>JARGYO010005626.1:198750010-198977510 GCA_029206835.1 Rana muscosa | reverse complement strand
TCTTTGCACTGCAGCACACCTGATCGGCTCCTTGTGCTGCTTCTCCCCTCTCAGAGCTCTGCTGTACAGGGATTGCAAGAGGCTGCCTCCAAGTCCACTTCAGGTGCTTAAACTGCTTGCATTCAAATGAATGGGCTGCCTTAATACAACGCACAGCATTATGCATGTTCATGCATGTGCGCTAATGTATTCAGGGCCGCTGATAGGCTAGTACAACTGGCCCTGTTGTACCGGGCCCGGGGAACCTCCACAGAGAACTAATTAATGTAGGAAAGAAAAAAAAAACCTCCACAGCCTTGACCAAACATCTTTAATACCCCCATACCCCGCCCCCCCTAAGAACCTCCCCCCCTCCCCCCGCATTGCTTTTTATTTTATTTTTTGTTTGTGACACTGTCAGACTGACACTCCAGCGAGTCCAGGCAGCAGCACTGCAGGATCAGGGAGGAAGTGACTCCTGGCGGCTGGGGCCCGGCTAACAGGTGTGTACTTGCTTGAGGGGGGGGCATGGGTGGCACTGTCTGCAGCACAATATGGCATTGGCGGCATGGCATGGGTGGCACTGTCTGCAGCACAATATGGCCAGGGGCGGAGACAGGGGTGGGACCAAAGGAGGGACCAGGGGTGGAGCTGAAGAAGCCCCGTCAGGTAGGCTGTACGGGGCCCCATGATTTCTATCAGCGGCCCTGAATGTATTGCAATGATGTGGATGGACCTTCGATGAATCCAGTGCTGCATTATTTGTGCCTGTTACCTCTTTTTAGAGTTCAGCTTTAATTGCCTATTTAGACCCTACACACTAGATTGCCAAAAGTATTGGGACGCCTGCCTTTACACGCACATGAACTTTATTGGCATCCCAGTCTTAGTCCGTAGGGTTCAATATTGAGTTGCCCCCCCCCCCCCCCCCCCTTTGCAGCTATAAAAGCTTCAACTCTTCTGGGAAGGCCGTCCAGAAGGTTTAGGAGTGTGTTTACGGGAATGTTTGACCATTCTTCCAGAAGCACATTTGTGAGGTCAGGCACTGATGTTGGACGAGAAGACCTGGCTCGCAGTCTCCACTCTAATTCATCCCAAAGGTGTTCTATCGGATTGAGGTCAGGATTCTGTGCGGGCCAGTCAAGTTCCTCCACCCCAAACTCGCTCATCCATGTCTTTATGGACTTTGCTTTGTGCACTGGTCCAAATCATTTGGTGGAGGGGGGATTATGGTGTGGGGTTGTTTTTCAGGGGTTGGGCTTGGCCCCTTAGTTCCAGTGAAGGGAACTCTCATGCCGCGTACACACGATTGGAAATTCCGACAGCAAATGTCCGATGTGAGCTTTTTGTCAGAAATTCCGACCGTGTGTAGGCTCCATCGGACATTTGCTGTCGGAATTTCCGACCACAAAAATTTGAGAGCTGTGGGGGTGTTTTTCAGGGGTTGCGCTTGGCCGCTTAGTTCCAGTGAAGTTAACTCTTAAGGCGTCAGCATACCAAGACATTCTGGACAATTTCATGCTCCCAACTTTGTGGGAACAGTTTGGGGGACGGCCCCTTCCTGTTCCAACATGACTGCACACCAGTGCACAAAGCAAGGTCCATAAAGACATGGATGAGTGAGTTTGGGGTGGTGGAACTGGACCGGCCTGCACAGAGTCCTGATCTCAATCCGATAGAACACCTTCGGGATGAATTAGAGTGGAGACAGCGAGCCAGACCTTCTCCTCCAACATCAGCGCCTGACCTCACAAATGCACTTCTGGAAGAAGGGTCAAACAGTCCCATAGACCAGGGTTTCCCAACCAGGGTTCCATGGAACCCTGGGATTCCTCCCAGAGGTTGCTAGGGGTTCCTTGAGGAAGGAGCAATTTTTCCCTCTCAGAAAAGTTCCCATTGACACCATTGATCTTTTTAGCTATCTGTAAGGGGGTGATTATTCCCACTGACCAGCACACTAATGTATAATGAGTTGTAGGTAAAGTCATTTTTAGCCGCGGTTCCCTGAGATTGGAAGTTATTTCAAGGGTTCCTCTGTGTTGATAAAGTTGGGAAAAGGTGCCATAGACCCTCCTAAACCTTGTGGACAGCCTTCCCAGAAGAGTTGAAGCTGTTTTAGCTGCAAAGGGTGGGCCAACTCAATATTGAACCCTACGGACTAAGACTGGGATGTCATTAAAGGTCATATGTGGTACATTGGGAAAGGCATATGTAGCGATTGGTTGCTACTAGTTACTAACATCCACCTTATCACCCTGCTGCCAGACCTTCATCTACAGTGTATCACCTCAGAGACAATGAACAGTCATTTGCGTTGTTTTGTTTTTGTTTATTGGGGGGATATAACTTGGTTGGGGGAAAGGAAATATGGGATGCCCTTAGGACAAGATGCTTTGCCATCATCATGGGCGTCCGCTCCATAGGGCAAGGGGGGTCAATTGCCCCCCCCGGAGACACACTATATTTATATGGACATGGAGTGAAGCGGAATTATCCTCGAGCTATTTCACACTGCTAGCTGGCCACATTATCGGTAAAGCGCCGCTAGTATAAGCGGCGCTTTACCATAGTTTTAGTGGCACTATTCGGCCGCTGGGGGGGGGGGGGGGGTTTAAAAAAAAACTTGAAATTGCTAATCAGACAATGGCAGCTTGATCCTTCTATTAAGCTTTTGCATCAGGTTTCTCAAACCTTTGCATGCCTGCGCTTTATGTCATAAGCCCCTCCCCTTCATGACATTGTCAAAAAGGGACCGAGCATGGATGACCTTAAAATTATGCCCCCCCCCCCCCCCTGAAAAAAGTTCAGCGGATGCCCATGGCCATCATATTTAAGAATTAGATCAAAAAGGTTGAGCCATGAAGAATTGATTAACCCTAAGGCCCCATGTACACGGGACGCTTGTAAAACGCGCGTTTAGAGGCAGTTGGACACTTTTTTCAACTGCCCCTGAACACATTCAATGTTATCCTATGTGTCCATGTACACGGTCTCGTTTATTGACGTTTTTAAGCAGTTGCGTTTAACCTCATTTTTCTGAAAGCAAAAAAATGGGTTCAGACGCCAAAGATTTCCACGCTTCAGATGCCAAACGCGGCTAAACTGGGTACCGGCGTTTAGCCGCGTTTTAGTTTATTATCGTTTTTAAAGGTGACCTATTTTTTACATTAAAAATCTCAAAAATGATGGCAAATGATGAAAAACCATTAGAAAAAAAAAACTGTAACTTGTGGCAGGTGACATGGCAAGTGGACAATTCACAACTTGTGGCAGGTGACGTGGCAAGTGGACAATCCACAACTTGTGGCAGGTGACGTGGCAAGTGGACAATCCACAACTTGTGGCAGGTGACGTGGCCAGGTGACATAGCAAGTGGACAATCCACAACTTGTGGCAGGTGATGTGGCAAGTGGACAATCCACAACTTGTGGCAGGTGACGTGGCCAGGTGACATAGCAAGTGGACAATCCACAACTTGTGGCAGGTGACGTGGCCAGGTGACATAGCAAGTGGACAATCCACAACTTGTGGCAGGTGACGTGGCAAGTGGACAATCCACAACTTGTGGCAGGTGACGTGGCTAGGTGACATAGCAAGTGGACAATCCACAACTTGTGGCAGGTGACGTGGCAAGTGGACAATCCACAACTTGTGGCAGGTGACGTGGCCAGGTGACATAGCAAGTGGACAATCCACAACTTGTGGCAGGTGACGTGGCAAGTGGACAATCCACAACTTGTGGCAGGTGACGTGGCTAGGTGACATAGCAAGTGGACAATCCACAACTTGTGGCAGGTGACGTGGCAAGTGGACAATCCACAACTTGTGGCAGGTGACGTGGCCAGGTGACATAGCAAGTGGACAATCCACAACTTGTGGCAGGTGATGTGGCAAGTGGACAATCCACAACTTGTGGCAGGTGACGTGGCAAGTGGACAATCCACAACTTGTGGCAGGTGACGTGGCAAGTGGACAATCCACAACTTGTGGCAGGTGACGTGGCAAGTGGACAATCCACAACTTGTGGCAGGTGACGTGGCAAGTGGACAATCCACAACTTGTGGCAGATGACGTGGCCAGGTAACGTGGCAGGTGACGTGGCAAGTGGACAATCCACAACTTGTGGCAGGTGATGTGGCAAGTGGACAATCCACAACTTGTGGCAGGTGACGTGGCAAGTGGACAATCCACAACTTGTGGCAGGTGACGTGGCAAGTGGACAATCCACAACTTTTGGCAGATGACGTGGCCAGGTAACGTGGCAGGTGACATGGCAAGTGGTCAATCCACAACTTGTGGCAGGTGACGTGGCAAGTGGACAATCCACAACTTGTGGCAGGTGACGTGGCCAGTGGACAATCCACAACTTGTGGCAAGTGACACGCTAAATACAAGTACACTGCTGCTCCTACTTACTCTGGTCTCACAAAATGGCTGAAATGGTTAATAATACTGTTTTTTGAGCTTAGGAAGGGTCCTTATGATGTTTCTTAACTAAACGCTTCTAGACGCAAACGCGGTAAAACCCTGATAAACACGGCTAAACGCAGCATGCAAACGCGGTAAAAGGGGCGTTTCTAAACGCCGGTTTCAAGCTGCGTTCAGAAGACTTTGCCCCAGTGTCCCGTGTACATGGGGCCTAACAGTTGTAGTCGCTTTCCAGCATCAACCATGCAGACTATTGCTCCTCCTCTGCACAGCTCCTGCAGACTGTTGCTCCCAGGATCTTTCTCTCCCTCCTGCACATTACTTCCACTAGAACCTGTTAGTCTCTCTGTCCCATCATCTTCATACTGACAAAAAGGGATCACTCTGAATAACCCCAGCTTGCTGGCTGTAATTGGTTGTACTTGGTGGTAATTGACTGCGTAGTTACTAGGCCAGAGGCCTGCAGTACCTCTCCCCAGATGCCTAGCAATTTAGCAACTTGATGGACTACTGATCCCAGCTAGTCCGGCCTGCAAATCCTGCGCCTGCAGGCCACAGCGATTTGACACGAATCCCATAGTCTCTCCTCTGGCCTCGCACCCAGATCCCCTGGCATGCCTCTTCCAGAACATCCACTGTGTCACACTCACCGACCTTCACCTGCCCGAGTCCATGGTGGAGAACTTTACCCGGACATGCCTTCCAATAGCTTCTCCAGCCCCTCTGGTCCAGGAGACCTCTTCCATGACCGTGTAAGGTTGAGGCTCCCTCCCAGCTCTCCCAGGCTCCTCCGCTGGGCCTCGCACCCCCCACCCCAATGGGGATGGGTGCCCTGCTGCTATTATGCTATTAGCACTTCATTCTCCATGTCACCCGGCCGACAACTCCTCACCAGTGAGCTGTTACCTTAGCTTATATGGGAGGTCCACCCCCTTCCAAAACCAAGTGGGGATTGGTCAGGGCTCCTCACATGAGCTGCCTGTCACTCCAGCCCTGGCCCTACCCCTCTTCCAGAACAATCTCCCTGGAAGCAGGGGAGGAGCCCAAGTACTGAAGTACAGGTGGTCACACCCACTGCTACACTAACCACTCCCTGCCCCCAGATCAAAACAAGCGGGCCTAGCCTGAAGCATAGGCCTGCCTAAATTTACCTGCGCTGACAGTTCTACCTCACAAAACATCCTACCTAGCACCGACCTACGGTAGAGGGTGCTACACATATTTTTGGATTACCTGTTTTATTTGGCTTGAAGGAAGGTGCACACCATTTGTGTTGATTATTTAAGTTAATTGTTGCTTGTTCTTTTTCTTTTCTTTTTTTTCGTTTTTTTTTTTTTCGTTTTTTTGTTACTGGAGATATATATGACAGTATAACGCATAGGTTTGGAGGTAAATGTTATGTGCTAAAAAGTGTAAGATTTCCTGTATTTTTTCTGCTTGTACTCCAAATGTCTGTGCATATGGCTATTTGTTCAACAAAATAAAATCTTTTTTGATAAAAAGTTAATGTGCGTGTAAAGGCAGGCGTCCAAATACTTTTGGCAATATAGTGTATCTAAACCTCCCAGCAGGTCGACGTTCCGCCACAGTTCAGGCTGTTTACTGGGTCAGAAATATTTTATTATAACTATAATTAGGAGGTGGTGAAATCTGCAGTATAATGGCTCCATCCTCGTCCACCATCTGTGTCCCCACACACAACATTTTTCCTTCTCTCCGCAGTCACCTCATGAGGTCAAACGTGAGTAGGGCGTTGTTCCAAAATCCACACCGCGGCCTCAGCAAGGTCGCTGCAAAAATAGAATTTGTTACAACATAACGCTGGATGGAATTCAGCGGAGAACGAAAACAGAAGAGTAATAGAGAAGCTGCCTGGATTCCAGGAACCCCTCCATTACCGACTGCTCCAGAACTATCTGTTCATACCTCCTAGGGGCCCCAACCCCAGCCAGATACATTCAGTTGCAGTAGGCTGTATTTTAAGCATGCAGCTGCTAAATATATACAATAAAGGGTATTTATCACACTATATTAAGAAAGGTATATGTTGCACACTGCATGGCGGGGGCGGCCTATCCATTAAGGGCGCACGGCGCCGCCCCCTCTATCCACACCACCACCATATGTGATTAATAGCTAGATTCATGCATAGCATGAATCTATACATGACCGCCGTGGCCACCCCCTATTCATGCATCCCGCCCCTTTCGAGACTGCCGCGGCCACCCCCTATTCATGCATCTGGACCCTTTCAGGACTGCCGCGGCCACCCCCTAATTCATGCATCCGGCCCCTTTCAGGACACCGGGCGCATGAATTACAGCAGCAGGGTTGTTTTTTTTGAAGCACCTGATTAGAGCCATAGGCTCTAATAGGCTTCAAAATGGGGTGGACTCCTGGCGCAGAGCATTGCGCTCGGAGCCCACCCAGGTGTGTTTAGAAAAGCAAATGAATATTCGCTTTTCTAACACTGAATCGCCTCTCCGCCAATCAGGTAGCGCAAAACTGATACCCATTTCCCGATTGGCTGAAAGGTCAGGCGATCTTATTGGACGCCTAGGAGGAAGAGTAGGAGGGTGATGCACGGCGGAAGCCACCGTGATCCACACCACAGGAGGAGGAAGAAAGCTGCTTGGCTTTGTTGTCCCAACTGTTCTCCGGTGTTGGGAGGGGGAGTTGCCGCCGCCGCCAGCTGACTGACCGGGGGGGGGGTGGCTGTTTGCCCCCCCCCCCCAAAAGAAAAAGACACCAGCCGCCACTGCTGCATTGTGTGATAGTTGGGGGTCCGGATCACTAGCTACCCGTGTATGGGTAAAGCACACAGTCCCTATATTTCAAAAAGGGAAACAAAAACACTCAATAAAATATATAAAAAATAAATAAAAAAAAGGGAAATAAAAACAGATTATTTTTAGCGTAAAGCAAAATAGTCCATCAACCCTGGTCCAAAGCAACATTTTGGCTCACTGCCAGCATAAACTTGTCCCGTAACAGGGTTGAAAGTCCCCGCCTGCTCCAAAGGTCCAGAGAAAAAGCACAAGAACCCAGCAGCGTATTAGAAGCCGGACAGACCGCAGCCCTTTCACAACTGTGTCTTGTTCCACTCAACAGCTCATGGACATGCTGGCTGCTTCCTGCCTTTCTCAGCCCTCTCTCGCAGGTGGGTTAAACATCTCGGGTCCAAAATACCCGTAGTCAGAGTTGAAGGCTCGTTCCCACCCAATATATCTCTTAGAGCCTCCAAGTTCCGGGACCTATATCAGGACATAAAGGAGAAGTACAGCCAAAGCTCGTTTGGCTGTACTTTTCCTATGGGTCACAGAAGTGTATTTCATTCTGCACTCCTGTGATCCATTTTCAGCAGACAGTAGGCTGAAGCCCGCTGTCGGCTGACGTCACAGAGCCGGTCCAGGCTCAGGAAGTATCGTGACCATATGGTCAGGGTCTGCCCACATGCCTGGACCGGCACCTGGCTCAGCCTCTCAGCAAGCCGCTGAGAGTCTGAGCCAGCAGCTCCCACCCCCTCCACAGCCCAGCGCTTCAGTGAGCGTGGGGAGCAGAGCAGAGAGCCGGTGACTGACAGTCACCGGCTCTCTGCTCACGGAGCCCTGAGAACAGAGCGATCGGCGGTGTTTGATCACTCGGTTTTCAGTGTTAGAGCTGGCGGGGGACCGATACTGCATCCACCTAGGTAAGTATGGCTTAAAAAAAAAGCAAATCCCATACTTCTCTTTTAATAATCTTTGGAAATGTGCAAATCAGTTTTCCATCTTTACTGTATCCCCCCGGAACTCCTCACCCTGAGTACTGCAAACTGCTTTTTGTCACCCCCATTAAAGGGACCACAACCCAAACAAAGGAGACACATACCTCCTATCCAGGACCCATCCCTGGATTCCTGTACAATAGGCATTATTTCTACCATTTCTGATTCATTTTTTATACTTTGAAAAAAAAAAGAGGGAATATTCTACATACTACATATAGTCAGTATTAGTCTGCATTTTGCAAATCAGAAAATGTATGCTTATTTTTGCAGGCCAAAAATCAACATTTCAGTGTATATATTTCACGTGGAAAATAAAAAAACAACTCCATAGGTTGTATTTAAAGCGGTATTAAACCCAAAACCAAAAATGTAATATATTGCAGTTTAGCAATCATTAGATGTGGTGGCTGCATTAGTTTTTTTGGGCGTTTTCATCTGATGATCTGGTCAGTAATACACTTCCTGTATATTAGAGCACCCCCACTCTGGATGAAGGAGAACAGGAGGAACCTTTGGACAGCAGCATTGTTAGTCTTGGAGGGGGGGAGCATTAGATGTATTAGCAGATTTAAATACACTAACAAACTGAAGCCAAAATTTCAGCTAATACTTTATAAGCAGTTACAAAAAGAACTGGAAAGAGTTCAGGACTTCCTATAGACTGTGCCGTGCTCAGGCCTAGTGACTGTATAGGCCCACAGTTCATTTACTTGCTGTTTCACGGGAGGGACCGGTAGCGGGACAGAGTTGGAGTGTCCCTCCCCAGTATAGTTAATTCACGTTATTGCCTGTTGGATTACAAAAGTATAAGTTCGTCAAGTGCAACACCGAAAGCTGGCATGCGAAGAAATCCTTTAGGGAAGTGACTGAGATTTACTTCATGTCAGGCCTGACTTAGGTGGGGAGAGAACGAGATTGTTTAGTGCGCCATAGGGCGCGCACGCCATAATAGCTACGCGTGGTGGAGTACTGCGCTGCGCCATTATATTGTGCTGCAACTATTGAACTAATTAATGCAAGGCTCTGAAAGATATATTACATGTTGGGTGTTATACTCCATGTTATTCACTACCAGTAAAGCTGTTATATTTAATCTCTCGCCTCAGCGTGTTGTCTGACTGTTTAGAGATTATTAAGTGCAGTACATTTGAATGTGGTATAAATTTAACCCTAGACTAACTGTGCCAGAGTGGGTCGAGTAAGATTGCCGGGGGTTGGCGGTACTGTATACAGGGCCCGAAATCAAACCAGCGGCTCTCTTAACTGGGGGTAGCGCTACACGTGGGGGCTCTCGAGTCCGAGATCCTGTTGCAGCAAATAACGCGCCAAGAAGTACCAGCATGGACCCACTAGAAGTAGTAAAGTGGTGCAAGGCAGTCGGCACAGATCCAGCCGGGATAGTAGTTATAGAACTCCCAGGGATCTGGCAAGACGAAGCGGTGAAGCAGCTAGTGATGTCACTGTCCCCGCACCAGAAGGCATGGATAGTGGATATCAGGTCGAATTCTTCGCTGACGCACGCACTGATAGAGTGGAAGGATGAAGTCCCAGAAGACTTCAAGAATCCAAGTATAGGAGCGATTGATGATCAAACCTATAACCTGATACACGCACCACTGCCTACCACAGGAGGGTGGTTTCAGACACCAAAATTGTCACCACCCACCCCAAAAACTGTAAAAAGGGAGAAGGAAGAGAGTCCCGGGTCGCCGCAGGGCACCCTCAGCACCGAATTATGCGCGGTCCTAGGGGAAATCATAGCCCAGTGCAAGAAAGATCCTACAGATTACCAAATGTCAGGATACTGAAAACTCAGAATGTTTTCAGGGAGGAAACCTGTACCCTCAGGCGAAGAGTGGTTTGAGGAGTGGTTAGACGGTGCAACTCAGGCCCTAGAGGAGTGGGAAGTTCCAGACCACAGAAAGAAGCAGAGAATTGCTGAGAGCTTGAAGGGCCCTGCTTTAGAGGCCATACGCAACCTCAAAATGAGCAAGACAGACTGTAATGCACAGGACTATCTGGACATTTTGCAGAATGTGTTCGGAGGAACAGAGAAAATCACGGAGCTGACGTACCAGCTAGAACACTGTTACCAAAAGGCAGGAGAGAAACTGTCAGAGTTCATGAAGCGCCTGGATAAGATTCTGCATAAGATGATCCTGAAGAAGGGGATTGACCCGCGGAAGGTGGATAAGGCCCGTGTCCAGCAGGTGATGAGAGGATCTCAGCCCCTGGACCCCATCGCACTGACGCTACGTACTAGACGCCTTGTCCGGAAGGTCTCATGTTCCCACCCGCAGTATAGAAGACTGGACCCAAGTGGCACCCGACAGGGTGCGGGCCCTCTGTCAAGGGGCTGAACTCCAAACCAAGGGAGGCTCAAGAGCAGAAGAAATAGGGGTTACTACAGTAGGAGTCCCCAAGCAACTGGGAGAAGATAACTTGCCAAGACTGACCAAAAAGGAGTTGAGATCCGACCAATTGGAAGACCCTATGGGGAGATTAGTCCTAGAAGCATTGGAGAACCAGGATCCAAACAGACTCCTACGTCACCCCTCGAAGGAAGCTCGCCTGTTGAAGAGAGAGTGGGACAGGCTGCAGGTGCGTCAGGGAGTGGTCTACCGAAGGGGCCCCTCTGACGACCAAGAAGACAAATGGCAGTTGTTCCTGCTCGAGAAACACAGAGAAACTGTCGTGATTGCTCTGCATGACAACCATGGCCACCTAGGGGCGGAAAGGACTTTCCAACTCGTTAAAGACCATTTCTATTGGCCCTGCATGAGGGCTGAAGTTGAGGAATACTGCCATTCGTGTGCACGATGCATCCAGAGAAAGACTTTGCCCCATCAAGCTGCCCCAATGGGTCATCTACAAAGTCAAAGCCCACTTGATCTGGTATGCATTGATTTCCTCTGCCTCAAATCCGACCTGAGTGGACTAGGAAATGTTCTGGTGGTAACCGACCATTTCACCCGGTATGCCCAGGCTTTCCCAACCAAAGACCAGAAGGCCTCCACTGTGGCCAAGATACTAATGGAGAAATACTTCATACATTATGGGCTACCACAACGGCTCCATTCAGACCAGGGAAGGGACTTTGAAAGTAGGCTGATACGAAAGCTCCTGGATACCTTGGGGATTAAGAAGACAAGGACTACCCCCTATCATCCGCAAGGTGATGCTCAGCCGGAGAGGTTCAACCGAACCCTACTCAACATGTTAGGAACTTTAAGTGGAGAAAAGAAGCAACATTGGAGCAACCACATAGCGGCCCTTGTGCATGCATACAATAGCACCATCAGTGACGCTACAGGATACTCACCTTACAGGCTTATGTTCGGGAGAGAAGCAAGATTGCCGGTGGATCTGGCTTTTGGCACTTCCATAGACCATTGTTCTGCTGCTTCCCACAAGGGATATGTAGATAGACTCAGACGCAATTTGAAAATGGCCTATGAGCAGGCTCAGGCGGCCTCGGAGCAAAGGGGGGCTCGCAACAAGAGGAATTTCGATTTGAAGGTTAGGATCCAAGATCTACAACCAGGAGACAGAGTGTTGTTGCGGAACTTGGGAGTCCCTGGAAAACACAAGCTTGCAGATAGATGGAGACCTGAACCTTATGTTGTTTGCAAAAGATTACCGGGCCTACCCGTTTACAGACTTAAACCAGAAGGGAAGTTGGGGCCTTTGAAGACTTGGCATCGGAACCACCTACTTCCACTAGCTGAGGCGGTCTGGATACCCCCTATGGTGGATTCCCCTGGACCGACGTCCATCCTGGATACTCCCAGACCAAACACACGGTCTCAAACCCCTCGGACCGTGGATACAGAAGATTCAGAGATAAGTGAAAATGAGGGAGAGGAACTTGGCTGGCTTTGGCCTTCCCAGGCCCCGACAACTTCTGCTATTGATCTTCCACCCGACGAAGTTACCGAAGATCAGACACTGAATGCAGAAGCTACTGAGTTCATCCCATCCAGTCCTTGGTCAGATGCTTGGGAGAGTGCCTGCGAATTATCCCCAGAGGAGGATCCAAGGGAAGCCATGTATCTCCCTGCTCCGGAGCCCAATGCTCCCGAGTCAGAGGAGATCCCCAAGTCAGTTACGGAAGAAGAGCCTGTTCCAACAGAAAGTCCAAGAGGACAGAGGAAACGGCGGGCCATAAAACCTCCCCGGAGATTGACTTACCCACAAATGGGGGAGAGTGCAGAAGACACTGTAGTTACTGCCAGAAGGAGTATGGAAGACCCTGACCCTCCCACTGTTCATTTGGTGGGAGGCAACCCCAGCTCACTCTCTGGCACAGTTAGACAGGATACTGATGATAGTGTGTCCTGTGGGCAGGGGAGTTTACTACCTCGTTTTTGGTGGGAATTTCCTCTGCCGACATCATATGAAAAGTTGATTGATGTTGTACGATCTGTAGTTTAAGGTTATGTTATCTTTGGGGACCAAAGAGTTTAAGTGGGGGGAGTGTGTAGCGGGGTCTCTGTTAATGGCCCCAGAACTACGTTACCCAGAACCCCATTCGGCCCCAGGGCGGAAGTTTCCACCGCAGAGACTCATGGGAGGGGCTACTTAAGGAAGAGGCGAGGTGGAGCTCGCTCTCTTTGGACACCGCGCTGCAAGCAACAAGGCTTCCTGTGCGGATCTGCTGCGGTGCAAGGCCTGAAGCCTGAGGCCTTGCGTAACATCCGAAGAGCCTTCCACCCCCACTGCGGAGCCTGGGTGGATCCTGACTGGTCAAGCGAGGACATCTGTCGGATCGGGGACCCGATCGTTGCAGACGCTGTGGCAGATACACAGCAGGTGGAAGTCCCGGACTGGGATCGCGGCCGGAGCGGTGAGCGGGCACCTGCCCAGACCTATAGACTGTGCCGTGCTCAGGCCTAGTGACTGTAAAGGCCCACAGTTCGTTTACTTGCTGTTTCACAGGAGGGACCGGTAGCGGGACAGAGTTGGAGTGTCCCTCCCCAGTATAGTTAATTCACGTTATTGCCTGTTGGATTACAAAAGTATAATTTCGTCAAGTGCACCACCGAAAGCTGGCATGCGAAGAAATCCTTTAGGGAAGTGACTGAGATTTACTTCATGTCAGGCCTGACTTAGGTGGGGAGAGTAAGAGATTGTTTAGTGCGCCATAGGGCGCGCACGCCATAATAGCTACGCGTGGTGGAGTACTGCGCTGCGCCATTATATTGTGCTGCAACTATTGAACTAATTAATGCAAGGCTCTGAAAGATATATTACATGTTGGGTGTTATACTCTATGTTATTCACTACCAGTAAAGCTGTTATATTTAATCTCTCGCCCCAGCGTGTTGTCTGACTGTTTAGAGATTATTAAGTGCAGTACATTTGAATGTGGTATAAATTTAACCCTAGACTAACTGTGCCAGAGTGGGTCGAGTAAGATTGCCGGGGGTTGGCGGTACTGTATACAGGGCTCGAAATCAAACCAGCGGCTCTCTTAACTGGGGGTAGCGCTACATAAATATAATCTGATCACTGTAAGCACCCCTGCTTGTGTTAGCCGGTTCACACAGGGGCAACACGACTTCAACACGACTTCAGACTTCAACACGACTCAGACACGACTTGAGCATGAATCACAGAGCGACTAAGTGGTGATTTACAACACGACTGAAGTCGCCTCCAGGACAGGAGACATTCCAGTGGCCAATAAAACAAGAATCAGCTCTGTGGGAGGGAGGGGAAGGGAGGGGTTTGCCTGAGAAATGTATGTTGTCTTCCTGTAAAGTTGCCTTCAAAATGAACACTGATCAGACTTCTGAGGCGACTTCCATTGAAATCAATGGGTACAAGTTGCCTACAGGTTGCCTAGATGTCTGATTGAAGTAGTACAGGAACCTTTTTTGAAGTCGGAGCGACTGCAGTCGTGTGCATTAAAACATCTCCATTCACTTCAATTAGTTTTAAAAATAGCACGACTTGGGGCAACTCGGGGCGACCAGAAGTCGCGTCCGGAGTCGCCCCTGTGTGAACCGGGTCTTAATTGGTTTGCCTCATCTCTGTAAACTGATACATTCTGCTGGAGCGCTTGTTATTTTGAAAAACAATAGACTTAGGCCCGGTTCACACAGGGGCGGCACGACTTCGGGGGCGACCTCGGCGGCGCGATCTCAAGACGACTTGAGACGCCCGCCGAGGCGATTTGCATAATGACTTCTGTATAGAAGTCAATCCAAGTCGCCCTGCGTCGCCCCCAAAAGTAGTACAGGAACCTTTTTCTAAGTCGGAGCGACTCAGGTCGCTCCTATTAGAACGGTTCCATAGCACAGACCGGGACGCCACTCCTCAGGCGACCGAGTCGCCTGAGGAGTCGCCCCTGTGTGAACCGGGCCTTACTAGCCGGATCACCAGATAAAATAGAAGAAAGAAACCCTAAAAAAGAAAACGAATGCAGCTGTCACATATAAGAATTTGGTAAACTGCAATATAATACATGTCTGCTTTTGGGTTTAACCTTAAGGGTTTGACCTTAAGAGCCCTTTCACACTGGAGCGCCCATAGTGTCGGCGGTAAAATGCCGCTATTTTTACCGCCGACGCTATGGGCGGATTTGCGGCGCATTTCGGCCGCTAGCGGGGCAGTTTTACCCCTGCTAGCGGCCGAGAAAGGGTTAAAACCACCCGCAATGCGCTGCTTCGGCGGTTTAGCCCCGCTGTCCCATTCATTTCAATAGGCAGCAGTGGTGGGGGAGCAGTAAACTCACCGCTCCTTCACTGCTGCAAAGATGCGGCTAACAGGACTTTTTCTACTGTCCTGCTAGCGCAACGCTCCAGTGTGAAAGCCCTCGGGCTTTCACACTGGAATGAATGGGGCAGCAGTTTAGCAGCGTTTTGCAGGCGCTATTTTTAACGCTATAGCGCCTGAAAAACGCTCCAGTGTGAAAGGGGTCTAAGCCTGGGTTCGCACTAGTGCGATCTCTGACATTGCATGTGATTGGCACCTGCACCGCAGGTGCCGATCACATGCGAAGTCTGAGCAATGAGAGTTCAGCCATACAGTTGTATGGCTGAACTCACATTGGATTCGCACAGAAAAAGGTGCAGGGACTTGTTTTTCCCTGCACTAGAATCGGATCTCATGGGTGTTCTCATCTATGCGATCCGATTCCCTGTGCGAGTTTACAGTTCGCACTGCGATCTGTGAACCGATCTGGGGGTGTCATTAACACATTGTATTGACACCCGCAGCGGTTCGCAGAAGGCAGTGTGAACTGCCTGCGGGGGGGGGGGGGATGCGGGAACCAATGTTGGAATCGCACTAGTCTGAACCTAGGATCAGTCATTTTTTCAACTTTCCATCTATTAAATCTTCTGCCCTTGGTGTTTTAACTTTGGATAGTAAAACATTTTTTTTCTGCTAGTAAATACCTTATACAGCCCACTTCCTGTTTCTTGTCTGGTCATTAGCCTAGGCTTATGTCATCATGCACAGCTCTCTCTCTCTCTCAAATTCTCGTGAAAGTTTGCCAGGAAGGGAGAAGGGTGAGTCATAGGAGGGCCAATGAGAGCTGCAGAGCTGGAAGTGTGTGTCTGTGTAAATCCAGGAAGTGAACAAGCAGCAGCTTCAGCTGCCCACAGTTAAAATGGCTGCAGCCAGACTCAGTGGAGGGAGATTTCTGCAGCATATTTGGAAAGTACAGAATCACAGTATATATAAAATAATATGCAAAGTGGTTGGAGGGAAGCTTCAGAATGGCAAAGATGTTTTTATTACAAATTATGTGAGCAGACTGCACTTCCTCTTTAATACCGCGTTCAGGGCTTTTTTTCTCAGACAATAGGTGCAGGAACTCCCCTTTTCCGAGTCACTTGTTTTCTCCGCCCCTACCCACCTCCGAGCAACGTCCCTTGGTTCCATCCCCTACCCACCTCCCAGTACCGCCCCTTTTTAGACAATACAGAACCAAGTATCATTTTGTTGTGCTAAGTAATTTGTATGGAATTTGGTTTGCCCTTCAGCGAGCAACAATAGATCCCCCCTAACAACGTACCACCCACAACAAAATCCCCCTCCCAGCAACAATAGACTCCCAGCAGCATCAACAGATCTCTGCACAGCCAGCATTAATAGACTCTCTGGCAGCCGTCAACAATAGACCCCTCCCCTAACAGTAAAAGAAAATAAAGGTCTGGTGTGACCCCTCTGACGTTACCCCTCTGATACCTCCATCCCTAATAGTACACAAAAAGACAAAAGAGGTCGCCCTGGGCGACCTCTTATGTCTTTTTCTCCCTTAACAGTAAATCTCCTTCAGCAACAACTGACCCCCCAGCAACAATAGGTCCCCCACCAGCAACACCAGACCTCCTCGGGAACAATAGACCCCCCTGCAAAAATAGATCCCCTCCAGCTAGAATAGATCCGCCAGCAGTGAGCATCAATACCCTGCAGCACACCCCAGCACCCCTTGACATTACATACAGTCAGTCCAGGAGGTGCCGGAACTGCGTTCCCCCCGCGTACCCGCTAAAAAAAAGGCCTGACCGCGTTAATCCTTTTAATTAGGTTCCATTTGAACAAACAGCTTGTGTTTAAAAAAATCTACTTTAGTTTGTATTTTTTTCGTTATATTCACTCACTAAATTCTAATTAAAATCAGGCAACTTCAAATTAAACATGAGGGTATGTGGGACTTTTCAGGCACATACTGTCTATAGACAACTTCCCATGTACAGGTTACAACCAAAAACGTAAATGTATTTTATTGGGATTTTATGTGAAAGACCAACACAAAGTGGCACATAATTGCGAAGTGGAAGGAAAATGACAAATGGTTTTCAATTTTTTTTTACAAATAAATATGTGAAAACTGTGGGGGGCATTTGTGTTCAGCCCCCCTTTACTCTGACACCCCTAACTGAAATCTAGTGGAACCAATTGCTTTCTGAAGTCACCTAATTAGTCAATAGAGTCCTCCTGTGTGTAACTTAATCTCAGTATAAATATAGCTGTTCTGTGAAGCCCTCAGAGAACCTTAGTGAATAAACAGCATCATGAAGGCCAAGGAACACACCAGACGGCTATGACTAAGCACTGTTTGTTAGTGTGAAACGCGTCAGCTCTTCAGTCCGCTCTGCTGTGGCATGTATTTTTGATTCCATTTTTTTAATAAAAGGCAAAAACTTTTTTGGAGTGCGGCTGTCCAGAACTTCTTCCTATTTCATTGAACACACCAGACAGGTCAGGGATAAAGTTGTGGAGAAGCCTAAAGCAGGGTTAGGCTATAAAAGAATATCCCAAGCTTTGAACATCTCACGGAGCTCTGTTCAATACATCATCCGAAGTTTTACCAGAACGAGCGCTCCCGTCTCATACTTGATTCTGAGCATGCGCGTTTTTTTTCACGTCGTTAAAGCATACACACTATCGTTTTTCACGTCGTTAAAAAAAACGACATGAAAAACGACGTGAAAAAATAGAGCATGTTCGAAATTTTTAATGGCCGTTTTTCACGTCGTTAAAAATGCTCTGGAGCATACACACGATCAGTTTTAATGGCCATTTTTAAAAATGGCATTTTTAATGGCATGAAAAACGATCGTGTGGGCATAAGTCGTGAACTCCACAAATCTGCCCTTTATAGAAGAGTGGCAAGAAGAAAGCCATTGTTAAAACAAAACCATAAGAAGTCCTGTTTGCAGTTTGTGAGAAGCCATGTGGGGGACACAGCAAACATGTGGTGCTCTGGTCAGATGAGAGAAAAATTTAACTTTTTGGCCTAATATCACAACGCTATGTATGGGGGAAAACTAACACTGCGCATCACCCTGAACACACCATCCCCACCGTGAAACATGGTGGTGGCAGCATCATGTGGTGGTGAAGCTTTTCTTCAGCAGGGACAGGGAAGCTGGTCAGAGTTGATGGGAAGATGGATGGAGCCAAATACAGGGCAATCTTAGAAGAAAACCTGTTATGCCTCGTACACACGATCGTTTTTCTTGCCATTTTTTTTCTTGCCGTTTTTCACGTCGTTTTTTTTCATGTTTCCTCTCAAGCCTGTCTTGCGTACACACGATCATTTAAAAAAACGATCAAGCAAAGCGCAGTGACGTACAACACGTACGACGGCACTATAAAGGGGAAGATCCGTTCGAATGGCGCCACCCTTCATGTTAGTAAAGTTTGTTGAGCGACGATTCGCTCTTTTCAGTCTCGTGCTTTTCAGTCCGTGACAGCGTGACGAATGTGCTATCTCCATTACGAACGCTAGTTTTACCAGAACGAGCGCTCCTGTCTCATACTTGATTCTGCGCATGCGCGTTTTTTTCACGTCGTTAAAGCATACACACTATCGTTTTTCACGTCGTTAAAAAAAACGACATGAAAAGCGACGTGAAAAAAGAGAGCATGTTCGAAATTTTTAATGGCCGTTTTTCACGTCGTTAAAAATGCTCTGGAGCCTACACACGATCATTTTTAATGGCCATTTTTTTTAATGGCATTTTTAACGGCATGAAAAACGATCGTGTGTATGGGGCATTAGAGTCTGCAAAAGACTTGAGACTGGGGCGGAGGTTCACCTTCCAGCAGGACAACGACCCGAAACATACAGCCAGAGCTACAATGAAATGGTTTAGATCGAAGCATATTCATGTGTTAGAATGGACCAGTCAAAGTCCAGACCTAAATCACATTGAGAATCTGTGGCAAGACTTGAAAATTGCTGTTCACAGACGCTCTCCATCCAATCTGACAGAGCTTGAGATATTCTGCAAAGAAGAATGGACAACAATGTCCCTCTCTAGATGTGCAAAGCTGGTAGAGACATCCCCAAAAAGACTTGCAGCTGTAATTGCAGTGAAAGGAGGATCTACAAAGTATTGACTCAGGGGGGCGCCATACACTTTTCAGATATTTATTCGTAAAAAAAAAATGAAAACCATTTATCATTTTCCTTCCACTTCACAATTATGTGTCACTTTGTGTTGGTCCATCACATAAAATCCCAATAAAATACATTTACGTTTTTGGTTGTAACATGACAAAATGTGGAAAATTTCAAGGGGTGTGAATACTTTTTCAAGGCACTTTATATACACTCACCCACTACTTTATTAGGTACATCTTAGTACCGGATTGGATCCCCTTTTGCCTTCAGAACTGCCTTCATTCTTGGTGGCAGAGATACAACAAGGTGTTGGAAACATTCCTCAGAGAATTTGGTCCATAGTGACATGATAACATCACGCAGTCGGCTGCACATCTATGATGGGATGTGGGATGTGGTGGAATACTTTCCCGTTCCACCACATCCCAAAGGTGCTCTATTGGATGAGATGTGGTGACTGTGGAGGCCATTGGAGGACAGTGACCTCATTGTCCAGTGGTGAGATGATTGGAGCATTGTGACATGGTGCATTATCCTGCTGGAAGGAGCCATCAGAAGATGGGGACACTGTAGTCATAAAGGGATGGACATGGTCACTAACAATACTCAGGTAGGTCGTGGTGTTTAAATGATGCTCAATTGGTACTAAGGGGCCCAAAGTGTGCCAAGAAAATATCCCCCCCACCATTACACCCCCACCACCAGCCTGAACCAGTGATAGAATGTAGGATGGGTCCATGACTTTCATGTTGTTTACGCCAAATTCTGACCCCACCATCTGAATGTCGCAGCTGAAATCCGGACTCATCAGACCAGGCAACGTTTTTCCAATCTTCTATTGTCCAATATTGGTGATCCTGTGCCAATTGTAGCCTCAGTTTCCTGTTCTTAGCTGACAGGACCGGCACCCGTTGTGGTCTTCTGCTGCTGTAGCCCATCTGCTTCAAGGTTGGATGTGTTGTACATTCAGAGATGGTATTCTGCATACCTTGGGTGTAACGAGCGGTTATTTGAGTTACTGTTTCCTTTCTATCATCCCAAACCAGTCTGCCCATTCTCCTCTGACCTCTGACATCAACAAGGCATTTTCCTCCACACAATGGATATTTTCTCTTTTTTTCCACAATTCTCTGTAAACACTAGAGATGGTTGTGTGCGAAAATCTTAGTAGATCAGCAGTTTTTGAAATACTCAGTCCAGCCCATCTAGCACCAACAACCATGCCACTTTCAAAGTCATTTAAATCCCCTTGCTTTTCTATTCTGATGCTTGATTTGAACTTTAGCAAGTTGCCTTCACCACGTCTAGATTCCTAAATGCTTTGAGTTGCTGCCATGTGATTGGCTGTATGGCAATTTGTGTTACCAAGCCATTGAATAGGTGTACCTAATAAAGTGGCCAGTGAGTGTAAAAAACAATGAATCTTTTGTTTAATACAGAATAAAATCATAACATAAAAATGTGTATGTTGGCTGACATAGTTTTAATATCACTTATCCCCTATGCATAGCTTTCTCCTTATTCCACATTTGATTCAGTTATCTTGTACAGCTTCAGGCTGCATTCACACCTGAGCGTTTTGTCGCCTGAAGCCTGAAGCTACAAAACGCTAGGGGGAAAAAATCCATTATTCTCTATGGAGATGGTTCACATCTCCACTCCAAAACGCCTGAAGCCGAACGCCTGAAGCTCAAACAAGTTCAGGACCCTTTTTTGTCACGCGAATCGGGCAGATTTGGGCGTTTTTCTGCTTTTTACATTGGTGACCCTTGGACCTGTACAAAATCGCGGCAAAAACGCGGTCAAAAACGCCGCAAAATCGCGGTAAAATTGCGCGACTTTCTGCCTGAAAACGCTATGTTCAGGTGTGAATGGGGCCTTAGTGTGTGGATAACTCCCAAAACATTTCGAGTGTGCCTTCATCACAGGCTGTAGGGCTGTCTTTAGGGCAGGGCAAAAGGGGCAGCTGCCCCAGGCCCAGTCATTGTTGTGGGGCCCAAAGCAGCTGCCCCTTGAGCCTACACTGCCTGAAAATGGTTAACAAGTGAATTCAGGTTCTAAGAAGACCATGACAGGCTGGATTATCTTTATATCTATAAACGATATGGAACATCACTGGGCCATCAATAAACATAAAATTATGGCATAATGTCAAAACTTATAGAGCAGGGAGAGAACAGACATGCTCATCAGCCCAAAAGTTGAAAAGTAGTCTCAGATTTGCGGGCCCGAGAGGCGTCCAGACAAGTGCAGAATGCTGGGGTGCTCACAAGGACCCAAGAGAGTGTATCATGCTTATGACAGTGCTACTTTAGGCTTTAGGCCGGGTTCACACTGGGGCGACAAACGCTCCGACATTGGAAGCTCATGTCGCATGACGTGTGAAAATCAATGTTTCCCTATGGGAGCCGTCTTAACTGGTCCGACACATGTTGGTCCGACTTTGAAAAAGCTCCCTGTACTACTTTGGTCCGACTTCAGCCCATTGACTATCATTGAAGTCGGATCAAAGTCGGACCGCAGTCTTGCATGATCTGACTTTGGCATGCGACTTGTGCTCTGCTGCTCTTGAGGGGGAACTCCAGGCCAAATTTTAAATAAAAAGCCGGCATGGGTTCCCCCTTCAGGAGCATACCAGGCCCTTGGGTCTGGTCTGGATTTGAAAGGGAACCCCTACGCCGAAAAAACGGCGTGGGGGTCCCCCCCAAAATCCAAACCAGACCCTTATCCGAGCACGCAACCTGGCAGGCCGCAGGGGAAGAGGGGGGGACGAGAGATAGCGGCCCCCCTCCCTCCTGAACCATACCAGGCCGCATGCCCTCAACATGGGGGGTTTAGTGCTCTGGGGCAGGGGGGCAACCTGCGGCCCCCCACCCCAAAGCACCCTGTCCCCATGTTGATGAGGACAGGGCCTCTTCCCGACAACCCTGGCCGTTGGTTGTCGGGGTCTGCGGGCGGGGGGCTTTTCGGAATCCGGGAGCCCCCTTTAATAAGGGGGCCCCCAGATCCCGGCCCCCCCACCCTATGTGAATGAGTATGGGGTACATCGTACCCCTCCCCATTCACCTGGTGGAAAAAAAATGTCAACAAAAAACACACACAGGTTTTTAAAGTAATTTAATGCACAGCTCCGGGGGTCTCCGGTGTCGTCTCCGCGCTCTCAGGTTCTTTCTTCTGCCGGACCTCCGCTATCTTCTTCCAGCTCTTTTGCTAGCGGGGCCCGGTCTTCTCCGTCGCATTCTTCTTCTCCCGCTCTCCGGTTCTTCTCTCGCTCTCCGGTTCTTTCTTCCGCCGGGCCTCCGCTATCTTCTTCCAGCTCTTTTGCTAGCGGAGAGGCCCGGTCTTCCCGTCGTCTCGTCCGGCTCTCCGTTGTCCTTCTGCCGGCCCCTCCACTATCTTCTTCCAGCTCTTTTGCTAGTGGAGGGGCCGGTCTTCCCGTCACCGTCGCCGTCTTCTTCTCTCTTCTCCTCCTCGATGTTGACTCGTCGCTTCCTCCCGCTGTAATACTGGCTGTTCGCTCCGCTCCAAATTAATATAGGCTTCTCATGACGTCACAGTCACATGCTCCAGGTGGCCCCGGAGCATGTGACTGTGACGTCATGGGAGCATGTGACTGTGATGTCATGGGAGCATGTGACTGTGACGTCATGAGAAGCCTATGTTAATTCGGAGCGGAGCGAACAGCCAGTATTACAGCGGGAGGAAGCGACGACTCAACATCGAGGAGGAGAAGAGAGAAGAAGACGGCGACGGAAGATTATTTCCCAGAATCTGTGACTCCAGTACACATTTTAAATATACACTGGGAAATCCAGCATTTGTCGCCACTTATTATTGAACAATAAGAACCTGGCAGAGGTTCTAAGCATTCTCTACCTCATCCAAAACTAAATTTGTCTTTATACTGTATGTAGCGGGGGTCCCAATTTAGGGGGCTGCTATACTAAATTTAGGGGGTGATTCGAGTGGTAGTTTGGCTCGGATCTTCCAATTTATTGGACTCTGCCTTGCTGCTGTTTTCACCTGGTGTGCAGTTCCCCTTAGAAGTATGGGTGGCGCTGTCACTTGTACTCGGGGTTGAACCACAGGTGATGGAGTGGCGATTGGGTGTCCTCTCTCGTCAGCCGTGCAGTGGGCGTGGTCTACCCGCTGTGCATGCCGGGAGAGGGTACAAAAGGGGCAGACGCCATTGGTCAGCGTGGACTTACTACCCCGGGGACCTGTACCCGGGGGAACCTACGGTTCTGGAGTCCAAGTTCAAGCGCATGGCCCTCCAGGCCATGTGGCCACGTGGGCCTCAGTCCCAGGCACCTTTAGTCCTGGGACTGCAACTTCAGCCCTGGGCCCAGCACCTTTAGCTGGAGCCCACTTCGATGAGGAAGAATCCCAGGGTGCCGCCCTGCGAGGGGACCCGCATCTGGAAGAGGAGGCAGGGGGAGGACCGTTCCCGAAGGACTGGTGAGAGATCACAGTGAAAGAAAGGGCCCAGTAACTCTCTGGAGGGATGTCATCCATCCGGAAAAGGGGATCTAAACAATGGGACCATTAGGAGGTTCGGGACACTATAGATTCTGTGGCAGGGGATATCCCGATCGCATCTATTAAGGGAATCTAATAGACTGTTCGAGCTACTTGCCGGCTGCTAGTGCCATTGGGTAACTATCTGGGTGAGCTGTACCCACTCTGGATCGAGTGGCAAAGAAGCCAGGGGTGTCTGAATCTGATCTGCCCTTTCTAACACCTTTCTCTCTTCTCAACTTTGTGATTGTTCATGCATAAGGAAAATAAACTCTACGTTGGAGTTGCTACTAGTGTGGACCTTGGAGTTACTTGGGGGTATAGAGACTCGTCCTTTACATTCTAGGGGACGAGAACCAACTTTAAGGAGAACCTTGCTGCAAGACCCGTAAGTTACAAGTGTGCTTAACCTCTGCAAACCAGAGGGTATGGGCATGGTGGCATGGTGTGCCTTTTCCTCCTGTGAGTGAGCCAAAGACCGGAGTAAAAGGGCCGTGTGCTACATGTATATACTCTGATTGCCTTCTGCCTAAACTGCATCTACATTTTAAGACTGGAAACTGGAAATCTACTTCTGTGTCTTATCAAGAAAGCATAGAGTACAAATTATAGAGGACAAAGGAACAAGGGTGTGGGGATTAGAGGGCAGAGAGACAGGTGTCTGGGGTGTGGAGGACAGAGGGACAGGGGTCTGGGGTATGGAGGACAAAGGGCCAGGAGTCTGGGTAATTGAGGACATAAGAATAATGGTCTGGGGTTTGGAGGTCAGAGGAACATTGGTCTGGATGACAGATTAATAGGACCTGGGGTATAGAGGACAGAGAGGGTCTGGGGTCTGGGGTATGGATGATAGAAGAATAGGGTCTGGGGTGTAGAGGACAGAGGGACACTGGTCTTGGGTTTGGAGGACAGAGGGACAGGAGTCTGAGGTTTGGAGGACAGAGGAACAGGGGTTTCGGGTTTGGAGGACAGAGGGACAGGAGTCTGAGGTTTGGAGGACAGAGGAACATAGGTTTCGGGTTTGGAGGACAGAGGGACAGGAGTCTGAGGTTTGGAGGACAGAGGAACAGGGGTTTCGGGTTTGGAGGACAGAGGGACAGGGTCTGGGGTTTGGAAGACAGGGGAACAGAGGTCTGGGGTTTGGAGGACAGAGTGTCTGGGGTATGGAGGACAGAGGAACAGGGGTCTGGGGTAAGAAGAAAAGAGGGACAGGGCATTAGGTATAGAGAACACAGTGACAGGACTTTTGGGTATGGAGGACAGAGGAACATGGGTCTGGGGTATGGAGGACAAAAGAACAGGAGTCTGGGGTATGTAGGATTGAGGGACAGGGGTCTGGGGTTTGGAGTTGGAGAACAGAGGAACAGGGGTCTAGGGTATGTACGACAGACGGGGGTCTGGGTTTTGGAGGACAGAGGAACAGGGGTCTGGGGTATGGAGGACAGAGGGACAGGGGTCTGGGGTTTGGAGGACTGAAAGACCAGGGGTATGGATGACAAAGTAACAGGAGTCTGAGGTATAGTGGGGGAAGACCCAGGAGTATGGGATATGGAGTACAGTAGAATAGGAGTCTGGAGTATACAGGACAGAGGGATATGGGTCTGGGATATGAACGACAGAGAAACATGAGTCTGGAGTATGGAGGACAGAGGAACAGGGGTCTGGGGTTTGGAGGACAGAAGAATAGGGTTCTGGAGTATAGAGGACAGAGGGACATGGGTCTGGGGTTTGGAGGACAGAAGAATAAGGGTCTGGAGTATAAAGGACAGAGGAACAGGGGTCTGGGGTTTGGAGTATAAAGGACAGAGGAACGGCTTGCCCGATCTATTGAAATACTTTAATGTGGCCCAATTGGTCCAACTCACTAGATTTCATTCCCAACATCCCCGAGCAATATGGATGACTATGGAATCATATTCCTGTCGCCCAGCACCAATTTCACATATTATGTGGCTCCCAATGAAGGAGAGACCAATCATACTTTGTCCTACTTTTTCTTTCTCACTAGAAATTTGGGACAGACTTTCTCGGACTCAGAAATTCAAGTCCCCCCATAATCCATTAGCACCTCTATTGAGAAATAAGGAATTCACCCCGGGTCTCACTCCCCCCACATTTGAATGGTGGACCAATAAGGGATTAATACGGATCGCAGACCTCTGTGATCACAGGGGTTTGCTATCTGAAAGCGCACTGGTAGGAAAATATCAAATGCCATCCTCTGAACGCTATAGATATGCCCAAATACATCATTATGTACAAACAATAGCTCGTAAAGGTGATTTAGCGACAATGACTCCCATGGAGTATTTGTGTAGACAACATGATAAACTCAGGGGTCACATATTGGCTATATATACAATCTTGACGAATATCTCGACTAAATTTAACTATATGCTCCAATGGGAACAAGATATTCAGGAAACCCTTGAATTAGAGGAATGCGATATCAGAAGCAGCATATAGATCGCTCATCAATACCTCTATTATAGAGGCTAACTATAAGGTCTTATTGAGATGGTATATGGTCCCGGCCAGATTGGCCACCTTTGTACCCGGAGCCACCACTAGGTCCTTTAGAGGCTGCGGCCAAGTGGGATCCACCTATCACATATGGTGGACATGCCCCAAAGTCAGGAGATTTTGGATCAGGGTCTACAATTTCATATATACCCTTACCCCAAATAAACCTGACGAAATCTGTGAAACACGCACTCCTGGGTGGCGGGGTAGCGGAAGCCTCTAGAGCCCAAAGACGGCTTTTTACTTTTATATTCATTTCAGCTAAAATAACGATAGCCAGGAACTGGAGATCCGCCGCCCTGCCAATCGATCAGCTTAAACGCAAAATGTCGTGGCTAATGTTAAATGAAAGGTTAACAATAATAGTACAAGACAAGATGACTTTGTTTCACAGAGTATGGGACCCATGGATTAATTACCTGACAAATGACCCCAGGACACTCACAAACTAGATTTTATTATCAAGAGATAGGTCTCGGAGCTGTACCCCCCCCCCTCCCCTATCCTTCCCTTCTTCGCTCTTTCCTCTGCACTTTTTCTCTATTTTGTTTTACCCTCCCTTTCATATAAATGCTATTATTGGGTTTTTAACCACTTAAGCCCCGGACCATTTGGTAGCTAAAGGACCAGAGGTGAATTCAGAATTTTGCACTGCGCTGCTTTAACTGTAAATTGTGTGGACATGCAATGTTGTACCCAAACGAAATTTGCGTCCTTTTCTTCCCACAAATAGAGCTTTCTTTTAATGGTATTTGATTGCCTCTGCGATTTTTTATTTTTTGCAATATAAACGGAAAAAGACCGAAAATTTTGAAAAAAAATGATATTTTCTACTTTTTGTTATAAGAAAAATCGAATAAACTCAATTGTAGTCATACATTTAGGCCAAAATGTATTCAGCCACATGTCTTTAGTAAAAAAAATGTCAATAAGCGTATATTTATTGGTTTGCGCAAAAGTTATAGCGTCTACAAACTAGGGTACATTTTCTGGAATTTACACAGCTTTAAATTTATGACTGCCTATCTCATTTCTTGAGGTGCTAAAATGGCAGGGCAGTACAAAACCCCCCCAAATGACCCCATTTTGGAAAGTAGACACCCCAAGGAAATTGCTGAGAGGCATGTTGAGCCCATTGAATATTTTTTTTTTGTCCCAAGTGATTGAATAATGACAAAAAAAAAAAAAAAATTACAAAAAGTTGTCACTAAATGATATATTGCTCACACATGCCATGGTTATATGTGCTATTGCACCCCAAAATACATTTTGCTGCTTCTCCTGAGTACGAGGATACCACATGTGTGGGACTTTTTGGGAGCCTAGCCGCGTACGGGACCCCGGAAACCAAGCACCGCCTTCAGGATTTCTAAGGGCGCAAATTTTTGATTTCACTCCTCACTACCTATCACAGTTTCGAAGGCCATAAAATGCCAAAATAGCACAAAACCCCCCCAAATGACCCCATTTTAGAAAGTAGACACCCCAAGGAAATTGCTGAGAGGCCTGTTGAGCCCATTGAATATTTTTTTTTTTTGTCCCAAGTGATTGAATAATGACAAAAAAAAAAAAAATTACAAAAAGTTGTCACTAAATGATATATTGCTCACACATGCCATGGTTATATGTGGAATTGCACCCCAAAATACATTTTGCTGCTTCTCCTGAGTACGGGGATACCACATGTGTGGGACTTTTTGGGAGCCTAGGCGCGTACGGGACCCCGAAATCCAATCACCGCCTTCAGGATTTCTAGGCACAAATTTTTGATTTGACTCCTCACTACCTATCACAGTTTCGAAGGCCATAAAATGCCAAAATAGCACAAAACCCCCCAAATGACCCCATTTTGGAAAGTAGACACCCCAAGCTGTTTGCTGAGAGGCATGGTGAGTATTTTACAGCTCTCATTTGTTTTTGAAAATGAAGAAAGAACATTTTTTTTTTTTTTCAATTTTCAAAACTTTGTGACAAAAAGCGAGATCTGCAAAATACTCACAATACCTCTCAGCAAATAGCTTGGGGTGTCTACTTTCCAAAATGGGGTCATTTGGGGGGGTTTTGTGCCATCTGGGCATTCCATGGCCTCCGAAACTGTGATAGGCAGTGAGAAGTGAAATCAAAAATTTACACCCTTAGAAAGCCTGAAGGCGGTGATTGGTTTTTGGGGTCCCGTACGCGGCTAGGCTCCCAAAAAGTCTCACACATGTGGTATCCCTGTACTCAGGAGAAGCAACAGAATGTATTTTGGGGTGTAATTCCACATATGCCCATGGCATGTTTGAGCAATATATCATTTAGTGACAACTTTGTGCAAAAAAAATAAAAAAATAAAAAAAACTTGTGTCAACATATAAAATATTCCATGGACTCGACGTGCCTCTCAGTATATAGCTTGGGGTGTCTACTTTCCAAAATGGGGTCATTTGGGGGGGTTTTGAACTGTTCTGGCATTTTATACACAACATTAGGAAGCTTACATCCACTCTTCTAACCACTTGAAGACAAAGCCCTTTTTGACACTTTTTGTTTACATGAAAACATATTTTTTTTTGCAAGAAAATTATGTTGAACCCCCAAACATTATATATATATTTTTAAAGCAAAGGCCCTACAGAATAAAATGGTGGGTGTTGCATTTTTTTTTTCTACACAGTATTTGCGCAGCGATTTTTCAAACGCATTTTTTGGGGAAAAAATACACTTTTTTTAATTAAATTTTCATGCACTAAAACACACTATATTGCCCAAATGTTTGATGAAATAAAAAAGATGATCTTAGGCCAAGTACATAGATACCAAACACGACATGCTTTAAAATTTCGCACAAACGCGCATTGGCGACAAACTACATACATTTTTAAAAGCCTTTAAAAGCCTTTACAGGTTACCCCGTTAGATTTACAGAGGAGGTCTACTGCTAAAATTACTGCTCTCGATCTGACCTTCGCGGTGATACCTCACATGCATGGTGCAATTGCTGTTTACATATGATGCCAGACCGACGCTTGCGTTCGCCATTGGGCAAGAGCAGGGCAGGACAGGGGTGCTTTTTTTATTTTATTTTTTTATTTTTATTATTAATTTTGCTTTTTTATTTTATTTTTAAATTGTTCCTTCCATATTTTTTTTTTTATCATTTTTATTGTTATCTCAGGGAATGTAAATATCCCCTATGATAACAATAGGTAGTGACAGGTACCCTTTTTTTGAAAAAACTGGGGTCTAGACCCTAGATCTTTCCTCTGCCCTCAAAGCATCTGACCACACCAAGATCGGTGTGATAAAATGCTTTCCCAATTTCCCAATGGCGCTTTTTATATCCGGGGGGGGACATTCCCTCCCACTGCTTGTAAAAGCAGTCCAGAGGCTAATTAGCCACTAGGATTGCTTTTACATGAAAGCCGGCCGCTGGCTGAAAAGAATGATACCAAGATGATACCTAAACCCGCAGGCATCAATCTGGTATAACCATTCAAAGTCCAGCAACATACCAGTACGTTGCTGGTCCTTGTTGGACATGTATTGTAATCTTTTTTTTTCATGCAGCCAGTTGGCTGAACGAAAAAAGAGATTGATCGGTGGGTATGCCCACCATTAGAATACCGCCCTTCATCCACCCACTTCTAATGATGGGCATACATGCACCATTTATATATGCCGAAGCATGGGGGCATCCTCCCGCAAAAAAGTTATGCCGCACACATATGGTCTGACTTTTCCACGGGCAAGCCTCCGTCGGAATTTCGACTGTATGTACGCGGCATTAGGAGCAAAATCGCTCCTCCGCTCCTGCTGCCCCAATGCTTCGGCATATTTGCTTTTTTTTTTAACTGTGGTGGTTAAATCACCTCCTACAGCACTGGAGTCGCAGGGATCAGGCCTATCTCTGCGAACGCTGCAGTTATGTGTGTTGTGTTTTGTAAGTGACAGTGATCGATCGATACTGCACTTGGGTGGCCTGGGCTGGACGGAGGGGCAAAACGCAGGTGCTAGCAGGTATCTGGGCTGATCCCGCTAACACTGCGTTTTTGGGAACCCTAAACTGCTGGGGACGCTAGTATAGATCTGATCAGATCAGATATTGATCTGTTCAGATACTATACCACTAAGGGGGGTGTATGCTTCACGCGTGGGTGTTAGCGTTACTGGCACTAATCTGACGCTGCCTGGGGTGTGACGCAGACCCTCTCTGATGCTAAAACCTAATTGATATCACCCGCCGGGCGATCAGGGGGTTAAACCTTTATTGGGTTATATATACGGCGGGTGCCCTGACACTATAAAAAGCAAACTAACTAACCAGCGTCACCCGTAACACTTATATGATGATTACTGGTGAAAGGGTTAACTAGGGGCAATTAGGGGGTTAAAACCTTTATTAGATAATATATGGGGGTACCTGACGCTATAAAAACCTGCGGCGAACCTAAAAAAAATTACTGGCTACCGATCTGCATCACCGACGCTAAGACAGCGATCAGAAAAATGATCGCTTAGCAACAGTGGTGATAGGGGGTGAAAGGGTTACCTGGGGGGCGATCAAGGGGGTTAAACCTTTATTAGATCATTTATGGGGGTACCTGACGCTATAAAAACCTGCGGCGAACCTAAAAAAAATTACTGGCTACCGATCTGCATCACCGACGCTAAGACAGCGATCAGAAAAATGATCGCTTAGCAACAGTGGTGATAGGGGGTGAAAGGGTTACCTGGGGGGCGATCAAGGGGGTTAAACCTTTATTAGATAATTTATGGGGGTACATGACGCTATAAAAACCTGCGGCGAACCCGTGCGACCGGTGGAACCAGACTCCCCCGATAGTCAGATGGCGAGCTAGTTCTTCCCGGTGGGTGGCTCCTACCCTAGGGCCTAGGATTGACAACATGTTTTAAGTCATAGACACGGCGGCACTGTATACAATTTATGATTCGTATTGAGAAAGGCATGTGTACCACATTTCATTGAGCAAAGGAGTTTTTGCCAACATTAGGTGGTGCAATGGCCTATGTATGCAATAAGAGGAGGATTCCTCAAGTAAATCAAAATACTTATTGTATGACTCTCAGGATTTCTGTATACTGCTTCATGAAAACCCGAGATCTTTGTTTTGTATTTGTTTTTTATTGCTTTTTGTACTGTAAAAACTTTAATAAACACTATTGAAACGTAATAGACAGAGGAACAGGGGTATGGAGGATAGAGGAACAGGGGTCTGGGGTTTGGAGGACAGAAGAATAGGGGTCTGGGGTTTGGAGGACAGAAGAATAGGGGTCTGGAGTATAAAGGACAGAGGAACAGGGGTTTGGAGGACAGAAGAATAGGGGTCTGGGGTTTGGAGGACAGAGGAATAGGGGTATGGGGTATAAAGGACAGAGGAACAGGGGTTTGGAGGACAGAAGAATAGGGGTCTGGGGTTTGGAGGACAGAGGAACAGGGGTCTGGGGTTTGGAGGACAGAAGAATAGGGGTCTGGGGTTTGGAGGACAGAAGAATAGGGGTCTGGAGTATAAAGGACAGAGGAACAGGGGTTTGGAGGACAGAAGAATAGTCGTCTGGGGTTTGGAGGACAGAAGAATAGGGGTCTGGAGTATAAAGGACAGAGGAACAGGGGTTTGGAGGACAGAAGAATAGGGGTCTGGGGTTTGGAGGACAGAGGAATAGGGGTATGGGGTATAAAGGACAGAGGAACAGGGGTTTGGAGGACAGAAGAATAGGGGTCTGGGGTTTGGAGGACAGAGGAACAGGGGTCTGGGGTTTGGAGGACAGAAGAATAGGGGTCTGGGGTATGGAGGACAGAGGAACAGGGTTCTGGGGTTTGGAGGACAGAAGAATAGGGGTCTGGAGTATAAAGGACAGAGGAACAGGGGTTTGGAGGACAGAAGAATTGTCGTCTGGGGTTTGGAGGACAGAAGAATAGGGGTCTGGAATATAAAGGACAGAGGAACAGGGGTTTGGAGGACAGAAGAATAGGGGCCTGGGGTTTGGAGGACAGAGGAATAGGGGTCTGGGGTTTGGAGGACAGAAGAACAGGGGTCTGGGGTTTGGAGGACAGAAGAATAGGGGTCTGGAGTATAAAGGACAGAGGAACAGGGGTTTGGAGGACAGAGGAATAGGGGTCTGGGGTTTGGAGGACAGAGGAACAGGGGTCTGGGGTTTGGAGGACAGAGGAACAGGGGTCTGGGGTTTGGAGGACAGAAGAATAGGGGTCTGGGGTATAAAGGACAAAGGGACAGGGGTCTGGGGAATAGAGGACAGAAGAATAGGGGTCTGGGGTATAAAGGACAAAGGAACAGGGGTCTGGGGTTTAGAGGACAGAAGAATAGGGGTCTGGGGTATAAAGGACAGAGGAACAGGGGTCTGGAGCATAGAGGACAGAGGGACGGGGGTCTGGGGTTTAGAGGACAGAAGAATAGGGGTCTGGAGCATAGAGGACAGAGGGACAAGGGTCTGGGGTTTAGAGTAGGCTTGTGCAATTCGTTTCGTAACGAATCGAAATTCGTCCGAATTTAGCAACTTTCGGACATTCGGAAGCATTCGAATTTCCGAACAAAGCAATTACGAATAAAACCGAATCCGAAATAAATTATACCGCAAAATAGCGAATGCCCGAATGTCTTCGGCATAATTCGTTATGAAAAAACTTACGAATGTACAAATCCATTGGAAACACAATAACACTCACTCTGCTCTGCTCTCTGCTTCTCCTTCACCGTGCTGAACTCCCTCTCAAAATGGTGTACAGGGGCGGAGGCTATAGCCGCATGTAAAAAACGAAAGTAAAATACGAGATTTCTAATCCATTCGAAGCACAATAACACTCTGCTCTGCTCTCTGCTTCTCCCTCACCGTGCTGAACCCTCTCAAAATGGTGTACAGGGGCGGAGGCTATAGCCGCATGTAAAAAACGAAAGTAAAATACGAGATTTCGAATCGTTACAAATAACCGCTATGTATTTAGAAAAGTACAAATCCATTCGAAGCACATTAGGCATAATAGTCAGCGTCGTCGTGAGAGAGACACAGAAAATTACGAATCAACGAACCCAAAAAAAGTTACGAAAGTAGGAGTTGTGTCCAGAATCAACGAAAAACAACGTACTCTACCGAAAGTACGAATTATAAAGCAACAAAAAATTCAACGAAAAATGTCGCTGCAAAAATACGAATGAGTCCGAACACGAAAAATCCCGTCTAGCAAAATTACGAATGATTACGAATCAACAGGACCGGAAAGAAACGAACCGAAACGGAACAAATTTTTCCGTTGTGCACAAGCCTAGTTTAGAGGACAGAAGAATAGGGGTCTGGGGTATAAAGGACAGAGGAACAGGGGTCTGGGGTTTAGAGGACAGAAGAATAGGGGTCTGGAGTATAAAGGACAGAGGAACAGGGGTCTAGGGTTTGGAGTATAAAGGACAGAGGAACAGGGGTATGGAGCATAGAGGACAGAGGGACGGGGGTCTGGGGTTTGGAGGACAGAAGAATTGGAGTCTGGAGCATAGAGGACAGAGGGACAGGGGTCTGTGGTTTGGAGGACAGAGGAATAGGGGTCTGGGGTTTGGAGGACAGAGGAACAGGGGTCTGGGGTTTGGAGGACAGAAGAATAGGGGTCTGGGGTATAAAGGACAGAGGGACATGGGTCTGGGGTTTAGAGGATAGAAAAATAGGGGTCTGGAGCATAGAGGACAGAGGAACAGGGGTCTGGAGCATAGAGGACAGAGGGACGGGGGTCTGAGGAAGCAATGTTGCAGTGTTTGGGGCAGACTGGGGCACATAGAAGAGTTTGTACCGGAAGGGTTAACAACAAGCTCTCTGGCAGTGTTATTTCTGTGAGTTTGCACACAGGCATCAAAGTTGAATGCATTGTGGAGGAATGGAGAACACTGCAGTACAGATGGACCTCTAGTGGTGGAATTGGACATTAACATCTTATGGAGAACACTACAATAGTTAGGCTTATAAGACTTTCCTTGTTCCGGGTTCTAGTGCCCAGAACCCCCGGCTCCAGCTCTGAGCGAGCCCGTTAGAAAGACTATTTGTTTCTTATCAATGCACAGTGAAGCCTTTGTCTACCTCCATAGTGCTCTGTGATGCCATCATTCTCCCCACACTGTGATCTCTGCTGATCCCGGTCCATCACACCGGGGGCCATCGAAGGCTCTTCTAGATGTACTTGATAGAGCTGAACAGGCACCAGAATGTACATGATTGTGTCATCTTTGAGCCAGCATCTCAGTCCAGGAAGTAGTTGGTGATTCTAGGTGAAGCCTAGGGTGCAGGGCCAGGGAGGGGGCAGGAGGGGCAGTTGCCCCTGATGCATCCCCCATTATGGGGAGGGAACCGACTTGCAAGCTCCAGATCAGTTTCCTCTGGGAGGTACAGATGTCACACCATGCTCCAACATGCCTACTCTCCTCCAACCACAACCAACACGAAAAACACGCTGCGTATGCACAACCAGCCCAAGGAAGCAAGTGAATAAATAGCCTTGCATGCGCAGTGCAACCCCAATTACAACCATGGGCAGCCACAGCATGGGGGGGGGGGGAGTGTAGAGCAGATGCACCAGAGCACACAGATATGCCCAACCTACAGCATGCATTGGCAATGGGGGGTGGTGGGGTAGTAGGACGTTTCATATCCTCACTCTGTGTGCTGGATGTCCCCTTCCCAGCACTTCTGGGCTCTGTCCATCTAGAGAGAAATGCAGATGAGAGTATGCCCAGGGTTAGTACTGTGATCTCTGTGATAGCTAAATATCTGAAAGGGTTACACTGGCACATTACTAAGCATGCTGCATTCGAAAAAATTTATCTGATGCTAGGTCCACCTTAAGGCTACGCTCACACGTCTGTGTTGTGGGAACACGTGCAAAATTAGGCGCTTTCCTGCAATGCACATGTAGCGGGGTCTCTAAATTTAGGTGGGACACTCAGGTGTGTAAGTATGGGAATAGTGGACCATTTGTGTTCGTGGAGGATTGGATGGTGTAATAATCTCCTTGGCCTCTGGGTGGCGGGGTACCTGGAGGCTCAAGGTAGATTTGCCATTACAGTGCTACCCTTTTTGTCCCTTTCCGGAGATGGTACGGCGAGGGCGGGGAACCTGCCGTGGTGTCGATGGGAGGAGATAAAAGGGGGAGACGCCCTAACCACGAGGTCTTCAGGAGGATCTTTTTCACGCGCCCAGGCACCTTAGGCCTGGGTGCGGGCAGTTCCGGATTCCGGCCCAGGCGCCCTAGGCCTGACCGGAATGGAGTTGGAGTCCATCCCAGGCACCTTCAGCCTGGGGTGAGTTACTAAACTAGGAGGCCTGGGGTCCAGTGACTTCGACTGGATCCCGCGAGGGTGGAGAAGTCCGAGGGTCCCTGAGGTGGAAGGGGGCCCGTGTCTGAGGTGAGGAGGCCGTGGAGGTTACCCGTCCGGAGAGTCTGGAGCAGCATCAACCTAGTGACGGATGGGCCTCTGGTAACTCCCTTGGAGGGACATCTTCCCCTGATAGGGGCCGCAGCGCAGTGAAGGTACTCCTATCTACGTTCTCTTGAGTCGCTGGTAGAGACTCTCAAGTTCTAAGTCCTTTCTAGCTAATGCTATAGTAACCGCTGGCGAGATCGCAGTGGTTTAGCTGATAACCAGGATAGTGCCTCGACCTGCTCTTTCCCCGTATCAAAATGTTATCAAGTCGCAACCAGTTGGCTATGAAGCACTGTTTATTGTGAGATATACAATAAAGCAAGAGTTGGACTGTGATCGGTGTGTGGAACTCTGGTTAATGGGAGCAAAGGGAAGTGTTGACACAGCGGGACTTGATTCTAGACAAAAGCACATAGGCCCAAGGAAATATCTGGTACTGGCCTTCACCTCACCCACAGCTATGGGGAGGACATGGGCCGTAGCGCATCTCACCCTGTCGTGTGACATACCCCTAGACAAAGGAGTTGGGGTGAGGCCGCTACACGTGGGGGCTCGTGAGTCCGGGATGATATGTGTTTTGACTTTGGAAGAAAGAATGGCTGTGTCTGGACTTTGCTGCCCGGAGGAGTTACGAGCAGGTCGGCCATGTGATTGGCCAAAGTGCATCCCTGCTCAAAGTCGTGGAAATGACCCCAGGACGGGAAAGGCCCATGCAGAGGAGCGAGAAGAGGGAGGAGTCCAGCCGTGTGAAGTACTACATGTGGGGGCTTTTATTGCACTGCGCCACGAGGCATCCCGTGACTGTACAGTTTGTGGGCGGAGCTTGATGGAAGCCCGCGAAAACGTGCAAGTCATGGGAGGAGTCTGGCCATGTGGAGGAACTCACGTGGAGACTTCGGCGCGTGGTCAGTGCGTGATGGAGCAGCAGACAGTCGGGATAGCCTCAAGCTCCCCGTGGATTCCGGTTCCCTACCCCACGAAGATGACTACGTTCGCTGCTCCCCTTACAGACACGGGGATAAGACTCAGGCCCCGAGGACAGTTGGCTTTGTACTCATGCAGAGACACGGAGGCCCTCGGCGTGATCTGTCCCGGATGCTCGGGACTGGTGGTCCACCTGAAGCCATTCGGGCGTTGCGAGGCATGCAAAGAGTTCTTGTTCGAGGTGGAGCCATCCACAGTAAGGCCCCGGGCCCTTCGCCTCAACAGCCTCACAGGTACCGCTACTCTGGAAGGAGAGATCCAGGCCTTTGCGGAGGTTCCCGTACGCACTGACCAGGGTGATGTGACTGCCCAATCAGAGACTGAGAGAGAAAAATCAGAGGATGCTGCTTCGGTCACCACAGATTCTCTGCTCCCACCTCCGAAGAGGAAAGTTGGCCTGGTGCAGGCCTCCTGTGGTCGTGGTCGAGCTTCACCCCGTCGCTTGCCTGGCCTGGATGGATCCGGTTGGAAGAGTCCTGGACATCCCAGTTCTACAAAAGGTCAAGGTGAGCCAGGGGCTGGGACTGTGGTGGTGGTTGGAGGTGTCGGGGGTCCACAGCCGATGGAGCCCGCAAGGGAGGGTAGTACCACGTCTACCAGAGACTACCTTCCCGCCGAGATGTATGACACTTCCGACCTAGAGTCACTGTTAGATTGTGGAGATAACGGTGAGATTGATGAACTGTTTCACCGGAAGGGCTGGGACAAACGCCCATTGCCTGTGTTACGTGCACCGCAGGATTCCCCTATGTCAATAGGAGACAGCACGCCCCGGGTACAAGCCCCGGAGTCTATGAGGAAGTCTAGTCCTCAAAGTACCTTCCCACAATCTACAACATCGCCCGTCTTGGTGGCGGGGATGCAGCGCGCCTCACTACGAGCACCGAGAGAAAAGCCATCAGAGGTAGTGAAAGTACCTCGGCACCCGGAGGCCATCGTTCAACCCGGAGAAGGTGAGCGGGAAGCCATGCCTCCTTTGGCCAGATTGCAACGACTTTTCTCACAGAGAGTCGCCCGTGAGTATGGGTGGGAATATCCCTACTTGCCTCGGGACTTACTTTTTGAAGTTGAGGTCATACGCCAGAGATGGTATGACGAATTTGTTTGGGAAAAACTCAAAGTACCCCATGCACGAAGATATTTGTCCTGTTCGCCACCCGTGTCGAAAAAGTTTAGGGACTGCAGAGCAGACTGGATGTGGGGTCGCCATATCCACGCAGACAAGGTGCGCATCTGCAGGAAAGATGGAGAGGATGCTGACTATTCGATTGAGGTTTTTGATAAACATCTGAAGCCCTTGTTCTTGCCTGACCCGAAGTTCTATTTGTGAGAAGAGACTCACTTATTGTTTCTTTCCTACAATCTTCTAGAAGTGTTCCTGCCGGAGCATCCGAACTGTGCCCTAGTTTTTTATTTGGGCTTTTGTTTTCTACTCTTCAGGAGGAATGAGAGCAGTTTTTGTTTGTCCTCTCTTCCTCACAGCTCAAAGACAGACTTTGGGGGTAAAATTAGTGTAGGGACGCAGGAAGAATGAAGATTGCACCAAGTGTCATTACCACGGCACTGTCACCAGGTGGCAGTGTTGTGCAACGGCTGTTTTTTTTTTTTTTACACGCTTATCACTTTACTCATTGGAGCGAGTGGGTCTATTGGTTGATGGACCCATTCATTCCAAATTAACACAAAAATGTCAGGATGTGGCTTTTCTTGTGTGTTGTTTTTTTTTCCTTTCTGCAGGAGATTCGTCTGTCAAGACTACTGAGTATGGGGTGGTTCTTAGACAGCGAAGGGAGGGATTGTATATGTGTACATGATAGATGTTTTTAGGGAAAAGTTTTATTGTTTTATGTTCCCTTTCCCCTTTGAGCAGGTCTTGGTATGGTTGAGGTTCAAAAATTTAGGGATAGCCTCTGGGGCTAGGCTTGTGTCATCACTCCATGGGAGACATGGGTCTGCACCAGACGCTGGGGACCAGCATCAAATCACAGGGGGGAGTATGTAGCAGGGTCTCTAAATTTAGGTGGGACACTCAGGTGTGTAAGTATGGGAATAGTGGACCATTTGTGTTCGTGGAGGATTGGATGGTGTAATAATCGCCTTGGCCTCTGGGTGGAGGGGTACCTGGAGGCTCAAGGTAGATTTGCCATTACAGTGCTACCCTTTTTGTCCCTTTCCGGAGATGGTACGGCGAGGGCGGGGAACCTGCCGTGGTGTCGATGGGAGGAGATAAAAGTGGGAGACGCCCTAACCACGAGGTCTTCAGGAGGATTTTCTTCACGCGCCCAGGCACCTTAGGCCTGGGTGCGGGCGGTTCCGGATTCCGGCCCAGGCGCCCTAGGCCTGACCGGAATGGAGTTGGAGTCCATCCCAGGCACCTTCAGCCTGGGGTGAGGTACTAAACTAGGAGGCCTGGGGCCCAGTGACTTCGACTGGATCCCGCGAGGGTGGAGAAGTCCGAGGGTCCCTGAGGTGGATGGGGCCCATGTCTGAGGTGAGGAGGCCGGGGAGGTTACCCGTCCGGAGAGTCTGGAGCAGCATCAACCCGGTGACGGATGGGCCTCTGGTAACTCCCTTGGAGGGACATCTTCCCCTGATAGGGGCCGCAGCGCAGCAAAGGTACTCCTATCTACGTTCTCTTGAGTCGCTGGTAGAGACTCTCAAGTTCTAAGTCCTTTCTAGCTAATGCTATAGTAACCGCTGGTGAGATCGCAGTGGTTTAGTTAATAACCAGGATAGTGCCTCGACCTGCTCATTCCCCGTATCAAAATGTTATCAAGTCGCAACCAGTTGGCTACTGAAGCACTGTTTATTGTGAGATATACAATAAAGCAAGAGTTGGACTGTGATCGGTGTGTGGAACTCTGGTTAATGGGAGCAGAGGGAAGTGTTGGCACAGCGGGACTTGATTCTAGACAAAAGCACATAGGCCCGAGGAAATATCTGGTACTGGCCTTCACCTCACCCACAGCTATGGGGAGGACATGGGCCGTAGCGCATCTCACCCTGTCGTGTGACATACCCCTAGACAAAGGAGATGTGGTGAGGCCGCTACACACAGAAAATCGATGTCCCTTTGCAGATGTGCAGCGGCGCCATTCATGCATAATGCTCAAATTTTCGCATGTGGCGAAACACATTTTGGTGCGGCGCCATTTTTTAACCATTTTCTGACCGCCTACCGCATATTTACTGCGGCAGGTCGGCTCTATTGCGCTAAATCGCATACCTGTACGTGATTCCGTGCAATAGCCACTGTGGGGTGCGCGCGCGCGACCCGGACGGAGGTGCGATCGCACGCTGATTGGACACAGGGGATGCCAATGAGCAGGTCCGGCAGACACGATGTCCGCCGGCCACCCGCGACCGTTCCCGGGAGAGGCAGAACGGTGATCCGCCTATGTAAACAAGGCAGATCGCCGTTCTGACAGGGGAGAAGATGGAGATTTTGTGTTCCTGCTAAGTAGGAACACGGATCTCTGTCTTCACCCAGTCAGAGGCCCCCCCACAGAGTTAGCAAGCACCCCCTAGGGACACACTTAACCCTTTGATCACCCCTGATGTTAACCCCTTCCCTGCCAGTGTCATTAGTACAGTGACAATGCATATGTTTAGCATTGATCACTGTAATAATTTCACTGGTCCCCAAAAAAGTGTCAGGTGTCCAATCTGTCTGCCGCAATGTCGCAGTCCCCCTAAAAATCGCTGATCGCTGCTATTACTAGTAAAAAAACTTTTGTGCAATACGCTTATTCTGATTTTTTTTTACCAAACATATGTAGCAGAATACATATTGGCCTAAATTGATGAAGACTTGGGTATGTTTTATAGCAGAAAGTAAAAAAAAAATTTGTTTTTGTTTTCAAAATTGTCGCTCTTTTTCTGTTTATAGTCCAAAAAATAAAAACCGCAGAGGTGATCAAATACCCCCAAAAGAAACCTCTATTTGTGGGGAAAAAAAGGATATCAATTTTATTTGGGTACAGCGTCGCAATTGTCAGTTAACCACTTGCCGACCGCTGCACGACTATATACGTCGGCAGAATGGCACGGCTGGGCAAATCGACGTATAAATACGTTGCCTTTAAGACGCGGCATTGTGGGCACGCGCGAGCTCCGTGAGTTCGACTGCGGGTCCCGCGGATTCGATGTCCGCCGAGAGTCCCGCGATCGTCTCACGGAGAGGAAGAACGGGGAAATGCTGATGTAAACAAGCCTTTTCCCGTTCTTCCTAGTGACAGGACACTGATCACAGCTCCCTGTAATGGGGAGCGGTGATCAGTGTCGTGTCACACGTAGCCCATCTCCCCTACAGTTAGAACACAGCCCTAGGACACACTAAACCCCTTCATTGCCCCCTACTGGTTAACCCCTTTACTGCCAGTCACATTTGCACAGTAATAAGTGCATTTTTATAGCACTGATCACTGTATAAATGTGAATGGTCCCAAAATGGCGCCAAAAGTGTCCGATGTGTCCGCCATAATGTCGCAGTCATGATAAAAATCACTGATCGACCACCATTACTAGTAAAAAAAAAAAAAAATGTTATAAAAATGCCATAAAACTATCCCCTATTTTGTAGACGCTATAACTTTTGCACAAACCAATCAATAAACGCTTATTGCGATTTTTTTTACCAAAAATATGTAGAAGAATACGTATCGGCCTAAACTGAGGAAAAAAAGTTTTTCTTATATATTTTTTGGCGATATTTGTTATAGCAAAAAGTAAAAAATATTGCTTTTTTTTTCAAAATTGTCGCTCTATTTTTGTTTATAGCGCAAAAAATAAAAACTGCAGAGGTGATCAAATACCACCAAAAGAAAGCTCTGTTTGTGGGAAAATAAGGACGTCAATTTTGTTTGGGAGCCATGTCGCACGACTGCGCATCTTTAACCTCTCCCTCTCCTCCGGCACCTTTTCTTCCCCACTCAAACATGCACTGGTTACCCCCATACTTAAAAAACCCTCACTAGACCCCAGCTGTTTGAATAACTTAAGACCCATCTCCCTGCTCCCGTTTGCCTCCAAGCTCATCGAACGCCTTGTCCATGACCGAAAGAGTCGCTACCTCACGGACAACAACCTTCTCGACCCCCTACAGTCCGGCTTCCGCCCACAACATTCTACTTAAACTGCCCTCCTAAAACTCACCAATGACCTACTAACTGCTAAAACCAATGGCCATTACTCCATACTCATACTCTTAGACCTCTCTGCTGCCTTCGACACAGTTGACCACCTGCTCCTCCTCAGCAAACTACACTCCCTTGGCCTCCGTGATTCTGCTTTATCCTGGTTCTCCTCCTACCTATCTCAGCGCACTTTCAGTGTCACTTACAACTCCTTCTCCTCCGCTCCTCTTCCTGTTGGGGTACCCCAAGGCTCCGTCCTTGGGCCCCTCCTATTCTCCCTCTATACCTCTTCCCATGGCTTCCAATACCACCTCTATGCCGACGACACCCAGATCTATCTCTCCACTCCTCAACTCACCCCCTCGATCTCCTCATGGATCTCAAACTTACTGAAGGACATATCGGTATGGATGTCACACCAGTTCCTCAAACTCAATCTTTCTAAAACTAAGCTTGTTATATTTCCTCCTTCCCGGTCCCCCCCATGACTTTATCATTAATATAAACAACACAACCATTGGTCCCTCCACACATGCCAGGGTGCTGGGTGTAATCCTTGACTCTGACCTCTCCTTCAGCTAGGGTTGCCACCTGTCCGGGATTCACCCGGACAGTACGGGTTTTGAAACGTGCCCGGGTCTCTGCCCGCCCGAGACCCGGGCACATTATTCAGACCCGCCAGTGGCTCCCTGTGCCGTGTGCGTCTCGAGTTCGGTCCACTCCGTCTCCCTTCCTATCTACTCCCTTCCCTCCCCCCGCACTGTCAGTGCACCTCCGTCTGCTCTGTGTACTGCAGACGGGAGACACAGAGGCAGAGCGAAGAGGCGGAACCTTCATGTTGCCGCCGGGGACTCTCCTCTGGTTGGCTGCAGAAGGGACAAGGAGGTGGGGTTGAAGGCGCTGCTCTGATGGAAAGTTTGTAGATATCGCGCTGGGATTGGAGCTCAGCTTGCAAGGTAATTTTTTGTCCCCCCACCCTCCCACCATACACTATACATACAGTTCTGCCACCCCCCTCCCATACACCATCCATCCATATAGTTCTCCCTCTCCTCCTCATACACCATACATATATACAGTTCTCCCCCCATACACCATTCATATATACAGTTCTCCCCCCCCATACACCATTCATATATACAGTTCTCCCCCCCATACACCATTCATATATACAGTCCCCCCCCATACACCATACATATATACAGTTCTCCCCCCCATACACCATTCATATATACAGTTCTCCCCCCCATACACCATTCATATATACAGTTCTCCCCCCCATACACCATTCATATATACAGTCCCCCCCATACACCATACATATATACAGTTCTCCCCCCCATACACCAATCATATATACAGTTCTCCCCCCCATACACCATTCATATATACAGTTCTCCCCCCCATACACCATTCATATATACAGTCCCCCCCCATACACCATACATATATACAGTTCTCCCCCCCATACACCATTCATATATACAGTCCCCCCCATACACCATACATATATACAGTTCTCCCCCCCATACACCATTCATATATACAGTTCTCCCCCCCATACACCATTCATATATACAGCCCCCCCCATACACCATACATATATACAGTTCTCCCCCCCATACACCATACATATATACAGTTCTCCCCCCCATACACCATTCATATGTACAGTTCTCCCCCCCATACACCATTCATATATACAGTTCTCCCCCCCATACACCATACATATATACAGTCCCCCCCCATACACCATACATATATACAGTTCTCCCCCCCATACACCATTTATATATACAGTCCCCCCCATACACCATACATATATACAGTTCTCCCCCCTCCATACACCATACATATATACAGTTCTCCCCCCATACACCATTCATATACACAGTTCTCCCCCCCATACACAATTCATATATACAGCCCCCCCATACACCATACATATATACAGTTCTCCCCCCATACACCATACATATATACAGTCCTCCCCCCATACACCATACATATATACAGTCCTCCCCCCATACACCATACATATATACAGTCCTCCCCCCATACACCATACATATATACAGTCCTCCCCCCATACACCATACATATATACAGTCCTCCCCCCCATACACCATACATATATACAGTTCTCCCCCCCATACACCATACATATTGTGAGGGGGTTAGCTCGGCAGCGGGTGTGTGTGACCCCCGGGATGGGCTCCCCACACAAAACAGGCCCAGCAAACGGAGGTTGTGGTTTTCAAAATCAAAAAGGTGCGGTTTATTTTCTATTTACAGTGACAAAACACAGCAAAGCAAAAGAAACATAACCAAAATAAATCCTGGTCAAGTTGACCTCTGACTAAACATACAGGTTTCCTAACTAACAACTGGGATCAGCCTAGTGCTGTCCTAGTCCCTAAGTCCCTGGTTTTAAATGTCCAAGCAAATAGCCACACAGGCTTTGCCTCACCGCACAGGGGTTCACTCTCCCTAGACAGTCCACACAGGTCTGGTTCCAGGCATGAGCTAACATCTAATGAAGCTGGGAGTTCTTATAGAGGCCTAAATGAGCTGACAAGGTTCAGCTGGTCTCCTCATCTCTGTCTGCACGACGCCCCACACTCTCCCTAGAGGTATGAGTCATCCATGAGCCCACTAGCCTTATACAACTCTCCACCTAGTTGTATAAGTCGGCGTAAAGCCTGAATCTGGGCGAAATATATCTACCCCCCTGGATGCAACCAGGTGACTTTACCTTCCTGCTGTCACATACCCCCCCCCTCTTGTTTTAACCTCGGGGTTGGAACACCAGCAATCAGGCATTCATGTACTCGAGACAAAGCATCCACATTCCCCATTTGAACGCCAGGGCGATGCTTTACTGTGAAGTTGAATTCCTGGAGGGCCAGGAACCACCTATTCACTCTTCTATTTGTTTCCTTGTTTTGAGCCATCCACTTTAACGGAGCGTGATCCGTAACCATGTCAAAGTGCCTACCTAGCAGGTAGTACCGAAGGGAATCTAGAGCCCACTTCACCGCTAAACACTCCTTTTCAACGGTGGCGTAATTTACCTCATGGGACTTCAACTTCCTGCTGAGGTAAATGACTGGGTGCTCTTCCCCGTTCCAGACCTGGGACAATACTGCTCCTAACCCCACATCTGACGCATCACTTTGTACGACAAAGTCTTTAGAGAAGTCGGGTGAGTACAACACTGGCTGGCTACATAAGGCTTGTTTCAAGAATTGGAATGCTGCCTCAGCCTCGGGGGTCCATTTAATCATGACCGACCCTTTCCCCTTCGTCAGGTTGGTTAGGGGCACAGCCTTAGAAGCAAAGTGGGGAATGAATCGCCGATAATACCCAGCGATTCCCAGAAAGGCTCGTACCTGCTTCTTGCTGTTGGGACGTGGCCAACTCTGGATGGCCTCGACTTTGTTGAGTTGGGGTTTTATTACTCCCCTCCCAATGGTGTACCCAAGATATTTGGCCTCCTCCTGCCCAATGGTACACTTCTTGGGGTTAGCCGTAAACCCCGCTTCCCGAACAGAGTCCAGGACTGCTTGCACTTTTGGCAGATGTGAGGCCCAATCTGTGCTATGGACAATTACGTCATCCAGGTAAGCCGCAGCATACTTCCGATGGGGCCTCAGCATCTGGTCCATTTTCCGCTGGAATGTGGCCGGCGCATTCTGTAACCCGAACGGCATTCTTTTATATTGGAACGCCCCGTCTGGGGTTACAAATGCGGTTTTCTCTTTGGCCGACTTGGCCAGGGGGATTTGCCAATACCCTTTTGTGAGGTCAAGAGTCGTCATGTATCGGGCTGTTCCCAGCCGGTCGATCAACTCATCTATACGTGGCATGGGGTAGGTGTCAAATTTTGTAACTTTGTTCAACTGACGAAAATCGTTACAAAATCGCCAGCTCCCATCCGGTTTAGGCACCAACACGATGGGACTAGACCAATCACTTTGGGACTCCTCTATCACCCCTAAGTTCAGCATTTTCTGTACTTCCTCCCGTATTGCCTCCCGTCGAGCCTCTGGGATCCGATAGGGTTTTAACTTCACCCTTTCACCGGGCGGGGTAATGATGTCATGCTCTACCCCAGATGTTTGTCCCGGCAGCTCAGAGAATAGCTCCTTGTTGCGAAGCACAAACTCCTTAACCTCCTGTTGTTGGGGTTGTGACAAGGTGGCTGCTATTCCAACCTCAGGAATCACGCAACCAGTTTGAGCTGGTGACCAAGTGTCTGCGACTAGGGACTCTCTATCCCTCCAGGCTTTCAACAGATTAACGTGATAGATCTGTTCGGGCTTTCGCCTTCCTGGTTGTCTGACCTTGTAATTCACTTCGCTCACTTTTTCCATTATCTCGTAGGGGCCTTGCCATTTGGCAAGGAATTTACTTTCAACCGTAGGGACAAGTACCAATATCCTATCCCCCGGGGAAAAGGTACGGGTCTTGGCTCCACGGTTGTACACTCTCTGCTGTGCCAACTGCGCTTGGGCCAAATGTTCCTTCACGATGGGCATTACCTGTGCAATTCGATCTTGCATCAGGGCGACATGCTCAATCACACTCCTGTGGGGAGAACTCTCACTTTCCCAAGTTTCCTTGGCAATATCCAACAGCCCTCTTGGGTGTCTCCCATACAGTAACTCAAAGGGGGAGAATCCCGTAGAGGATTGGGGCACCTCCCTAATAGCAAACATCAAATAAGGAAGTAAACAGTCCCAATCCTTTCCATCTCTATCCACCACTTTCTTCAACATTTGTTTTAGGGTTTTGTTGAATCTTTCAACCAGCCCATCGGTTTGGGGGTGATACACAGACGTACGCAATTGCGTCACTTTGAACAATTTACACAGCTCTTTCATAACCCGGGACATAAAGGGTGTACCTTGGTCCGTAAGCAGTTCTTTACAAATACCCACCCGGCTAAAAACAAGAGATAGCTCTTTGGCTATGGTTTTGGCCGAGGTATTTCGGAGAGGGATCGCTTCTGGATAACGGGTGGCATAGTCCATTATAACTAATATGTACTGGTGCCCCCTAGCGGACTTGATTATAGGACCTACCAAATCCATGGCGATCCTCTCAAACGGGACCTCAATGATGGGTAGAGGGACCAGCGGGCTACGGAAATGTGGCATCGGGGCCAACCTCTGACACACAGGGCAGGAGGAACAATAATTTTCTACGTCCTTCATCACCCCCGGCCAATAGAATCTCTGTAATACCCTCTCTCGGGTTTTCTCTGTCCCCAGATGACCTCCAAGAATGTGCCCATGGGCCAACTCCAACACCAACTTCCTGTAAGGTTTGGGCACCACAAGCTGCTCAACGGTTTCTTCTGCCCTTTTTGCCACCCGATACAGTAGGTCCTTCTCTACGCTGAAGTATGGGTAAGTGCAGGTATTATCTGGGTTCACTAACTCGCCATCTATTTTCACTACGTTTTCCCGTGCCTTTATTAGGGCGGGGTCTTTCAACTGTTCTGTGGCAAAGTTTTCCCTGTGAACCTCAAGATCAGAAAACTCCACAGACGGTAGGTTTTCGTCTGAGGAGGTGGGCTCCTCTCCAGTTTCTTGAGTCTCCCCTGCCAATACTGATAAGGGAAATTCCGGAGAGTCCTCACCACTCTCAGGGGAGTTCTGGCTATCACATTCCTGGTATATAGGGGCACCAGTGAGGGGCTCAGGATCATCCCACAGTTCCCAGAACTTCGGAAAATCCCTTCCCACAATGGCGTCATGCGGTAACTGAGATACTAAGCCCACTGGATGAGAGAGGGTACCTTTGGGGGTCTCGAAACACACTGTAGTCACTGGATACTCTCGGGTGTCCCCATGCACACAAATAACAGCTACCTTGCTATTCCCAGAGACCTCTGTTTTAACTAACTCAGCCTTTATCAGGGTCACAAGGCTACCTGAATCCAGCAATACCACAACATTTCTACCATTAACACACATTTTGCATAAATGTTTCTCAGTTCCTCGAATGGCAGTGCATGCGACTGTCGCACACAGCGACTGACGTCTGCCCGTCAGAAAGTCACACTGCATGGGTTCCTCCACAACCGGGCAATTGGCTGCAATATGTCCCGCTTGCCGGCAGCGGTAGCAAACGATCCTTCTTGCCGCCTCTTGAGCCGCTGATTTCCCAGGCTGTTCTCGCCAAACTTGGGGTAGAGCTCCCACCCTCTCACTCTCTCCACCCTCACCCCTTGGAATCCTCTTATCCGCCCCTGGGGATGGTCTGGTCTTAGGGTGGAAAGTCTGAGTGTCTCTGGAAGAGGCCGTCAGGTTCTCTGTAGCCAAGTATTTCTCCACACGATCCACAAGACCATCGGCCGTCTCTGGGTCTCCATGGCTTACCCACTTTTGGATGGCAGTAGGAAGAGCTCTCAAAAACCGATCCATTACAACACGTTCCACAATCTTTGGTGCGGACAAAGTCTCTGGCTGTAGCCACTTTCTGCTCAGGTGAATGAGATCATACATTTGAGACCTGGGGGGTTTTCCAAGCTGGAAAGTCCAGTTATGCACACGCTGAGCCCGGACAGCCTGGGTGACACCCAGCCTTGCCAATATTTCAGCTTTTAGCATCACATAGTCTTTTGCTTGGTTAGGCTCTAGGTCATAGTAAGCTTTCTGCGATTCACCAGTTAACAGAGGAGCCACCAGTCCAGCCCACTGCTCCTCAGGCCACTTTTCTCTTTCAGCGGTCCTTTCAAATGTGGTCAAAAATACCTCTGGATCATCCTCTCCAGTCATTTTTGTCAATAAACGACTCACCCCAAAGGACGCGGTATTAGTGGGACGGCTTTCCTCACTGGTCTGCGGACGTTGCTGCATTACTGCTTCCATCTGTTGTTGTAGTCTCTGCTCTTGCTTCTGCAACAGGTCTATGAAGCGGGCCTCAGATTGCTGCTGGGCTCGTTGCTGAGCCTCCAGACTCTGTTGCAAAGTTGCGTTTGTCTGCTGCTGGGCTGCAAGGCTCTGTTGATGAGCTTGCTGCTGGGCTGCGAAGTTCTGTTGTTGAGCTGCAAGGCTCTTTTGCAAACCTGCATTTGTCTGCTGTTGATTGGCATTTGCTAGAGCCAGCTGCTTCAGTATCTCCTCCATGCTGGCTTAAAAAAAACTGCCACTGGTTCTCCACCAACTGTGAGGGGGTTAGCTCGGCAGCGGGTGTGTGTGACCCCCGGGATGGGCTCCCCACACAAAACAGGCCCAGCAAACGGAGGTTGTGGTTTTCAAAATCAAAAAGGTGCGGTTTATTTTCTATTTACAGTGACAAAACACAGCAAAGCAAAAGAAACATAACCAAAATAAATCCTGGTCAAGTTGACCTCTGACTAAACATACAGGTTTCCTAACTAACAACTGGGATCAGCCTAGTGCTGTCCTAGTCCCTAAGTCCCTGGTTTTAAATGTCCAAGCAAATAGCCACACAGGCTTTGCCTCACCGCACAGGGGTTCACTCTCCCTAGACAGTCCACACAGGTCTGGGTCCAGGCATGAGCTAACACCTAATGAAGCTGGGAGTTCTTATAGAGGCCTAAATGAGCTGACAAGCTTCAGCTGGTCTCCTCATCTCTGTCTGCACGACGCCCCACACTCTCCCTAGAGGTATGAGTCATCCATGAGCCCACTAGCCTTATACAACTCTCCACCTAGTTGTATAAGTCGGCGTAAAGCCTGAATCTGGGCGAAATATATCTACCCCCCTGGATGCAACCAGGTGACTTTACCTTCCTGCTGTCACAATATATACAGTTCTCCCCCCCCATACACCATACATATATACAGTCCCCCCATACACCATACATATATACAGTTCTCCCCCCATACACCATACATATATACAGTTCTCCCCCCCATACACCATTCATATATATACAGCCCCCCCCATACACCATACATACAGTTCTCCCCCCCATACACCATACATATATACAGTTCTCCCCCCCATACACCATACATATATACAGTTCTCCCCCCCCATACACCATTCATATATGTAGCCCCCCCCATACACCATACATACAGTTCTCCCCCCCATACACCATACATGTATACAGTTCCCCCCCCCCATACACCATACATGTATACAGTTCCCCCCCCCCATACACTGTACATATATTCAGTTCCCCCCATATATACAGTTCTCCCCCCCTCCATACATCATCCATATATACAGTCCCCCCCCATACACCATACATATATAGAGTTTTCACCGGGTGACACCATCAACTGCTCTACTGACACCATCCACTGCTCTACTGGCTGACAATGTCCACTTTTAAGGTAGGTTAGTTTCATATTTTAACTGACATTTCTTTTATTAATTGAATCATATTTTATGGGTACACTAATGCTTTTGTTTTATTTAACCATGCCCCTTTAAGTACCCCCCGCACTGCAATTTGGCCACAGCCACTGTTCATTGTAGCACACCTCATTACTACTCTCTTTGGGTAACCCCAAAGGTGTCCCAGGTATTTTGCAATCCTATAGCGTGTGGTACAAAAAAAATTGCCGTGCGCCGTGAAAGTGTTCGGGTTTGGCTTGATGAAAAGGTGGCAACCCTACCTTCAGCCCCCATATTCAATCACTGGCTAAATCCTGCCGCCTTAACCTCCGCAACATCTCCAGAATTCGACCCTTCCTGACTAATTACACCACAAAGCAACTTATTCACTCCTTGATTATTTCCCTCCTTGATTACTGCAACTCTCTCCTTAATGGCCTACCCTTACGCAGGCTCCTTCCCCCTAAAGTCTATTATGAATTCTGCTGCTAGACCAATACACCTCACTTACCGATCCATGACTGCTGCTCCTCTCTGCCAATCCCTTCAATGGCTTCCCCTAGCCCACCGTGTAAAATTCAAAATGCTACCCACAACATACAAGGCCATTCACAACATCGCCCCCAGCTACATCACCAACCTCATCTGCAGATATCGGCCAAATCGTCTCCTCCGCTCCTCCCAGGACCTCCTGCTCTCTAGCTCCCTTGTTACCTCCCATGCTCACCTTCAGGACTTCTCCAGAGCCTCTCCCATCCTCTGGAACTCCCTGCCCCGGTATGTTCGATCAGCCCCTAACCTCTCCACCTTTAGAAGATCCCTGAAAACTAATTTATTCAGGGAAGCCTATCCCACACCCACCTAAAAACTGTCCCTGAGCCACCCCCATCAAATCATTCTCCTCAGCTATTACCTTTTGTACCACCACCCTCTCCCTTTAGAATGTAAGCTCTACCAGCAGGGCCCTTCTGTATTGAACTGTACTGTAATTGTGCTGTCCCCCCTCTACATTGTAAGGTGCTGCGTAAACTGTTGGCGCTATATAAATCGTGTATAATAATAATAATAATAATCAAATGGGCGAAGGCACCAGAACCGGAAAGGAAGACCGGGCGAAGATGGAAGTGCCGGGGGCCCGGCGGATACTGCAGCACTAGAGGACACCATATGACAAGTAAGTCTGCCATAATGTGCTAATATGCTGTGTTGCAGAGGCGGCTCTCTAAGTAGGCAAATTAGGAGGCCGCTTAAGGCCCCACACTCACAGGGGCCTCGCGGCTGCCTAATTTGCCTGTGATCAAACACTGATTACGGCGCCGGCGGCTCATCCTACCCCCGCTGGGAACCCTGCGCGGCCTCGTAATGCAGCATCCGGTCCGGCGGTGGCAGCAGGTGCGGGACAGCAAAGGCCTCTAGGTGGTTGCAGTGTCCGGATGACATCGCCTGGCTCCAGGTGCCATCTCCACAAGACGTGCGTGCAGCATGTCCAGCTAGGGCTGCTCCTTCAGCCAGCGCCGCTCCACACCTGCCCAACTGCCTATTCTCATCAGCAGTCCCCATGACTATGAAGAGGAGGACGGATGGATCACTGGATGCTGCCTGCCTGGCTGACCCCCGTGACCGATGAGAAAGTAAGTGCCTGTGCAGCCCCCCTGTGCCTGGATAGGAGGAGTGGTGAGCGGCTGCATATAGAGGAATTGAGCTTTCCATATTCCTCCATGCAGCAGCTAAATACTTGCAGGAGGGAGAGGAGGAGAATCAAGCATTCAGCCAGTGGCTGAATGGAGGAATATGGAAAGATCAATTCCTCTATATGCAGCCGCCCACCGCTCTTCCTATCCAACTTTTTGTTGCTGTCCCCCCTGTGTTCTCCAGCCCCTCCTTGTGCTCACTGGCTCCTCCCCCATGCTTTCCGCCTCCCATGCCCTCCCCCCAGTGCTCTCCAGACGCCCCCAGTGCTTTGCGTCTCCCCCAGTGCTCTCCAGCCCCCCCTGCTCTCCACCCATGTTCTTTCTGCCCCCCAGTGCTCTCCAGCCCCCCTCCAGTGCTTTCTGTCTCCCCCCAGTGCTTTCCATCTCCCCCCAGTGCTTTCCGTCTCCCCCCAGTGCTCTCCAGCCCCCCCCCCAGTGCTCGCCAGCACCCCCCCCCCCTGCTCTCCGCCACTGTTCTTTCTGGCCCCCCAAGTGCTCTCTAGCTCTCCCCATCACTCTCCAGCCCCCACCCCTGTGCTCTCCACCCCCCAGTGCTCTCCACTCCACCCTGTGCTCTCCACCCCTGTTCTTTCTGCCCCCCCCAGTGCTCTCCAGCTCTCCCCATCGCTCTCCAGCCCCCTGTTCTTTCTGGCCCCCCAGTGCTCTTCAGCCCTCCCAGTGCTCTCCAGTTCTCCCCATCGCTTTCCAGCCCCCACCCCTGTGCCCCCTGTGCTCTCCACCCCCCTTCCAGTGCTCTCCGCCCCCCCCCAGTGCTCTCTGCTCTCCCTGCTCTTTGCCCCCCTGCTCTCCACCCCTGTTCTTTCTGGCCCCCCAGTGCTCTCCAGTTCTCCCCATCGCTCTCCAGCCCCCACCCCTGTGCTCTCCGCCCCCCTCCCAGTGCTCCCCCTCAGTGCTTTCTGCTCCCCCCTGCTCTTTGTCCCCCCCAGTGCTCTCCAGCCCCCCCCCCCGTGCTTTCCACCACTGTTCTTACTGGCCCTCCCAATTCTCTCTAGCTCTCTCCAGCTCCCACCCCTATGCTCTTCAGCCCCCCACCCCTGTGCTCTCCAGCCTCCACCCCTGTGCTCTCCACTCCACCCCCCCCAGTGCTCTCCAGCTCCCCCAGAGTGCTCTCCAGCCCCGTGCTCTCCACCACTGTTCTTTCTGCCCACCCCCCAAGTGCTCTCCGCCCCTATTCTTTTTGGCTCCCCTCGGTGCTCTCCACTCCCCACCCCTGTGCTCTCCAATCCCCCCTGCTCTTTGCCCCCACCCATGTGCTCTCCAACCCCGCCAGTGCTCTCCACTCCCCCCAGTTCTCTCCACTCCCCCAGTACTCTCCACCATCCCTGTGCTCTTTCCTGGTCCCCCTCACTCCCTGCAGCTCTGCTAGGTTCCCCCCTCCTTTCTCCCACCGCCTGCTGAAGGGGATCTGTCAGGATGGAGAGCGGCAAAGGGACCAGTATCATTAGGCTGCTCAGTCTAAAATGCTGGGCCTATTTTTTTGTCAAAGTGCGGGCCTGGCAAGGAAGATGAGCAGCGAGGGCAGCAAGCACCGATAGCCTTGGAGGGAGAAGAGCTCTGAAGACCTCCCAGGACAGGCTGACTGGGGCCAGAAAATCAGGACGGGTAGAAGGTGCAGGTGGCCAGGGACTACTCCATCTCACACCAAACAGATCCTCTAGAAGGAACAGAACAGACCCTGCCTGCTGCTGGCCATCATGAATATCCTACTGGCATGGAAGGTACCGTACCGAGCATCACACCTACAGACTGGGACATGGGGCACAGGAGTGGCTGCAGACAGGGACACAGCTAGAGATCTCTCTCTCTCCCTCCCCCTATCTCTCTCCACCCCTCTCTCTCTCTCCCCCCTCCTCTCTCCCTGCACTGTGCTCCCCCCCCCTCTCCTTCCCCTGTGGATGTAGACTGACTCGGTGACACCCCACCTCAGTCTCCCAAGGCACATGAAAGATTCCTGGAAGGGTTGCCACCTTGCCGGGTCCCAGATGTTTTATTGGCTGCATATGTTTGATGGGTGTGAAGGGTGCCCTTAAGTGCTGTTGATGAACTGTGTGCTAGATCCGTGCATCTTTCTGCAGCCATTTTTATTGCTTACATTTTTTTCCCCATTATGGGCATGAGTGGGACCTCATGTCTAAGTTTTGCCTAAGGTCTCACAAAGCCTAGAGCCGTCTCTGCTGTGCTATACCCCTACACATCTTTTATTTATTACTTATACTTACAGAGAATTTTGCCAACATACTTCTGATGAGTGGACATGAGCCAGGAAATGCGTAGAGTTACTATACGTCAAGACAGCCTGATCTTTACATTTTATATCCATCATGCAATTGTCTATTCTATTGTACCTCGTATTGTTTTTGTTTTTTTTATGAATTTATTATAATAATCATGTGCCATATGTCAGCTCTTTATTAAGTTCATCAATCAATTTTTATTCTGTACCATGTATTTCGCTAAACATAAAATATGCTTCTACAATTAATTTTTGAATAAACTTTATAATACATTTTCTATTTTTGTAATTTTATTTTGTGATATGCCACATTTAAAGTCCCATGACCAGAATTTTTGTTTGTATGAGCATATTATGGCATAACCACCTGGGGGGCCCTAGAAAAAATAAATTTTATAGCGGACCTTACTTCCGCTTTAACTGTGCTGCAATAAGACTCTAAAGAGACAAAAGTGACTGGTACCTTCTTTCTTAGTCCCCTCTTTTAGCCATGGACTCTGCCCTGGGGTAAAATGCTAGCCCACCCCCTGCCTCTGGAGGTGCCATCCTGCATTTGGGGCAGGCCCGGACTGGCCATAGGGCACACCGGCACTTGCCCGGTGGGCCGGGGGCCGCATGCTCTTGTTTCGCCAGGGCAGTTGAGCTGCTCCTTGAGCCCCCGCCGCTCACCTGGCCTCTCCGTGGCTGGCTGGCTGGCCGGGCCGAGACTACAGGTCATGTTACCTGTGACCGTGAAATGGGAGGGGATCTACATGAGACGCGGCCGTGGGTTTTTCGATAAGGAGGGAAAGGAAGTGTGTGTCTCTCGATGCGTGCGCTTGGATAGGAAAAGCAACTGCATACACACAGTAGAAAAATCCATCTCTTTATTTTTCTCCTACAGCCTCTGAATGCCTGCTTCTCACTCTCTCCCTCCCGTGGGCATTCAGAGGCTGTAGAAGAAAAATAAAGAGGTGGATTCTTCTACTGTGTGTATGCAGCTGCTTCTCCTATCCAGCTTTTTCTACTGCCCCCTAGTGCTCTTAGGCTCCCACCATGCTCTCTGGTGCCCCCTCCTGCTCTCAGGCTTCCCCACTGCACTCCAGCCCCCCCCCCCAGTGCTCACCAATTCCCCCCAGTGCTCTCCAGCCCGCCTATAGTGCTCTCCAGCCCCCCTCCCCAGTGCTCATCAGCCCCCCTGTACTCTCCAGCCCACCCCAGTGCTCTCAGGCCCCCCTGTGCTCATCAGCCCCCCTGTACTCTCCGGCCCCCAGGGCTCTCCAGCCCTCCGTGCTCTCCAGTTCCTCCCAGTGCTCTTAGCCCCCCCAGTGCTCATCAGCCCCCTGTACTCTCTGGCCCCCCCAGTGCTCTCCAGCCCTCCGTGCTTTCCAGTCCCTCCCAGTGCTCTCAGGCCCCCCTGTGCTCATCAGCCCCCCCGTACTCTCCAGCCCCCCCCAGTGCTCTCAGGCCCCCCTGTGCTCATCAGCCCCCTTGTACTCTCTGCCCCCCCAGTGCTCTCCGGCCCCCTCAGTGCTCTCCAGGCCCTCCCAGTGTTCTCAGGCCACCCCTGTGCTCACCAACCCCTGTACTCTCTGGCCCCCTAATTCTCTCAGGCCCCCTTGTGCTCATCGGCCCCACCAGTGCTCTCCAGCCCCCTACAGCTCCTCCGTGTGCTCTCCAGCCCCTCCCTGTGCTCTCCAGCCCCCCCAGTGCTATCCGCCCCTCCCCAGTGCCCCTCCCCCCAGTGCTCCCCCCCCAGTGCTCCCTCCCCCCAGTGCTCTTCACCACCCTGTGCTGTTCACCTTCCATGTTCTCTGCCCCTGCTTGTGCTCTCAAGCCCCCCCCCGTGGTCCCCACCCCCTCAGTGCTCTCCGACCCCCACCAGTGCTCATCAGCCCCCCTTTACTCTCCGGCCCCCCAGTGCTCTCCGCCCCTCCCCAGTGCTCTCCCCCCCCCAGTGCTCTTCACCACCCTGTGCTGTTCGCCTTCCATGTTCTCTGCGTCTGCTTGTACTCTCCACCCCCCCGTGATATACAAGTAGCGTCATGTTACAACTGAGTATAAAAGAGGCGCCTCTAAGTGTAGCAATATGGTTACATTTAATGAAGGTAAAACATTTAGAAACTCGCATGGTTGATGATTAAAACAGGCACATCTATGTATGCAGGCATCCAAGGTCAAGCTGTCCTTATAGACTATCCTCCTCACCGCCATTGATGTCATCCCTTCCAAGAGCGGTTCAAGCCTCGCTTTCAGATCGCTTTACTGCAGGGTAGTCTTCCCAGTCACAATTGCAGACTGATAGCGGTGAGGAGGACGGTCTATGTGGATCCTTTTAATTCTCAACCATATGAGTTGCTAAATGTCGTACCTTCATTAAATGTAACCATATTGCTACACTTCTCTTTTATACTCTGTAGCTCCTGCTGGATTTTGCTTCTAATCCCCTTGTGGAGGCTTCCATTTTATGGTTACACAACCTATCACATTGCTATAATCTTTTTTATATGGACTATAAATTGAAGGACTTATGAATAAATGGTTGTGGAATGAATCATTTGAGTTTCCATTATTTCCTATGGGAAAATTCGCTTTGATATACAAGTGCTTTGAATTACAAGCATGCTTCCGGAACGAATTATGCTCACAATTAGGGATGAGCCGAACACCCCCCGGTTCGGTTCGCACCAGAACCTTCGAACGGACCGAAAGTTCACGCAAACTTTAGAAACCAATTAAATACAATGGACGCGAACGTTCGAAATCTAAAGTGCTAATTATAACGACTATTATCCATGTTATTGTCCTAAAAAGGGTTTGGGAACCCGGGATCTGCACCAGGGGACATGTATCAATGCAAAAAGAAGTTTTAAAAATGGACGTTTTTTCTGGAGCAGTCATTTTAATGATGCATAAAGTGAAAAAAAAAAGTGAAATATTCCTTTAAATATCGTACCTGGGGGGTGTCTAAAGTATGCCTGTGAAGTGCCACGTGTTTCCCGTGTTTAGAACTGTCCCTGCACAAAATGACACTTCTAAAGGAAAAAAAAGCCATTTAAAACTGCTGGCGGCTTTAATGTCATGTCTGGTCCCGGTAATATGGATGAAAATCTTTGAGAAAAATGGCATGGCTACCCCACCAGCCCACACCCCACCCCCCCAGCCCATTACCAGCCCCTTTGGGTCTTGTATGCATATTAACCACTTAAGCCCCGGACCATTTGGTAGCTAAAGGACCAGAGGTGAATTCAGAATTTTGCACTGCGCTGCTTTAACTGTAAATTGTGCGGACATGCAATGTTGTACCCGAACGAAATTTGCGTCCTTTTCTTCCCACAAATAGAGCTTTATTTTAATGGTATTTGATTGCCTCTGCGATTTTTATTTTTTGCGATATAAACGGAAAAAGACCGAAAATTTTGAAAAAAAATGATATTTTCTACTTTTTGTTATAAGAAAAATCGAATAAACTCAATTGTAGTCATACATTTAGGCCAAAATGTATTCAGCCACATGTTTTTAGTAAAAAAAAATGTCAATAAGCGTATATTTATTGGTTTGCGCAAAAGTTATAGAGTTTACAAACTAGGGTACATTTTCTGAAATTTACACAGCTTTAAATTTATGACTGCCTATCTCATTTCTTGAGGTGCTAAAATGACAGGGCAGTACAAAACCCCCCCAAATGACCCCATTTTGGAAAGTAGACACCTCAAGGAAATTGCTGAGAGGCATGTTGAGCCCATTGAATATTATTTTTTTTTGTCCCAAGTGATTGAATAATGACAAAAAAAAAAAAAAAAATACAAAAAGTTGTCACTAAATGATATATTGCTCACACATGCCATGGTTATATGTGGAATTGCACCCCAAAATACATTCTGCTGCTTCTCCTGAGTACGGGGATACCACATGTGTGGGACTTTTTGGGAGCCTAGCCACGTACGGGACCCCGGAAACCAAGCACCGCCTTCAGGATTTCTAAGGGCGCAAATTTTTGATTTCACTCCTCACTACCTATCACAGTTTTGAAGGACATAAAATGCCAAAATAGCACAAAACCCCCCCAAATGACCCCATTTTAGAAAGTAGACACCCCAAGGAAATTGCTGAGAGGCCTGTTGAGCCCATTGAATATTTTTTTTTTTTGTCCCAAGTGATTGAATAATGACAAAAAAAAAAAAAAATTCAAAAAGTTGTCACTAAATGATATATTGCTCACACATGCCATGGTTATATGTGGAATTGCACCCCAAAATAAATTTTGCTGCTTCTCCTGAGTACGGGGATACCACATGTGTGGGACTTTTTGGGAGCCTAGCCGCGTACGGGACCCCGAAAACCAAGCACCGCCTTCAGGATTTCTAGGCACAAATTTTTGATTTCACTCCTCACTACCTATCACAGTTTCGAAGGCCATAAAATGCCAAAATAGCACAAAACACCCCTAAATGACCCCATTTCGGAAAGTAGACACCCCAAGCTGTTTGCTGAGAGGCATGGTGAGTATTTTACAGCTCTCATTTGTTTTTGAAAATGAAGAAAGAACATTTTTTTTTTCTTTTTTTTTTTCAATTTTCAAAACTTTGTGACAAAAAGCGAGATCTGCAAAATACTCACAATACCTCTCAGCAAATAGCTTGGGGTGTCTACTTTCCAAAATGGGGTGATTTGGGGGGGGGTTTGTGCCATCTGGGCATTCCATGGCCTCCGAAACTGTGATAGGCAGCGAGAAGTGAAATCAAAAATTTACACCCTTAGAAAGCCTGAAGGCGGTGATTGGTTTTTGGGGTCCCGTACGTGGCTAGGCTCCCAAAAAGTCTCACACATGTGGTATCCCCGTACTCAGGAGAAGCAGCAGAATGTATTTTGGGGTGTAATTCCACATATGCCCATGGCATGTTTGAGCAATATATCATTTAGTGACAACTTTGTGCAAAAAAAAAAAAAATTGTCTTTTTTCCGCAACTTGTGTCAACATATAAAATATTCCATGGACTCGACATGCCTCTCAGTATATAGCTTGGGGTGTCTACTTTCCAAAATGGGGTCATTTGGGGGGGTTTTGAACTGTTCTGGCATTTTATACACAACATTAGGAAGCTTACATCCACTCTTCTAACCACTTGAAGACAAAGCCCTTTTTGACACTTTTTGTTTACATGAAAACATATTTTTTTTGCAAGAAAATTATGTTGAACCCCCAAACATTATATATATTTTTAAAGCAAAGGCCCTACAGAATAAAATGGTGGGTGTTGCATTTTTTTTTTCTACACAGTATTTGCGCAGCGATTTTTCAAACGCATTTTTTGGGGAAAAAATACACTTTTTTTAATTTTAATGCACTAAAACACACTATATTGCCCAAATGTTTGATGAAATAAAAAATATGATCTTAGGCCGAGTACATAGATACCAAACACGACATGCTTTAAAATTTCACACAAACGCGCATTGGCGACAAACTACATACATTTTTAAAAGCCTTTACAGGTTACCCCGTTAGATTTACAGAGGAGGTCTACTGCTAAAATTACTGCCCTCGATCTGACCTTCGCGGTGATACCTCACATGCATGGATTCAATTGCTGTTTACATATGACGCCAGACCGACGCTTGCGTTCGCCATTGGGCAAGAGCAGGGCTGGACAGGGGTGCTTTTTTTTTTTTTTTTTTTTTTATTATTAATTTTGCTTTTTTTTTATTTTTAAATTGTTTCTTCCATATTTATTTATTTTTATCATTTTTATTGTTATCTCAGGGAATGTAAATATCCCCTATGATAGCAATAGGTAGTGACAGGTACTCTTTTTTGGAAAAAACTGGGGTCTAGACCCTAGATCTTTCCTCTGCCCTCAAAGCATCTGACCACACCAAGATCGGTGTGATAAAATGCTTTCCCAATGGCGCTTTTTATATCCGGGGGGGGGGGACATTCCCTCCCACTGCTTGTAAAAGCAGTCCAGAGGCTAATTAGCCACTAGAATTGCTTTTACATGAAAGCCGGCCGCTGGCTGAAAAGAATGATACCAAGATGATACCTAAACCCGCAGGCATCAATCTGGTATAACCAATCAAAGCAACATACCAGTACGTTGCTGGTCCTTGTTGGACATGTATTGTAATCTTTTTTTTTTCATGCAGCCAGGTGGCTGAACAAAAAAAGAGATTGATCGGTGGGTATGCCCACCATTAGAATACCGCCCTTCATCCACCCACTTCCAATGATGGGCATACATGCACCATTTATATATGCCGAAGCATGGGGGCATCCTCCCGCAAAAAAGTTATGCCGCACACACATGGTCGGACTTTTCCACGGGCAAGCCTCCGTCGGAATTTTGATCGTATGTACGCGGCATTAGGAGCAAAATCACTCCTCCGCCCCTGCTGCCCCAATGCTTCGGCATATTTGCTTTTTTTTTTTAACTGTGGTGGTGAAATCACCTCCTACAGCACTGGAGTCGCAGGGATCAGGCCTGTCTCTGCGAACGCTGCAGTTATGTTTGTTGTGTTTTGTAAGTGACAGTGATCGATTGATACTGCACTTGGGTGGCCTGGGCTGGACGGAGGGGCAAAACGCAGGTGCCAGCAGGTATCTGGGCTGATCCCGCTAACACTGCGTTTTTGGGAACCCTAAACTGCTGGGGACGCTAGTATAGATCTGATCAGATCAGATATTGATCTGTTCAGATACTATACCACTAAGGGAGGTGTATGCTTCACGCGTGGGTGTTAGCGTTACTGGCACTAACCTGACGCTGCCTGGGGTGTGACGCAGACCCTCTCTGACGCTAAAACCTAATTGATATCACCCGCCGGGCGATCAGGGGGTTAAACCTTTATTGGGTTTAATACGGCGGGTGCCCTGACACTATAAAAAGCAAACTAACTAACCAGCGTCACCTGTAACACTTATATGATGATCACTGGTGAAAGGGTTAACTAGGGGCAATTAGGGGGTTAAAACCTTTATTAGATAATATATGGGGGTACCAGACGCTATAAAAACCTGCGGCGAACCTAAAAAAAATTACTGGCTACCGATCTGCATCACCGACGCTAAGACAGCGATCAGAAAAATGATCGCTTAGCGACAGTGGTGATAGGGGGTGAAAGGGTTACCTGGGGGGCGATCAAGGGGGTTAAACCTTTATTAGATAATTTATGGGGGTACCTGACGCTATAAAAACCTGCGGCGAACCTAAAAAAAATTACTGGCTACCGATCTGCATCACCGACGCTAAGACAGCGATCAGAAAAATGATCGCTTGGCGACAGTGGTGATAGGGGGTGAAAGGGTTACCTGGGGGGCGATCAAGGGGGTTAAACATTTATTAGATAATTTATGGGGGTACCTGACGCTATAAAAACCTGCGGCTAACCTAAAAAAAAAATACTGGCTACTGATCTGCATCACCGACGCTAAGACAGCGATCAGAAAAATTATCGCTTAGCGACAGTGGTGATAGGGGGTGAAAGGGTTACCTGGGGGGTGATCAAGGGGGTTAAACCTTTATTAGATAATTTATGGGGGTACCTGATGCTATAAAAACCTGCGGCGAACCTAAAAAAAATTACTGGCTACCGATCTGCATCACCGACGCTAAGACAGCGATCAGAAAAATTATCGCTTAGCGACAGTGGTGATAGGGGGTGAAAGGGTTACCTGGGAGGCGATCAAGGGGGTTAAACCTTTATTAGATAATTTATGGGGGTACCTGACGCTATAAAAACCTGCGGCGAACCTAAAAAAAATTACTGGCTACCGATCTGCATCACCGACGCTAAGACATCGATCAGAAAAATGATCGCTTAGCGACGGCGGTGCTAGGGGGTGAAAGGGTTATCTGGGGGGTGATCAAGGGGTTAAACCTTTATTGGGGGGGGTTAGGGGGCTACACTGGACCTAAAACTAAATGTAGTGACACTTTTACAGTCACAAATGTCACTGATTGCAGTGATCAGTAAATAAATGGTCACTGCAATCAGTGACACTGTGACTGGGGGCTGGGGGGTGATCTGGGGGGGCGATTTATGTGCCTATGTGTGCTGGTGTTAGTGTAGTGTTTGTGCACTAACCTTGATGTCTTCTCTTGTACGACGCTCGGTATATGTGAGCGCCGCACAGGAGATGACATCACTTCCTCCTGCTTTCTCTGTCTGTGTGTACATTCGACAGACAGAGGGGGCATTTCTATTTGCCGGGAGCGATCGCGGGGGGGTGGCCGGAATCGAACGGCCGTCCCCTCATGTCGGATCGCTCCCCAACGAATTCCGACCGCTCACTGTACAGAAGGGGGGTCCGATCGGACCCCCCAACTGTACAAAGGCAATCATGTACACTCTACGTGATTGTGCCTGTCGGTGCCATTGTGCCGACGTATATATACAGTGAGCGGTCGTTAAGTGGTTAAGGGGAACCCCGCACATAAAATAAAAAAGGCCCTATATACTCTGAACAGCCGTATACAGGCGGTGCATACAAGACAGGGACTGTAGGTTTGTTCTTATGTAGAATCTGTTTGTAATTTTGAACACGTGCATTGTTTAAGTGTAGCTCCAGCCAAAAAATCTATTTTTAAGCTTTTTGGAAAACATAGGGAAGCGTTATCACCCCTGTAACATTTGTTTTGCTGTCTGTGCCCCTGTTCAGAACATTTCACCTCACTTTCCGTCCCAATGACAAATGTTTTTGAAAAGTGGGGTTTTTATTGAAACAAGGATTGGTGATAAAGCATCAGTAGAGAGGAGACACCTTTTTCCCATATTAACTCTTACAGGAGAGAATTTCCCTTCCTAGGGGTAGATTTCCTCTCACTTCCTGTTGTCTCCTTCCGTTGGCAAGTAGGAGTCGTTTGTAAGTTGGATGTTTGAAAGTAGGGGCCTGCCGTATATACTCTGCTGAAATTTGCCCCTTACATGTTGGTGTTGCCACAACACTGTGAGCCCTCACAGTTATTCTTGGTGGGCGCTGGAACGCCCTGCTGTGAACTATTATATCAGGAATTGTATTTACATGCCATTGTTGAACAGGGTCTGAAAAATTGGGCCTTTGGTGGTGGTGGTGGTGTTGTCACAACACTGTAAGCCCTCCAGTTACTCTTGGTGGGCGCATGAATGGGCCCTGCTGTGAATTATTAGATCAAGAATTGTAATTACATGCCCCTGTTAAACAGGGGCAGAAAAATTGGGCCTTAGGCACTGGTGCCACAACACTGAAACCCCTCACAGATACTGAACTTGGAGCACAGCAATGAGCCCTGTTGCAAAGTATTGCATCAAAAATTGTAATTACACGCCCCTGTTAAACAGGGGCAGAAAAATTGGGCCTTAAGCACTGGTGCTGGTGCCACGACACTGCAACCTCTCCCAGATACTCTAGTTGGAGTGCAGGAATGAGCCCTGCTGCAAAGCATTGCATCAAAAATTGTAATTACATGCCCCTGTTAAACAGGGGCTGAAAAATTGGGCCTTAGCCACTGGTGGCGGCACCCAGAAACAAAAAAGTTCTTCCAAGCTATCATCAAGAATCGGATCATTGAGGAGGAGGAGGATAGTCAGTCAACATAACAGGACAGTCACTCAGCATCAGCATCAGTCTTGAAGGGATGTGACATTTGAAAACAAATGATTCTGTTATATCAGCTTCAGGTGCTTGGTAGCTGGTGGTGATCCAAGACTGGTTCATCTTTATGAAGGTCAGTCGATCAACCGAGTCGGTGGACAGGCGCACCCTGTGATCCGTGACAAAGCCTCCAGCAGCAATGAATGTGCGTTCCGAAAGAACGCTGGATGCAGGACAGGCCAGTAGCTCAATTGCATACTGTGCAAGCTCTGGCCAGTGATCCATCCTCAACACCCAGTAAGCCAGAGGATTTTCGGTGGGAAAGGTGTCCAAGTCTGACCTTGCCCCTAGGTATTCCTGCACCATGTATATCAGACGCTGGCGATGGTTGCTGGAACCGATCATACCTTGGGGCTGCGGACTAAAAAATTGACTGAACGCATCGGTCAGACGGCCACCTTCTCCACCGCTCCTTCTGCTACTGACCGAAGCCTCAGCAATTCGTTGTCCAGGACCAGGAGTTTGTAACCTCCCAGTCTCTGGGAAGGCGTTGCACAGACCTTTCTGCAAGGCCTCCCGGAGTTGTCTCATCCTCTGCTCCCTCTGCAACGACAAGATAAGGTCCGCAACCTTACCCTTGTACCGTGGATCAAGGAGAGTGGCCAGCCAGTAATGGTCCCTCTCCTTGATCCGAAGAATACGAGGATCCTTCCGCAGACTTTGCAGGATCAGGGAGGCCATGCAGCGTAGGTTAGCTGAGGCATTCGGTCCGGAGTCCTCTGGGTCACTAAGGATGACATGATCCGCAGCCACCTCCTCCCAGCCACGTACAAGTTCACGGGTTTGTTGGGACTGTAAATCATCCCTAAAAGACTGCTGCTGTTGATGCTGAGTGCCAGGCTCCACCTCCATGCTGACACAGTCCTCGACCTCGTCCTGTGCGATGGGTGGGACAGAAGGAACACTGTCTGGGTAAAGGGGGCCTTGAGAGGCAAGGAAGTCCTCCTCTTTCTGCCTCTGTTCTGCCTCAAGTGCCCTGTCCAATATTCCATGCAGCGTATGCTCCAAAAGGTGGACAAGAGGTACAGTGTCACTGATGCATGCACTGTCACTGCTCACCATCCTCGTGGCCTCCTCAAATGGTGCCAGGACAATGCATGCATCCCTGATCATGTCCCACTGGCATGGTGAAAAACCCGAGCTCCCCTGACCCTGTCCTGGTGCCGTACTCGCACAGGTACTCATTGATGGCACTCTGCTGCGTGTGCAGCCGCTGCAGCATGGCCAACGTTGAGTTCCACCTGGTGGGCATGTCACATATAAGGCGGTTCTTGGGCAGGTTCAACTCCTTTTGCAGCTCAGCCAGCCGAGCACTGGCATTATATGATCTGCGGAAATGCACACAGACTTTCCTGGCCTGCCTCAGGACATCCTGTAAGCCCGGGTACCTGCCCAAGAACCGCTGCACCACCAGGTTAAGGACGTGAGCCACACAGGGCACATGGGTCAGTTGTCCCTGTCGGAGGGCAGAGAGGAGGTTGGTGCCATTGTCGCAAACCACCATTCCTGGCTTAAGCTGGCATGGCATCAACCACCTCTCGGCCTGCCCCTGCAGAGCAGACAGAACCTCTGCCCCAGTGTGGCTCCTGTCCCCCAAACACACCAGCGCAAGCACGGCATGGCATCTTTTTGCCTGCGTACTTGTGTAGCCCCTTGAACGCCTACGGAGCACCGCTGGTTCCGAGGACAAAGCACAGGAAGAGGCCATGGAGGAAGAAGAGGAGGGGGTGGAGGAGAGAGGTGTGTCACAACAACCAGTAGTAGCATTTTGGAGGCGTGGCGGTGGAACAACCTCCAACACTACTGCACCTTGCCCTGCATCCTTCCCAGCTGCCAAAAGAGTGACCCAATGGGCCGTGAAAGAAAGGTAACTTCCCTGTCCATGCCTGCTGGACCATGAGTCAGCGGTAATATGCACCTTACCGCTGACCGCCCTGTCCAGCGAGGCATGGACATTGCCTTCCACATGCCGGTAGAGAGCCGGAATCGCCTTCCGTGAGAAAAAGTGGCGTTTGGGAACCTGCCACTGAGGAACCGCACATTGCACAAACTCACGGAAGGGGGCCGAGTCTACCAACTGAAAAGGCAGCAGTTGAAGCGCTAGCAATTTAGCCAAGCCAGCATTCAACTGCTGGGCATGTGGATGGCTGGGAGTGAACTTCTTTCAACGGTCCAGCAGCTGGGGCAGGGAAATTTGCCTGCTAGAATCGGACGTCGGTGTACTGCTAGCAGAGTGCCCGCAAGTACTTGGCTGTGACACACCTAATTCTACACCTTCATTCCTCTCAGTGCATGTTTCAGAGAGGACTGAAGGTATAGTGGGGTTGGAGATCCCAGCTGATGAGGAGCAAGGAGAGGTCCGCTTTGTTCTTTGGTGTGGGTCTTTAAGATACGCTTGCCAACGAGCTGCATGGCAGGTCAAAATATGTCTGGTCAAGCATGTGGTTCCCAAGCGGCTGATGTTTTGGCCACGCGAGATACGCTTCAGACATATGTTGCAAACAGCAGCGGTGCGATCTGATGCACTCGACTCAAAAAAGGCCCACACCAAAGAACTTTTGGAATAACGGGCAGAGGCAGCGCCCTGCACAGGCGGAGCTCTGCGGTGTGATTCAGTTGGTGTGCTGCTCTTACGCTGGCCCCCAGAGGGCATCCTACCTCGTTGGAGATGTGCCTCCTCCTCATCCTCCTCCTCTCTCCTATCAGGCACCCACGTGGAGTCAGTGACCTCATCATCCCCTCCCTCCTCATCACTGGAGCCAATCTGGCAGTATGCTGCAGCTGCTGGAACATGACTGCCAGATTGCTGTTCTTCTTGAGCATCCCCTCTCTCTGCTCTCACGCTACTGCCTTCCTCTAGCTGGGTATCATCATCAGACCCTTCGAAACGCTGGGCATCCTCCTGGAGCATGTACCCAACACTGTGCTCAAACAGTTCGGGGGACTCCTCAGGAGGACACGGTGGGTCTAGGGAAGGAGTGACTGATGATGACATTGATACGAGGGAAGTGGACGCTTTGGCAGCTGCTTTGCCAGTACCCTGAGCCTGGGTGAGAGAGGATGAGGAGGGCTTGGTCATCCACTCTACCAAGTCTTCGGCATGATGCGGCTCAACACGTCCAGCTGCCGAAAATAAGGACAAGCGTGTCCCATGGCCACGTGCTGATGACGATGCACCGCGTCCACGACCAGCACTGTTGTCTCTAGACACAGAGCCTGCTTGCCCTCTTTTATTGGCTCCTGACTGTCTGCCTCTCCTTGTTTGCCTTCCAGACATTCTAATGACCTGCAGGGAGATGGGAAAACCAGCAATAAGGGGTAGCTTCAGGTGTATACTGTGCAGGAGGCACACTACGCCCGCTGTAAGTGCTGCAGATGCCTGCCTGTGTTACACAACAGGAAAACACAGCAATAAGGGCTAGCTTCAGGTGTATATTTTGCAGGAAGCACACTACGCCCGCTGTAAGTGCTGCAGATGCCTGTTAGTGTAACACAAAAGAAAAAAAACACGAGCAATAAGGGCTAGCTTCAGGTGTATAACGTGCAGGAGGCACACTACGCCCGCTGTAAGTGCTGCAGATGCCTGCCTGTGTTACACAACAGGAAAACACAGCATTAAAGGGGTTGTAAAGGTTTGTTTTTTATTTTCTAAATAGGTTCCTTTAAGCTAGTGCATTGTTGGTTCACTTACCTTTTCCTTAGATTTCCCTTCTAAATATTTTTTTTCTTTGTTTTCTTTGTCTGAATTTCTCACTTCCTGTTTATCCTCAGTAAGCTGTTCAGTAAGCTGTTCTGGATGACTCCACACCACTCGGATGATGGTGTGGAGTTCAGTGAGGAGAAACAGGAAGTGAGAAATTCAGACAAAGAAAACAAACATTTAGAAGGTAAATCAAAGGAAAAGGTAAGTGAAGCAACAATGCACTAGCTTAAAGGAACCTATTTAGAAAATAAAAAATGTACCTTTACAACTCCTTTAAGGGCTAGCTTCAGGTGTATACTGTGCAGGAGGCACACTACGCACCCTGTAAGTGCTGCAGATGCCTGCCTGTGTTAAACAACAGGAAAACACAGCAATAAGGGCTAGCTTCAGGTGTATATTTTGCAGGAAGCACACTACGCCCGCTGTAAGTGCTGCAGATGCCTGTTAGTGTAACACAAAAGAAAAAACCACGAGCAATAAGGGCTAGCTTCAGGTGTATAATGTGCAGGAGGCACACTACGCCTGCTGTAAGTGCTGCAGATGCCTGCCTGTGTTACACAACAGGAAAACACAGCAATAAGGGCTAGCTTCAGGTGTATATTTTGCAGGAAGCACACTACGCCCGCTGTAAGTGCTGCAGATGCCTGCCTGTGTTACACAACAGGAAAACACAGCAATAAGGGCTAGCTTCAGGTGTATATTTTGCAGGAAGCACACTATGCCCACTGTAAGTGCTGCAGATGCCTGTTAGTGTAACACAAAAGAAAAAAAAACACGAGCAATAAGGGCTAGCTTCAGGTGTATACTGTGCAGGAGGCACACTAGGCCCGCTGTAAGTGCTGCAGATGCCTGCCTGTGTTACACAACAGGAAAACACAGCAATAAGGGCTAGCTTCAGGTGTATATTTTGCCGGAAGTACACTACGCCCGCTGTAAGTGCTGCAGATGCCTATTAGTGTAACACAAAAGAAAAAAACCAGGAGCAATAGGGCTAGCTTCAGGTGTATAATGTGCAGGAGGCACTCTACGCCTGCTGTAAGTGCTGCAGATGCCTGTTAGTGTAACACAAAAGAAAAAAAAACACAAGCAATAAGGGCTAGCTTCAGGTGTATAATGTGCAGGAGGCACACTACGCCCGCTGTAAGTGCTGCAGATGCCTGCCTGTGTTATACAACAGGAAAACACAGCAATAAGGGCTAGCTTCAGGTGTATATTTTGCAGGAAGCACACTATGCCCAGTGTAAGTGCTGCAGATGCCTGTTAGTGTAACACAAAAGAAAAAAAACACGAGCAATAAGGGCTAGCTTCAGGTGTATACTGTGCAGGAGGCACACTACGCCCGCTGTAAGTGCTGCAGATGCCTGCCTGTGTTACACAACAGGAAAACACAGCAATAAGGGCTAGCTTCAGGTGTATATTTTGCCGGAAGTACACTACGCCTGCTGTAAGTGCTGCAGATGCCTATTAGTGTAACACAAAAGAAAAAACCACGAGCAATAGGGCTAGCTTCAGGTGTATAATGTGCAGGAGGCACTCTACGCCTGCTGTAAGTGCTGCAGATGCCTGTTAGTGTAACACAAAAGAAAAAAAAACACAAGCAATAAGGGCTAGCTTCAGGTGTATAATGTGCAGGAGGCACACTACGCCCGCTGTAAGTGCTGCAGATGCCTGCCTGTGTTACACAACAGGAAAACACAGCAATAAGGGCTAGCTTCAGGTGTATATTTTGCAGGAAGCACACTACGCCCGCTGTAAGTGCTGCAGATGCCTGCCTGTTTTACACAACAGGATAACACAGCAATAAGGGCTAGCTTCAGGTGTATACTCTGCAGGAGGCTTAGCAAAAATGACACTGACACTGTCCCTGCCTATCCTTCTCTCTCCCTGCACACAAGGTTTAGCAAAGAATAGCACTGACACTGTCCCTGCCTATCCTTCTCTCTCCCTGAACCGGAACACACTACACAAGGCCGCCGCGCTGGCGGCCTTTTATAGTGTGGGGTGTGTACTAAATCCCCCTGAGCTATAATTGGCCACAGGCATCCTGCCTGTGGCCAATTATGGCTCTCCTCGCTGCCGGCGCTGTGATTGGCCAAGCATGCGGGGTCACAGTGCATGCTTGGCCAATCACAGCGCCTGGATTGCACTGCGATGGCGTAGTGCATTGTGGGCCGTTCGCGTCACTTGAATTTGGCACGAACGGGCCAAATCGTTCGATCTTCGTCGAACGATCGAACAGCCAATGTTCGAGTCGAACGTATGTTCGACTCAAATACCAAGCTCATCCCTACTCACAATCAAAGGTTTTACTGCATATGTATTTATTCAACTTTAACCACTTCAATAACAGGCAATTTCCCCCCTTCCGGCCCAAGCTAATTTTCAGCTTTCTGCGCTGTCGCTGTTTAAATGACAATTGGGCGGTCATGCTACACTGTACCCAAACAGAATTTTTATCATTTTGTTCCCACAAATAGAGCTTTATTTTGGTGGTATTTTATCACATCTGGGGTTTTTTTTTTTTGCTAAACAAATAAAAAAAGACGATCTTTTTTGAAAAAAAAAATGTTTTCTTTCTTTCCGTTATAAAATTTTGTAAATAAATACATTTTCTCCTTCGCTGATGGGCACTGATGAGGCTGCACTGACGAGCACTAATTAGGCGGCACTGATGAGGTGGCACTGATGGGCATTGATAGGTGGCACTGATAAGCGGCACTGATATGCAGCACTGATGGGCACTAAATGGGGAACTTATGGGTGGCACTGATAGATGGCACTGATAAGGAGGCACTGGCAGGCATTACTGACGGGCACTGATTGGCATCATTTGTGTGCAGATTGGCATCTTTTGTGGGCACAGATGGGCATCCCTGGTGGTCATCAGTAGTGGGCATCCCTGGTGGTCCTATGTGGGCATTCTTTGGGGGGCGGGGTGGCTGTGATGATAATCAACGCAGATCCCCCTGTCAGGAGAGCAGCCGATCGGCTCTCCTCTAGTCGCGACTGTCAGATGTGACAGAGGAATAGCCGATACACGGCTCTTCCTGTTTACACTATGATTAGCTGTGATTGGACACAGCTGATCACGTGGTAAAGAGCCTCCATTAGAGGCTATTTACTAAGATCGGCGTAGCGGTGTGTCAGATTGACACACCGCACCACCGATCGCCACGCTGTGCGCCGGCTCGTTATTCTGAAAAATGCCATATGACATACAGTCAGGATAACGGAACCACTGCTCGGCCGTCATTTTGCTATAAGCCGGGTGGGAAGTGGTTAAAGTCTGGTTGGGCTACAATAACCTCGCCTACTGCCAGGATCAATAGTGGTAGGTGATTGGTGGTAGATGGAGCTGCCAAAATGAAGAGCTCCACATCATCCTGGACAGGAAAATATGAATTCTGTTCAGCAGTAAGAACATCCTATAGACTGCTGTGTCCTGAATAAAGAAACTGGAGAAGAAATAAAAAGCTTCAGATTGAGGAGATGATGGGCATGGACAGACAGACAGACCAGATATAACACCTGCCTAGATTATTACAGAAACTGCTCACGGGTAGAGGGGTCTGGAATATGAAGAACAGAGAGACAGGGGTCTGGGTTATGAAAGATAGAAGGATAGAGGTCTGGTATATGAAAGACAGAGAAATGGGGGTCTGGGGTGTGGGGGACAGAGGGAGAGGGGTATGGGATATGGAGGACAGAGGGATAGGGGTCTGGAGGACAGAGGGATAGGGGTCTTGGGAGTGGTGGAAAGGGGGACAGGGGTGTGGGGTATGGAGGACAGAGGAATAGGGGTCTGGGGAATGGATGACAGGGGTGAGGAGGACAGAGGGACAGGGGTCTGGGGAATGGAGGACAGAGGGACAGGGGTCTGGAGGACAGAGGGATAGGGGTCTAGGGTGTGGAGGACAGAGGGACAGGGGTCTGGGGTTTAGAGGACAGAGGGACAGGGGTTTAGAGAACAGAGGGACAGGGGCCTGGAGGACAGAGGCCTGGAATACAGAGGGACAGGGGTCTGGAGGACAGAGGGACAGGGGTCTGGAGGACAGAGGGACAGGGGTCTGGAGGACAGAGGGACAGGGGTCTGGAGGACAGAGGGACAGGGGTCTGGAGGACAGAGGGACAGGGGTCTGGAGGACAGAGGGACAGGGGTCTGGGGTTTAGAGGACAGAGGGACAGGGGTCTGGAGTATGGAGGACAGAGGGACAGGGGTCTGGGGTGTGGAGGACAGGGGTCTGGGGTTTTGAGGACAGAGGTCTGGAGGACAAAGGGACAGGGGTCTGGGGTGTGGAGGAGAGAATGACAGGGGTCTGGAATATGGAGGAGAAAGGGACAGGGGTCTGGAATATGGAGGAGAAAGGGACAGGGGTCTGGAAAATGGAGGACAGAGGGACAGCGGTCTGGAAAATGGAGGACAGAGGGACAGCGGTCTAGAGTATGGAGGACAGAGGGACAGGGGTCTGGAGTATGGAGGACAAAGGGACAGGGGTCTGGAGTACAGAGGGACAGGGGTCTCGAGTACAGAGGGACAGCGAGACGGGGGTCTGGAGTATGGAGGACCGAGGGACAGGGGTCTGGAGGACAGAGGTCTGGAGTATGGAGGACAGGGATCTGGGGTTTAGAGGACTGAGGGACAGGGGTCTGGGGTGTGGAGGACAGGGGTCTGGGGTTTAGAGGACAGAGGTCTGGGGGTCAGAGGGACAGGGGTCTGGGGTGTGGAGGACAGAATGACAGGGGTCTGGAGTATGGAGGACAGAGGGACAGGGGTCTGGAGTATGGAGGACAGAGGGACAGGGGTCTGGAGTATGGAGGACAGGGGTCTGGAGTATGGAGGACAGAGGGACAGGGGTCTGGAGTATGGAGGACAGGGATCTGGGGTTTAGAGGACTGAGGGACAGGGGTCTGGGGTGTGGAGGACAGGGGTCTGGGGTTTAGAGGACAGAGGGACAGGGGTCTGGAGTATGGAGGACAGGGGTCTGGGGTGTGGAGGACAGGGGTCTGGGGTTTAGAGGACAGAGGTCTGGAGGTCAGAGGGACAGGGGTCTGGGGTGTGGAGGACAGAATGACAGGGGTCTGGAGTATGGAGGACAGAGGGACAGGGGTCTGGAGTATGGAGGACAGAGGGACAGGGGGACAGGGGTCTGGGGTGTGGAGGACAGAATGAGAGGGGTCTTGAGTATGGAGGACAGAGGGACAGGGGTCTGGAGTATGGAGGACAGAGGGACAGGGGTCTGGAGTATGGAGGACAGAGGGACAGGGGTCTGGAGGACAGAGGGACAGGGGTCTGGGGTGTGGAGGACAGAGGGACAGGGGTTTGGGGTGTGGAGGACAGAGAGATGGGGGTCTGGTGTATGGAGGACAGAGGGACAGGGGTCTGGAGGACAGAGGGACAGGGGTCTGGGGTTTAGAGGACAGAGGGACAGGGGTCTGGGGTGTGGAGGACAGGGGTCTGGGGTGTGGAGGACAGAGGTCTGGAGGTCAGAGGGACAGGGGTCTGGAGGTCAGAGGGACAGGGGTCTGGAGGTCAGAGGGACAGGGGTCTGGAGGTCAGAGGGACAGGGGTCTGGAGGTCAGAGGGACAGGGGTTTGGGGTGTGGAGGACAGAGGGACAGAGGTCTGGAGTATGGAGGACAGAGGGACAGGGGTCTGGGGTGTGGAGGACAGAATGACAGGGGTCTGGAGTATGGAGGACAGAGGGACAGGGGTCTGGAGTATGGAGGACAGAGGGACAGGGGTCTGGGGTGTGAAGGACAGAGGGACAGGGGTTTGGGGTGTGGAGGACAGAGAGATGGGGTCTGGAGTATGGAGGACAGAGGGAAAGGGGTCTGGAGGACAGAGGGACAGGGGTCTGGAGGACAGAGGGACAGGGGTCTGGAGGACAGAGGGACAGGGGTCTGGAGGACAGAGGGACAGGGGTCTGGAGGACAGAGGGACAGGGGTCTGGGGTTTAGAGGACAGAGGGACAGGGGTCTGGGGTGTGGAGGACAGGGGTCTGGGGTGTGGAGGACAGAGGTCTGGAGGTCAGAGGGACAGGGGTCTGGGATGTGGAGGACAGAATGACAGGGGTCTGGAGTATGAAGGACAGAGGGACAGGGGTCTGGAGTATGGAGGACAGGGGGACAAGGGTCTGGAGTATGGGGGACAAGGGTCTGGAGTATGGGGGACAGAGGGACAGGGGTCTGGAGTATGGAGGACAGGGGTCTGGAGGACAGAGGGACAGTGGTCTGAAGGACAGAGGGACAGAAGTCTGGAGTATGGAGGACAGAAGGACAGGGGTCTGGAGGACAGAGGGACAGGGGTCTGGGGTGTGGAGGACAGAGGGACTAGGGTGTGGAGGACAGGGGTCTGGGGTTTAGAGGACAGAGGTCTGGAGGACAGAGGGACAGAGGTGTGGAGGACAGAGAGATGGGGGTCTGGAGTATGGGGGACAGAGGGACAGGGGTCTGGAGGACAGAGGGACAGGGGATTGGGGTTTAGAGGACAGAGGGACAGGGGTCTGGAGGACAGGGGTCTGGGGTGTGGAGGACAGGGGTCTGGGGTTTAGAGGATAGAGGTCTGGAGGTCAGAGGGACAGGGGTCTGGGGTGTGGAGGACAGAATGACAGGGGTCTGGAGTATGAAGGACAGAGGGACAGGGGTCTGGAGTATGGAGGACAGGGGGACAAGGGTCTGGAGTATGGGGGACAGAGGGACAGGGGTCTGGAGTATGAAGGACAGAAGGACAGGGGTCTGGAGGACAGAGGATCAGGGGTCTGGAGGACAGAGGGACAGTGGTCTGGAGGACAGAGGGACAGTGGTCTGGAGGACAGAGGGACAGGGGTCTGGAATATGGAGGACAGAGGGACAGGGGTCTGGAGGACAGAGGGACAGGGGTCTGGGGTGTGGAGGACAGAGGGACTGGGGTCTGGGGTGTGGAGGACAGGGGTCTGGGGTTTAGAGGACTGAGGTCTGGAGGACAGAGGGACAGGGGTGTGGAGGACAGAGGGACAGGGGTCTGGAGGACAGAGGGACAGGGGTCTGGAGTATGGAGGACAGAGGGACAGGGGTCTGGAGTATGGAGGACAGAGGGACAGGGGTCTAAAGTATGGAGGACAGAGGAACAGGGGTCTGGAGTATGGAGGACAGAGGAACAGGGGTCTGGAGGACAGAGGGACAGGGGTCTGGAGGACAGAGTGACAGGGGTCTGGAGGACAGAGTGACAGGGGTCTGGAGGACAGAGGAACAGGGGTCTGGAGGACAGAGGAACAGGGGTCTGGAGTATCGAGGACAGAGGGACAGGGGTCTGGAGTATGGAGGACAGAGGGACGGGGTGTGGAGGACAGAGGGACAGGGGTCTGGGGTGTGGAGGACAGAGAGACGGGGGTCTGGAGTATGGAGGACAGAGGGACAGGGGTCTGGAGTATGGAGGACAGAGAGATAGGGGTCTGGAGGACAGAGGGATGTGGGTCTGGAGTATGGAGGACAGAGGGACAGGGGTCTGGAGTATGGAGGACAGAGGGACAGGGGTCTGGGGTTTAGAGGACAGAGGGACAGGGGTTTAGAGAACAGAGGGACAGGGGCCTGGAGGACAGAGGCCTGGAATACAGAGGGACAGGGGTCTGGAGGACAGAGGGACAGGGGTCTGGAGGACAGAGGGACAGGGGTCTGGAGGACAGAGGGACAGGGGTCTGGGGTTTAGAGGACAGAGGAACAGGGGTCTGGAGTATGGAGGACAGAGGGGCAGGGGTCTGGGGTGTGGAGGACAGGGGTCTGGGGTTTTGAGGACAGAGGTCTGGAGGACAAAGGGACAGGGGTCTGGGGTGTGGAGGACAGAATGACAGGGGTCTGGAATATGGAGGAGAAAGGGACAGGGGTCTGGAAAATGGAGGACAGAGGGACAGCGGTCTAGAGTATGGAGGACAGAGGGACAGGGGTCTGGAGTATGGAGGACAAAGGGACAGGGGTCTGGAGTACAGAGGGACAGGGGTCTGGAGTACAGAGGGACAGGGGTCTCGAGTACAGAGGGACAGCGAGACGGGGGTCTGGAGTATGGAGGACCGAGGGACAGGGGTCTGGAGGACAGAGGTCTGGAGTATGGAGGACAGGGATCTGGGGTTTAGAGGACTGAGGGACAGGGGTCTGGGGTGTGGAGGACAGGGGTCTGGGGTTTAGAGGACAGAGGTCTGGGGGTCAGAGGGACAGGGGTCTGGGGTGTGGAGGACAGAATGACAGGGGTCTGGAGTATGGAGGACAGAGGGACAGGGGTCTGGAGTATGGAGGACAGAGGGACAGGGGTCTGGAGTATGGAGGACAGAGGGACAGGGGTCTGGAGTATGGAGGACAGGGATCTGGGGTTTAGAGGACTGAGGGACAGGGGTCTGGGGTGTGGAGGACAGGGGTCTGGGGTTTAGAGGACAGAGGGACAGGGGTCTGGAGTATGGAGGACAGGGGTCTGGGGTGTGGAGGACAGGGGTCTGGGGTTTAGAGGACAGAGGTCTGGAGGTCAGAGGGACAGGGGTCTGGGGTGTGGAGGACAGAATGACAGGGGTCTGGAGTATGGAGGACAGAGGGACAGGGGTCTGGAGTATGGAGGACAGAGGGACAGGGGGACAGGGGTCTGGGGTGTGGAGGACAGAATGAGAGGGGTCTTGAGTATGGAGGACAGAGGGACAGGGGTCTGGAGTATGGAGGACAGAGGGACAGGGGTCTGGAGTATGGAGGACAGAGGGACAGGGGTCTGGAGTATGGAGGACAGAGGGACAGGGGTCTGGAGGACAGAGGGACAGGGGTCTGGGGTGTGGAGGACAGAGGGACAGGGGTTTGGGGTGTGGAGGACAGAGAGATGGGGGTCTGGAGTATGGAGGACAGAGGGACAGGGGTCTGGAGGACAGAGGGACAGGGGTCTGGGGTTTAGAGGACAGAGGGACAGGGGTCTGGGGTGTGGAGGACAGGGGTCTGGGGTGTGGAGGACAGGGGTCTGGGGTGTGGAGGACAGAGGTCTGGAGGTCAGAGGGACAGGGGTCTGGAGGTCAGAGGGACAGGGGTCTGGAGGTCAGAGGGACAGGGGTCTGGAGGTCAGAGGGACAGGGGTCTGGAGGTCAGAGGGACAGGGGTCTGGGGTGTGGAGGACAGAGGGACAGGGGTCTGGGGTGTGGAGGACAGAGGGACAGGGGTCTGGAGTATGGAGGACAGAGGGACAGGGGTCTGGGGTGTGGAGGACAGAATGACAGGGGTCTGGAGTATGGAGGACAGAGGGACAGGGGTCTGGGGTGTGGAGGACAGAATGACAGGGGTCTGGAGTATGGAGGACAGAGGGACAGGGGTCTGGAGTATGGAGGACAGAGGGACAGGGGTCTGGAGTATGGAGGACAGAGGGACAGGGGTCTGGAGGACAGAGGGACAGGGGTTTGGGGTGTGGAGGACAGAGAGATGGGGTCTGGAGTATGGAGGACAGAGGGACAGGGGTCTGGAGGACAGAGGGACAGGGGTCTGGAGGACAGAGGGACAGGGGTCTGGGGTTTAGAGGACAGAGGGACAGGGGTCTGGGGTGTGGAGGACAGGGGTCTGGGGTGTGGAGGACAGGGGTCTGGGGTTTAGAGGACAGAGGTCTGGGGGTCAGAGGGACAGGGGTCTGGGATGTGGAGGACAGAATGACAGGGGTCTGGAGTATGAAGGACAGAGGGACAGGGGTCTGGAGTATGGAGGACAGGGGGACAAGGGTCTGGAGTATGGGGGACAGAGGAACAGGGGTCTGGAGTATGGAGGACAGGGGTGTGGAGGACAGAGGGACAGTGGTCTGAAGGACAGAGGGACAGAAGTCTGGAGTATGGAGGACAGAAGGACAGGGGTCTGTAGGACAGAGGGACAGGGGTCTGGGGTGTGGAGGACAGAGGGACTAGGGTGTGGGGTGTGGCGGACAGGGGTCTGGGGTTTAGAGGACAGAGGTCTGGAGGACAGAGGGACAGGGGTGTGGAGGACAGAGAGATGGGGGTCTGGAGTATGGGGGACAGAGGGACAGGGGTCTGGAGGACAGAGGGACAGGGGATTGGGGTTTATGGGGGACAGAGGGACAGGGGTCTGGAGGACAGGGGTCTGGGGTGTGGAGGACAGAGGTCTGGAGGTCAGAGGGACAGGGGTCTGGGGTGTGGAGGACAGAATGACAGGGGTCTGGAGTATGAAGGACAGAGGGACAGGGGTCTGGAGTATGGAGGACAGGGGGGCAAGGGTCTGGAGTATGGGGGACAGAGGGACAGGGGTCTGGAGTATAAAGGACAGAAGGACAGGGGTCTGGAGGACAGAGGATCAGGGGTCTGGAGGACAGAGGGACAGTGGTCTGGAGGACAGAGGGACAGGGGTCTGGAATATGGAGGACAGAGGGACAGGGGTCTGGAGGACAGAGGGACAGGGGTCTGGGGTGTGGAGGACAGAGGGACTGGGGTCTGGGGTGTGGAGGACAGGGGTCTGGGGTTTAGAGGACTGAGGTCTGGAGGACAGAGGGACAGGGGTGTGGAGGACAGAGGGACAGGGGTCTGGAGTATGGAGGGACAGGGGTCTGGAGTATGGAGGACAGAGGGACAGGGGTCTGGAGTATGGAGGACAGAGGGACAGGGGTCTGGAGTATGGAGGACAGAGGGACAGGGGTCTAAAGTATGGAGGACAGAGGAACAGGGGTCTGGAGTATGGAGGACAGAGGGACAGGGGTCTGGAGGACAGAGGGACAGGGGTCTGGAGGACAGAGGGACAGGGGTCTGGAGGACAGAGGAACAGGGGTCTGGAGGACAGAGGAACAGGGGTCTGGAGGACAGAGGAACAGGGGTCTGGAGGACAGAGGAACAGGGGTCTGGAGTATCGAGGACAGAGGGACAGGGGTCTGGAGTATGGAGGACAGAGGGACGGGGTGTGGAGGACAGAGGGACAGGGGTCTGGGGTGTGGAGGACAGAGAGACGGGGGTCTGGAGTATGGAGGACAGAGGGACAGGGGTCTGGAGTATGGAGGACAGAGAGATAGGGGTCTGGAGGACAGAGGGATGTGGGTCTGGAGTATGGAGGACAGAGGGACAGGGGTCTGGAGTATGGAGGACAGAGGGACAGGGGTCTGGAGTATGGAGGACAGAGGGACAGGGGTCTGGAGTATGGAGGACAGAGAAATAGGGGTCTGGAGGACAGAGGGACGGGAGTATGGAGGACAGAGGGACGGGAGTCTGGAGTATGGAGGACAGAGGGACGGGGGTCTGGAGGACAGAGGGACGGGGGTCTGGAGGACAGAGGGACGGGGGTCTGGAGTATGGAGGACAGAGGGACAGGGGTCTGGAGTATGGAGGACAGAGAGATAGGGGTCTGGAGGACAGAGGGATGTGGGTCTGGAGTATGGAGGACAGAGGGACAGGGGTCTGGAGTATGGAGGACAGAGGGACAGGGGTCTGGAGTATGGAGGACAGAGGGACAGGGGTCTGGAGTATGGAGGACAGAGAGATAGGGGTCTGGAGGACAGGGGGATGTGGGTCTGGAGTATGGAGGACAGAGGGACAGGGGTCTGGAGTATGGAGGACAGAGGGACAGGGGTCTGGAGTATGGAGGACAGAGAAATAGGGGTCTGGAGGACAGAGGGACGGGAGTATGGAGGACAGAGGGACGGGGGTCTGGGGTCTGGAGGACAGAGGGACGGGGGTCTGGAGTATGGAGGACAGAGGGACGGGGGTCTGGAGGACAGAGGGATGGGGGTCTGGAGTATGGAGGACAGAGAGATCGGAGTCTGGAGGACAGAGGGACGGGGGTCTGGAGTATGGAGGACAGAGGGACGGGGGTCTGGGGTCTGGAGGACAGAGGGATGGGGGTCTGGAGTATGGAGGACAGAGAGATCGGAGTCTGGAGGACAGAGGGACGGGGGTCTGGAGTAATATGGAGGACCGGGGGTCTGGAGTATGGAGGACAGAGAGATACTAGGGGTCTGGAGTATGGAGGACAGGGGGACGCGGGGGTCTGGAGGACAGAGGGACGGGGCCGGGGGTCTAGAGTAATATGGAGGACGGGGGTCTGGAGGACAGAGAGATAGGGGTCTGGAGTATGGATGACAGAAGGATGAAGGGGTTTTTATGTCATGTGACCTCCTTCCCAATATCTATTATTAGGGCGTACTTTTGCCGCCCTGAAATTCTGTTGGCTTTCTCTGTACTCAGTAAAGTTTTGTCAAAGAAAAAAAAAAGGAAAAAAGAAAGATCTCGAATGGCGGCTTTTTCTCGCGAGCTTTTCTCCTCGCCTGCGCGAGATCTCGCGAGACATCCTATTGTTTGCTATAGACCCCCCTTCAAGTCTCGCGAGGTTTGTCCGTCGTGAGGAGACAGAGGAGCCGGAGGAGCTGATGGCGACTGCAATCATGTTGGTGAGTGGGAGCCGAGCAGCCGGGGAGCGGGGACGGGTGTGATATGTCCGGGGGACGGTGTGAGGGTGAAATGTTTTCTGTGTGGACCTCCTTGTAGGGCTTATAGCGCCGACATGGGCTGTAAAGACGTTTATACACAGAGAGGAGATCATATGGTGGGGGGATGGGAGGAGAATGTCGGTCTGCCATACACTGAGCAGAGGATCACAGGAGCTTACACTCTAATCTCCCCCCCAGTCACACCACACTATTATTACACATTTCTATAGCTCTGACATATACCGCAGTGCTGTACAGAGAAGACTGAGTCTATATATATATATATATATATATATATATATATATATATACATACATACATACATACATATACATATACACACAGAGGACACATCGAGGACACATCTAGTAATGCTTTCCCTTCCCTGCTATCTGCTTGCCTCTTCACTTCAGCCAATCAGAGAAAGCCTTGTACTCCTTCATAAAATACAAGGCTTCCTCTGATTGGCTGAGCAGCGCCCCTCCCGTCCTTGATTTGGGGTGGCGGCACTGTGTCGCTTTACCTGACAATTGCGCGGTTGTGCGATGCTGTACCCAAACAAAATTGATGTCCTTTTTTTTTCCCCACAAATAGCTTTCATTTGGTGGTATTTGATCAACTCTGCGGTTTTTATTTTTTTGCGCTTTAACCACTTCCTGCCCGGCCTATAGCAGAATGATGGCCGGGCGGTGGTTCAGTTATCCTGACTGAGCGTCATATGACATCCAACAGGATAACAGTCGCCCGGGGGGGGGGGGGGGCATCGTGGCGATCCGTGGTGCGGTGTGTCAGTATGGAGCACCAGGATCCCTCCAGGGAGGGATGGCCACCACACTGGACCACCAGGTATGCCACCCTAGACAACCAGGGATATGCCAATCGATGCCCAGGCAGCTGCCAATCTGTGCCCATTCACAATGCTTGCCAGTGCCACCAGGGATGCCTATCAGTGCCCAGCAGTGCCACCCATAAGTACCCATCACTGCAGCTCATCAGTGCTGCCTACCAGTGCCCATTGTCAGTGCCACCTCCATAGTGCCGCCTTGTCAGTGCCCAGCAGTGAAGGAGAAAACTTGTCATTTAAACAGCGACAGCGCTGAAAGGTAAAAATTGGCTTGGACAGGAAGGGGGTGGAAGTATGGAAATGGTTAAACAAAGCGACAATTTAAAAAAAAATATATATATTTTTTACTTTTTGCTATAATAAATATCCTAAATATTATTTTATTTTTTTAAACGCATTTCTTTCTCAGGTTTAGGTCGACGTGTATTCTTCTACATATTTTTGGTATTAAAAAAAAAACAAAAAAATGCAATAAGCGTACATTGTTTTGCGCCAAAGTTATAGCGTCTACAAAATAGGGGGATAGTTTTTGGCACCAGTGACATTTATACAGCGATCAGTGCTATAAAAATGCACTGATTACTGTGTAAATGTCACTGGCAGGGAAGGGGTTAACCACTAGGGGGCGATCAAGGGGGTTAAATGTGTTCCCTGGGAGGTGTTTGTACCTGTAGGGGGAGGAGGGGACTGTGTGGAGGAGAGAGATCGCTAAAATATATATAATGTTTGGGGGTTCCATGTAATTTTCTAGCAAACAAATATTGATTTTTTTTTAACTTAAAGCGGAGGTCCACACAAACTGTCTTCTGGGAAATGCACAGGTCCCAGAACACAGCGGGGACCAGTGAGGATGCAACTCGCTCATGCGCAATAGGGAACTGGGCAGTGAAGCCGCAACTCTTCCTTATTCCCTCACCGAGGATGGCGGGCGGGGGCAGCCAAGAGACGAGCGATTGCTTGGCTTCGGTGTGCCGACATCACGGGCACCCTGGACAGGTAAGTGTCCATTTATTAAAAGCCAGCAGCTGCAGTATTTGTAGCTGCTGGCTTTTAATATTTTTTTTATTTTTTAGGTGGACCTCCGCTTTAAAGAGGAAGTAAAGCCTGATGGGTTTTACTTCCTCTTTGTTTGCCTGCAAAGGTAAAGCATAATGGGCTACTATGCATTGTATAGTAGCCCATTATGTGACACTTGCCTGCAGTAGAAGCCCACGATGTTGCCGTCTTCCTCCATGGCAGCGAGCATCTATCTTCACCCCTCTTCCGGGGGCCGCGAACGCCGGCTCTGTGACTGGCCGGAGTCGCATGCGGGTAGGGTGCCGCCACTCGCGGCTTCAGTCATGGCTTTCTGACAGGCGGTCAGTGCGCCTGCGTGCTGTTTTCTACGCCGCATGCTCCGTAGACCGCGGTGCCTTTCTTTTGCAATTATCTCCTAAACCGTGTAGGTTTAGGAGATATTTGTTGCACCTACAGATAAGCCTTAATGTAGGATTACCTGTAGGTTAAAGTGGTATGTAAGGGTTTACAACCACTTTTAACTACCTGGAGCCCGGCGCATAGTCTATTGACGGCCTCAAGGTGGCTCTAGATATCCGGGAGGCTGTCAATAGACGTCCTCGGCTCCTCCAGCCACTGGGGGGCGGGCGAGCGCCGCCGCCGGCGGCACGCACGCGCCCGGCGCGTCACTGACATGCCAATGCGCGTGCCTGGCGGCCGCGATGTCCGCCAGGCACCCGCGGTCGGCGTGTATACACACAAGGATGTGGATCTCTGTGTGTAAACACAGAGATCCACATCCTGTCAGGGAGAGGGGACCGATGCTGTGTCCCTTGTACATAGGGACACAGATCGGTCACCTCCCCCACTCAGTCCCCTCCCCCCACAGTAGTAATCACTCCCAGGTTACACATTTAACCCCTTCCTTGCCCCCCTAGTGTTAACCCCTTCCTGCCAGTGTCATTTTTACAGTAATTAGTGCATTTTTATAGCACTGATCGCTGTATCAATGACAATGGTCCCAAAATGGTGTCAAAAGTGTCCGATGTGTCCGCCATAATGTCGCAGTCACAATAAAAATAGCTGATCGCCGCCATTACTAATAAAAAAAAATTATTAATAAAAATGCTATAAAACTATGCCCTATTTTGTAGACGCTATAACTTTTGCGCAAGCCAATCAATAAACGCTTATTGCAATTTTTTTGACCAAAAATATGTAGAAGAATACGTATCGGCCTAAACTGAGAAAAAAAAGATTAAAAAAAATTGGGATATTTATTATAGCAAATAGTAAAAAATATTGTGTTTTTTTTTTTTCAAAATCGTCGCACTATTTTTGTTTATAGCGCAAAAAATAAAAACCGCTGAGGTGATCAAATATCACCAAAAGAAAGCTCTATTTGTGGGGGAAAAAAAGGACGTCAATTTTGTTTGGGAGCCACCTCGCACGACCGCGCAATTGTCAGTTAAAGCGTGACAGCGCTGAAAGCTGAAAATTGGCCTGGGCAGGAAGGGGGTTTAAGTGCCCAGTAAGCAAGTGGTTAAGAAACAAGTGTCAGAAAAAGATTTAGACTTTAAGTGGTTTAACTTCCTGCATTTACGCACAGAATCTAAGAAGGAAGTTGGTTACAATGTTTCATGTTGTTTAAAACTTGGCAGACTGCCCAGATTTTTGCTTTACACACAAGTTTATCCCTTTTGATCTGAGGAGGAAGCGTTAGTTACAATGTTTCCTTTTGACAGCTGATAAGTCTCTCCACTTGGTATATGAAAGAATCAGTAAACTCTGCATTGGAGATCGTCAGGGGGGTTGAATCGAGATCATGTTTTTTTCAACGATTAAAGTGGTTGTAAACCCACTTTTGCAACTTGCACTTACAGGTATGCCTAGATTAAAGCTTACCTGTAGGTGCAAGAAATATCTCCTAAACCTACACGGTTTAGGAGATATTTGCTAAAAAATTACATTGCTCCATGTCTACGGCGCATGCGCGCCGTAGACAACGGCACATTCATGGGGTTAATCCCATTCACAAATTTGGCTAAGTCCCAGCAATGCTTGGGCTTAGCCGAATTTGACGGCTCCCGCGCGCATGCGTGGAGTGACGTTTTCGCCGCTCCGGCCAATCACAGCGCCGGAGCGGCGCTGTGATTGGCTGGAGCGGCGATACCCGGAAGTAACATTCCGGCTATCGCCGCAGCGATGGCTGGAGAGGGAGACGAGGACGCCTTCGGAGGCCCCGATCTTAGGTAAGTGATGCATAATGAGCTATTATGCTAGTCATATTAGCTCATTATGCCTTTCTCTTACAGGTGGTTTAAAAAAAAATTATTATAGGGGTTTACAACCACTTTAATTGTGCAGCTCTACTAGGTACGTGACTCGGCACAGGAGATCCACTTTGCCGCCATATAACGTCTGCAAGTGGTTAAAGTGGAAGTCCATGCAAAAACTAAAATCCCTGCATCTATAGACCGCACCGATCCAACACTAACCTATCTAGCCTTGTAAAGAAAAAATTAGTATACATACCTTTTTTACGAAGCCGCTCCGACCCGATTGGTTCCCACGCTGAGCTGTCTCTGTGGAGGCGGGTGCAGAGGAGAGGGACGACAACGGAAGCCCCTATACTAAGTCTATGGGGGTGACGTGTCCTATTCATTTCACAGCCGTTGTCAGCTGTGTTCTCTGCAGCGCTTCCGCTGTTCAAAAAAGGTATGTATACTTTTTCTTTACAGGGCTAGCTAGGTTAGTGTTCGATCGGTGGTGCAGGGATCTTGGTTTGTGCATGGACTTCCACTTTAAAGCACAAGACAATTGATGCCTGTTGTGGTGCGTAGTAATCAGATGGTGATCTGTGACTGTGGACGCCCTCCAAGTTCTATAAACGCATATTGGGCCAATCAATTTGGGAGAAGGAAATAAAGAAATCCTTCACGGTAGAACTTGATTTTGCAGCTTTGCAACCCTCCCACCAACAATCTGCATATCTGAAAGGCCCCTTTTTTTTTTTTTTGTGTTTACAAATGGCTCAAAGATGATTCTAGCATAGAGGGGGGGGAGAAACTATTCAGTGTCAGGTCACTTAAAGTGGAGTTCCACCCAATTTTTTTACTTTTTTTTATTCCACTCCTCACCCCCTTACATGACACATTTGGCATGTAATTTTTTTTTGGGGGGGGGAGTGGGGGCTTCAGTAGGAGTGGGACTTCCTGTCCCACTTCCTCCTTCCGCCCTGGAGCCGCCTAGGCGATACGTCATATCGCCTTGTGGCGGCTCCTCCCTGTAGGCGATCACCTGGGACGTGACAGGTCCCAGGCGATCGCCTGTCCACTCACAGAGCGCTGCGCCGTTCGTGCATGCGCAGTGAGTGCCCGGCCGTGAAGCCGAAAGCTGTCACGGCCGGGTGCTCATACTGTGAATGGACGCGCCGGCGGAGGAGGGGGGAGAGGAGCGGCGCGTCGCTGGACAGTGGAGCAGGTAAGTGTATGTTTATTAAAAGCCAGCAGCTACACTTTTTGTAGCTGCTGACTTTTAATAAACATAAAAAAAGGGTGGAATTCAGCTTTAAGAAGACACGCGGACACTTATTGAAATTGGAGGAGAAGCAGTTTAATCTCAAAGCGGTGTTCTGACAAAAAAAATAAAAAATTAAAATTAAGTCAGCAGCTACAAATACTGCAGCTGCTGACTTTTAATATATGGACACTTACCTGTCCAGTGCACCCGCAATGTTCTCACCCGAAGCAGATCTGGCTCTCATGTGAAGGCGCCACCATCTTTGGTAGGGGAATCAGGAAGTGAAGCCTTGCGGCGTCACTTTCTGGTTCCCTACTGCGCAAGTCGCGCTGCGTGATCCCACTGGTCCCTGCTGTCTTCGGGGACCTGTGTGTCTCCCAGAAGACAGCGGGGGGGATGGAGTAGGCGCCGGACGTGGCGTAGGTCACCGCGGTGGGGGGGCGGTCCCTCCGGACATTACCCTCCCACCTGCAGCTAGCAGCCTCAGTTTTTTTTCTGCCTAGCAGAAGACGACGTGGCTCTCTCAGGAGCCAGTCTCCTGGAAGATTTTTACTTTAAAATTTTTATTTCCTTTGAGAATTTTATTATATTATTTTTGAGACCTTCAATCAACTGTCGGCTGGGCAACAGGTTGGGTACACTAGTATCCTCGTAGTCTTCCCTGTCCGACCATCGAGCGTGCTGATCCTCGCCTTGTGTGCGTGAGACTCAGTTCACGACATGCTCCAGGGGTGGCCGGGTTGCTTTCATGCTCCCGCGGTCCTCTCAAGATTGAACAGTACCTACTGTATCTCTCGCGGTTGACCGGGCCGACTGCTACGCAGTACGACTCTGTGATAGGTCTGTCTGAAACAAGCCAGTGAGTCCCTCTATTGGCACCGAGGGTGTTCTCCAAGGTGCTTGCGGGACAGGTAAGTAGTCTCTCCTGGAAAGAAGGTGAGTACATGCTGGCTGTGTTTCTGTGTGTGGGGGGTTCTCCCTGTCTCCCCCTTGTTATGCTGCTCTCTGCACACTCTACTGGTGCTGTGTGGGGGATACTTGGGGGGTCGTTCTGCCCTGGGGCCGCTCTATGCTGTTTTTACTGCTGGAAGGTGTTCTGGAGGACTTTGTGTGGTGTTTTGCGTGCGCCATTGGCGCGGTATTTTATAAAATGCGCCATCGGCGGCCATTTTGGCGCGGCTCAAGTACAAGCGCCCGGCGGCCATTTTCTTGTAGCCACGCCGCTTTTAGTTTTGATTTCGACCTCTAGCGGCGCTGCTGAACGGTGCAAAATACTTTTCTCCTCACAGCTTCCTCACTCTCCTCAGGCTTCACACTACAGCGCGGCTCATACAGCGGAACCGAGCGGTCCCTAAGGGTGGTGAGTCCTCCGGGTATCCCCTCCTCAGCCTCAGCGCAGCCAGTGGGTGGACTGTACTATTCACTGTTATAGTGAATAGGGTCTCAGAGGGTGGCAAAAATGGAGTCTGGTTCACCTGCTTCTCCCCACTTGCCAGAGGCAACTGGCAGTGCTCCTGCGGTCCCTATGGACCAGTTGTCGGCAGTCCTGGAATCATTCCTTGTCAAGCTGGAAGCGGTGTGCGAACGCACGGGGGCTGTAAAGCGCCCCCTCCCCACACAATCTCCACATGGGGAGTGCTCTGAGTCAGATATGGGCCTAGCTACTGCTGCTCAGGACCCTAGTTCTGAGGATTTTGATGTGTTTAGTCAGGACATTCCTTGTGAGGAAGACCCCTGTCTTGAACCACCAACTGACAGGGTGCTTGTGAGTGAACTCATTGATGCTGTGAGGGATGATCTCAAGCTGAATGTTGAGGCTGAGGAACCTCAGGTGGACACTATGACCTTTGGTTCTTTAAAAGCCGTGTCTTCAAAAAAGGTTTTTCCATATGTGCCTTTTTTTGATACATACATTGACCAGGTCTGGGATAAACCGCAGAAGACTTTGACGGTCCCACGGCGCATAGCCTTACGGTACCCCTTTAAAGAGGACCTGGTTAAGATGTGGGCTCAACCCCCGGTGGTCGACCCCCCGGTCGCCCGTTTGAGTAAGGCCACCATGCTCCCAATGGAAGGGACTCCTGCATTTAAGGATCCCGCTGACAGGAGGTCAGAGGTGGCGTGTAGAACTATGTTCACCTTATTGGGGGCCGCCTTACGCCCTATAGTGGCTGCAACACTGGTGTCTCAGACACTCACAGGGTGGGCAAGGATATTGCACCAGACAGTGCAGGAGCATAATCTCCCTCCTGAAACCATTGCCCTGGCTCAACAGCTTGCGCAGGGTTTGGTCTTCGTGTGCAATGCGACCCCTTTAATCACAGGGGCCTCCATTTCGGCTGTGGTGGTACGTCGCCTTATCTGGCTGAAATGCTGGTCAGCCGACCTAGCTTCCAAAAAGCTCCTGGCTGACTTGCCCTTTAAGGGCGGTAGACTGTTTGGAGCCGCCCTGGATGACATTATTAAGAACGTCACAGGAGGTAAGAGCACCTTCCTTCCCCAGTCTATTAAGGGAAATGAGCCCCACTGCAGGCCGGGCCCTTCCTTTCCGGCGAAGAAGACGTTTTTTTCGTCAGTCAGTTTCCACGGGCAAGCCCACCCAGACTGAAAAAAGTGCGGCTGGGGGACAAAGACGTCCCTGGGTGCGTAAGCCTACCAAGCAAGCTCCCAAGTTCACCACCGCATGAAGTCTTGCCCCTGCCCGACTCTGGGGTGGGGGGACGTCTTCGCAAGTTCTCGGTGCGATGGACCTCCCGGATCTCCGCCCGGTGGGTGTGCGAGGTGGTCACCTCGGGATACAGGATAGGGTTCCGCTCATGGCCCCCAAAAAGGTTTTTTCCTTCGAACCTCCCTCTCCTTCCGGCCCGCCGAGCGGCCCTCTTGGGGGCCGTACAGGATTTGCTCGGGCGCGGAGTAATTGTGCCGGTTCCGTCACAAGAGAGGTTTCAGGGGTTTTACTCAAACCTGTTTGTTGTCCCAAAAAAGGACGGGGTTCGGCCAATCCTGGACTTCAAGGCCCTGAATGCCTATGTGAGGGTACAAAAATTCAGGATGGAATCCATTCGCACGGTGATCGCGACCCTCCAACAGGGGGATTTTTTGGCGTCCTTGGATATCAAGGACGCTTACTTGCACATCCCAATCTGCGCAGGCCACCAGAGGTTTCTGCGCTTTGCCATAGGCGAAGTCCACTATCAGTTCGTGGCCCTTCCCTTCGGCCTAGCATCAGCACCACAGGTTTTCACCAAGGTGCTGGCCCCGGTTCTAGCTTTGCTGAGACAGCGAGGAATTGTTATCGTCGGCTATCTAGACGATCTCCTTCTCAGAGCAGAAAATGGCTCAGAATTGGAGGAAAATGTGACGATAGTCAGTCAGACCATCCAGGACTTCGGATGGGTTCTGAACACGCAGAAGTCGGCTCTAGCCCCGACTCAGCGCTTGGAGTATCTGGGTCTGATCCTGGACACTTCGACAGCAAAGGTTTTTCTACCCTCAGAGAAGCTACTGACACTTCGGTCAGCAGTACGGGTTTTGTCGTCCCGAAAATGGTCGTCAATTCGCTTCTGCATGAGAGTCCTGGGACTGATGGTGGCCTCCTTCGAGGCGGTTCCGTATGCCCAATCACACACTCGGGCATTGCAGAAGGGACTTCTGTCGGTTTGGGACAAGTCCCCATTGTCTTTGGATCTTCAGATCCAGGTGAGTCACTCTGTCAAGGCGTCCCTGACGTGGTGGCTGAGGTCCCCGGCTCTTCAGGCCGGGAAGTCGTTCCTCCCCAGCCACTGGACGGTGATCACAACGGATGCCAGCCTGACGGGCTGGGGAGGAGTGTGGGGAGTCCTGTCAGCTCAGGGGCTCTGGACTCCAGCCGAATCTCGTCTCCCAATCAACGTCCAATCTCCGCTTGGTCAAAGAGGCTACAGGGCCACTCGGTCAGAATCCTGTCGGACAACGCCACGGCCGTGCCGTATGTCAACAATCAGGGGGGCACTCGGAGCCCGGCTGCGGCATCCGAGGTCGCCCACATCCTAAGATGGGCGGAAAGAAGCGTGCCGGCGCTGTCGGCCGTTTACATTCCGGGCGTAGAAAACTGGCAGGCGGACTATCTGAGCCGCCAGTCCCTTGACCAGGGGGAGTGGTCCTTGCATCCGGAAGTGTTTCAGCTCCTTTGTCAACAATGGGGCACTCCGGATGTGGACCTGATGGCGTCTCGACTCAATCGCAAGGTGTCGAGGTTTGTGGCCTTGTCCAAGGACCCCTGGGCGGATGCCTCGGACGCGTTAGTGGCCCCATGGGGTCGGTATCGCCTGATATATGTCTACCCTCCGCTGCAGTTGATTCCTCGTCTGCTGCGCAGGGTAGTGGCCGAGGGTATTCCGGTGATCCTCATTGCCCCAAACTGGCCTCGGCGTCATTGGTACGCCGATCTGGTACGTCTCACCGCGGACGTCCCTTGGCGCCTGCCCTTGAGGGAGGACCTTCTATCTCAAGGTCCTATCTTTCATCCTGCTTTACAGTCTCTGGCTTTAACTGCATGGCTATTGAGAGCCAGGTGCTGAAAGACCGAGGCCTGTCTGATTCGGTAATTTCAACCATGCTTAGGGCACGGAAGTCTTCTTCTTCTAGGAAGATCTATCACCGTACCTGGAGAGCTTACATCACTATGTGTGAGGAACTGGACTGGCGTCCACGGACGTACTCCGTTCCCAGAATCCTGAGGTTCTTGCAGCGTGGTGTTGCTCAAAGGCTGGCTTTGAGCACTATTAAGGGTCAGATTTCGGCTTTGGACGTTTTCTTTCAAAGACCCCTAGCTGGTCATTCCTTGGTTAGCACTTTTGTGCAGGGGGTACGCCATGTGGTTCCACCTGCCAAGCCCCCGCTCCCTCCTTGGGATCTGAACTTGGTGCTTTCGGTTCTGCAGGAATCTCCTTTTGAGAATATAAGAGATATTCCTCTTTCAACTTTGTCCCAAAAGGTGGCTTTTTTAGTGGCCATCACTTCTGTTAGACGGGTGCCTGAGTTGGCGGCTCTGTCATGTAAGTCGCCTTACCTGGTCCTCCATAAGGACAAGGCGGTATTGCGACCGCCTTTTCCTCCTAAGGTGGTTTCGGCTTTTCACCTTAACGAGGACATTGTCCTTCCGTCCTTGTGCCCTCAACCATCGCATCCTAGGGAGGTTGCGCTTCACAATTTGGATGTGGTGCGTGCCTTACGGGTATACCTGGCGGCTACCGCTCCTATTCGGAAGTCTGACTCGCTGTTTGTGTCTGTCTCTGGTCCGAAACAGGGCCAAGCGGTGTCTGCCACCATTTCTAGGTGGATCAGACAGACTGTTATACAGGCCTATGCCATTAGGGGACGGGCACCTCCCTTTCCGGTTACGGCACATTCCACCAGGGCAATTGGTGCTTCCTGGGCTTTCCGACATCAAGCGTCGTTTGCACAAGTGTGCAAAGCGGCGACCTGGTCGTCCGTTCATACCTTTTCAAAGTTCTACAAGGTTGATGTGGCTGCATCTTCGGATGCTTCCTTCGGCCGAAAAGTGTTGCAGGCCGCTGTCTAATGTTGCAACTCCTCCGTTGAGCTGCTCTGCTGGTTTGGAGTGAAGTTTTGGTTGTTCCTTACTTTTTTTGCTCCCACCCTTTTCTTATACTGCTTTGGGACGTCCCACATGTAATCAGTATGAGAGCTGCGTCGGTCCATGGACGATGAGAGAAAATAAGATTTTTGTACTCACCGTAAAATCCGTTTCTCTGACGTCCATGGACTGACACAGCACCCACCCTTCCTTTTAAGTTTGTACTGCTTTGTTACGAACTGAGGCTGCTAGCTGCAGGTGGGAGGGTAATGTCCGGAGGGACCGCCCCCCTGGGTGGGGCTGTTCAGCTCTGGCTTGTTCTAGAATGTTTTAACATCTAACATTCTGCCTAGATCTTCTCCTGCGAGCAGGGACATATACCCACATGTAATCAGTATGAGAGCTGCGTCGGTCCATGGACGTCAGAGAAACGAATTTTACGGTGAGTACAAAAATCCTATTTTTCCCCAAAAAGTGCGCTTGTAAGACCGCTGCGCAAATACGGTGTGACAAAGTATTGCAACGACCACCATTTTATTCTCTAGGGTGTTAGAATAAAAAATATATATAATGTTTGGGGGTTCTAATTAGAGGGAAGGAGATGGCAGTGAAAACACAGGGGAAGCTCCATTAGCATTGCTGGTTGTCTTGTCATACGAACGGCCACCACAAGATGGCGCCAGATCACAGAAGGAAGCATAGGCCTGCAGAAGGCCGCAAAGCCGCGCCCGATGCGATTGCGCAGTGCGGGGGCGCACGGAGACACAGGATACCCCAGCTGTGCCGCCCCAGGTCGCTAATTCTAGACGCAATTGAGACCTGGTGCCCGGGGTTTGTCGAACCCTGTATTAAAAGTCAGCAGCTGCAGTATTTGTAGCTGCTGGCTTCTGATATTTTTTTTTTTTAGGCGGATGTCCGCTTTAACAACATTGTCCGTGCTAGTAGATAACTAGAAACATTGTAACTCTTCCTTCTTTAGATCAAAGGGATTCACTTCCTGGTTCCCTACTGCACGTGCGTGAGTTGCGCTGCGCGTCCTCACCGGTCCCTGCTGTCTTCTGGGACCTGTGTGTTTCCCAGAAGACAGGGGGGGAGCACAGTGTAGGCACAGGAAGTAGGATAGGTCAACGCAGTGATCTATGCCAGGAAGCAAGCTCAAATACCTGTCTTACACAGCTATCTGCTACCTCCTCCCCCCTAAAAAAGGTGCCAAATGTGACACAGGAGGGGGGGGGGGTTTCCAAAAAGTGGAAGTTCCATTTTTGGGTGGAACTCCATTTTAAAAACTTGTCAGACTGCCAGAGTGAGCAGAGAAGTCTCTACACTTGTTACATGAAAGAATTGAGAAACTCTGCAATAGAGATTGTGAGAGGAGTTAAATCGAGATTGTGATTTTTTTTTTTTTTAAACGATTAATTGTGCAGCTCTACACTGCGGTATATGTCAGAGCTATATAAATGTGTAATAATAGTGTGTGACTGTGGGGGGGACATTAGAGTGTAAGCTCCTCTGGTGCAGAGACTGATGTGACAAAGCTATATAAATGTGTAATAATAGTGTGTGACTGTGGGGGGGACATTAGAGTGTAAGCTCCTCTGGTGCAGAGACTGATGTGACAGAGCTATATAAATGTGTAATTGTGTGTGATGTGGTGGGTCATTAGATTGTAAGCTCCTGTGCTACAGAGACAGATATAAATGGCTCTCTGTACATTACTGCAGAATATAAAGTCTAGTGTAAAACTATTTGAAATGATCTAGGTATTGGGTGCGCCGGTTTAAAAGCAATCCATGTATTTTCCCCTTTGATGTGTATCTAAACCCAATAATAAAAATGTGATATGTTGCAGATTACCAGTCCTTAGATGTGACGACTGCATTTGCTTTCTTTCTTTCTTGCATTTTTATTTTTATTTTTTAACATGGTGAACCTGCCAGTAACTCGCTCCCTGTCCTAGAATGACAACGCTCTCCCACTGTATTGTATGTTTGAAGCACTGTCACCCTGGGATAGGACTACAGACCCCCCCTCCATTACCTGGGGGGGGGGGGGGTTGAAGTTACCATTGTTTTGATACATACAGGGAAGCTGAAATTCTGGTGGAATCAACAGGTATTTTCAGGACAGTGGGTGGAGCCATGCAAATCATTCTATTATGCCCTAAAAGTCAGATGCACATCCAGAACCGCTGGTGCATGTTGCAAATCTAGGCAATAAATTTAATCACTGCGCTAATGTCTATTCATCAGCTAGCATAAAATATAGGTAACAATATTAAAGCAGAGCTCCGGCGACCAATTTTTGTTTTTTCTTTTACAGTCATTCAGACACATTCCTTCTGCTAAGATAATACTCACAATTGAGGTCTTTTTAAGCAGGTGCTGTCCGTTTTCATATGGAAGAAGCATTTATAAAAAGAGCTCCCGGCTGTTTCCATTTTCCTTGTGGGCATGTGAAGCCCACAAGCATTGTTTTCCGGGGATGCGGTGAATGCTGAACTCCCAGCATTCACCCCGCGTGCTCTGTAGTTTACGGCGAGCAGCGCCGTAAACTATAGGGTTGCCATCACAACGGGCGGCGGAAGTCCCCTCCCCGTTGTGATGACAATCAAACTGGAATTGCGTCACTTCCGCTTTCTAAATCCCGTGATAACTCGCGGCAGGCCTCCGCAATGACTCCTGGGAACAATGACACAAGTTCCCAGGAGACATTGCGATACAGAGGAAGTGACGCAATACCCACGGAATACAGACAGGAAAGATAGAGGAACACCCTACAAACACAGGTACAGTAGAAAACAACAAAAAAAGTCAGTTTTTAACATACCGTATATACTCGCATATAAGCCGAGGCACCTAATTTTACCACAAAAAACTGGGAAACCGTATAGACTCGAGTATAAGCCTAAGGTGTCCATCTGCATGCCTCACTGTGCCCATGCTTCACTGTGTCCATGACTAGACTGACGTTTAACATAGGAGTCTATGGAAGAGGTGCCCGGCTTTGAAAAATCGGTGCTCCCCGGCCGTAGGTCCCCCAGACAAGAAACTTTGCACACTTGTAGAGGAAGAGTGGGGCTACATGTGTACCAAGTTTGGGGTCCAGGGGACCTACGGCCCGCTGGTACCAGCTCCCCATTATCCGGGAGATCAAGCGCAAAAAGGTGACTCGAGTATAAGCCAAGGGTTTATACTTGAGTATATACGGTAATACATTGCTGTGATTTGATTTAGCTCATGTTGGAAAATAGGGTGGAGCTCCGCTTTAAAAAGAAAAAAAATGTGTAAAGATATGCAGCACTAGAAATACAAACCATAACTATGTAAATAAAAATCCACTGTCGTTGAGCGTAAAGAGTCCATGTTCCAAGAAATGGCATCACCCACAGTGTAAATATGACAAGCTGAGATGAACTATAAAATCCTCCACCGCACACCAACACATCGGGCCTCTTACCGCAGAAAATGGACCACTAAGGTTATAGGTGGTCAGATAAGCATGATATATCCACTATAGCACGACTCCACTCTGGTACCAGACAGCTGAATCTCATAGGGTCATAACATGGAGTGAATCCACAGGTTCATTCATATGTAGGATAAAAGAGAAGCAGCTCCTCATAGTGTAGTATGTTAATTCAATATGATTTTTATTAAGTAAAAAGCATACAGGGTACTCACATTTTGGAGAATTAAAACAAGCATTTCAGGAACACAAAGTCCTTGGTTAACATTTTGTTTCCAACCAACAAAATGGCCGCGGTCAGCACATGTAGTGGAGCCCGGAGATCTGACATCACGACACTACATGTGCTGACCACGGCTCTGTCCAGGCTGGGGAAAAAAATTGATTTGATTTAAAAAATCGAGTTGTTAGGTCAAATCGATTCATATTATCCAAAAATCGTTTTTTTTTTCCCAGGACCCGCGCTAAGAAGCGCAGAGTAGGCCGAAGCCACGGCCTCGCCTATAAAATCCAGCTCGCCGTGATCCTGGGAAAAGGCCGTGGACTAGGCCGAAGCCGCGGCTTTGCCTAAAAACTCCTGCCCGCAGCTCCTCAGGACCGGCGCGGTGTCCATCAAAAAAAAAAGAAAACTCGATTTGAATCGGAAATCAAGTTTTTTTTATAAAAAAAAAAAATCGCCCAGCTCTAGTCCAGCCTCTCTTGTTTACATAGGAAGAGCTCTGTCCAGCCTCTCTTCTTGACAATTGGTGGGTGCTGTCGAACATCCATTGGCCGCCACTCGCTGATTGGCCTCTCCTGTGACTAATCACAGCAGAAGCAACGTGTGCGCCCCCTAGGCAGATGTGCAGAATCACGTGTGTGTGTGTGTGTATATATATATATATATATATATATATGTGTATGTACATATGTACTGATTCTGTGCAGAGTGGCCGCGCTGTAGCGGTAAGCCCAGGTTCACATTGATGTGATTTGACATGTCAAATTGCATGCCAAATCGGCGGCTATTCCCGGCAATGGCATCGCCGCGCTGATTCCCAAAAGTAGTTTCTGTACTACTTTTGGCAACTTCTGGTTGCGATTTCGATAGACATCTGTGCAGGAACCCGCACAGATGTCTCTGAAATCGCCCCCCGAAGTCAGACTGACATGCAGGTCAGCTGAACTCGCACGATTTCAATCCCGCAGCAGTGTGAACCTGGGATAAATCTGCTATAGGGTGGTCAGGAAGTGGTTAAAGAGTCATTTATTTATGATTGCACACAGCGGTTTCATGCTTTTTGACCATCAGTGCAGTGTATGGAAACCATGGCTTCTATGGAGTAGGGCTTGGGACTCGTGGAGAAAGTGTACCCACATAGGATATGGTGTATGCAGTTTGGAAGGATTGGCTCTAGGATACTCGGTTATATTTGTATTATACACCAGCATGGTTCTGGATTTGCATTTGGCTATTGTGGCGTAAAAGATTGATTTGCATGGCTCCGCCCACTGTTCTGAAATGAGAAATAATAAATTTTTCAGGTATTGGAAGGAATGGTGCAAAAATGGGAAGAAATTCTGGACAGCCGCACTCCCCAAAAAAGTTTTTGATGTCCATTTTTGAATAAAAGGAAAATAAATACATGCCATAGCAGGACAGAATGGACAGAAGAGCTGACGCGTTTCACACTGACAAACAGTGCTTAGTCATAGCTATGACTAAGCACTGTTTGGGAAACACGTCAGCTCTTCTGTCCTGCTGTGGCATGTATTTTTGATGTACATTTTTGAATAAAAGGCAAAAACTTTTTTTTTTGGAGTGCGGCTGTCCAGAATTTCTTCCCATTTTTGCATTGTTACATGCATTGCCAGCACCTGGGGCTTCTAATCTGGAGGAAAGGCTTTTACTTTTGCTTGAACTTCCTGGAGCGGTGATATCCCTTTCTCTATTGGAAGGAATGGGACAGGCGGGAAAGCTTCTATTTCCTTTTCTTTTTTTTCTTTTTTTTTTTTTTTTTTAAGAGGCTTCATTGTGCTATGCTTGTTTTTTTTTTTAAACCAACAATCATCTGTCTGGTTGTGGTGGAGGGTGGGCCTCTGCTAGCACAGAACACTCTGACTTTTACCAAGAAATTTCATATTTTTGCCAAAAATGTGATAGCTTTCAGCTTGTGGTTCAATCCACGTGCTGCTGTTATTGTGGGGAATGCTGAGAAACATACCAAGTAGTCTAATAATTGGGTCAGCCTGCTTACTTGGAACATACTTCCCCCTGCTGGTGTTTTACAGCATTGCACACAAGGCTTTGAGGCTTGGAGATGGCTCTGTTGCCTTGTGCTGGAGGAGAGCTGAGCTCCACAGTCTGAATCTGACATTCTGTAGATACTTGTTTTGGAGCAAGTTTTCATGGCTAAGAAAAAAATATCATTGGTGAGTATTAGGGATGCACCAATACTGAGTATTTTCACAAGTACGCGTGAAAATGCTCCAGATATCCGAAACCGATACTTTGTGGTGCGATTTGCATCCATACAAAATGAATGGGCTCAAATCGCACTGCAAAGAATCGCATGCAAGTATAACAAACGTGGTGCAATTTCTACTGCTCCTGTGTGAACCCAGGCTGAAATAACGATGACAAGCCTGGGTTCACCCCGGAGCGACCCTTTGCAGTTTAGTGTGCTGCTCAGGGTATGTGTAAATTCTGAAGCATCCGCCACTGGAGGTGCTGGTGCGGGATGGAGCTTGTCCCAGATCCTGCAATGGCTAGTATGAAAGAAGCATAGCTGCACATCCGCATGATCCCTAGGATCAATGTGAGAGTGGCAACCTCAGTCTGGACTCCGACCAGGCCACGCCCCCCAACGATCCCCATGACATAGCTCCTTGGGGGGGGGGGGCGAAATTTAGGCCGTGGCCTTGTCGGGTCCAGACTGAGGTTGCCACTCTCGTATATTGATCCTAGAGACCATGCGGATGTGCGGCTACTTCACACAGGAGCAGTGGGGAGACCGCATGCGATTGAGGCAGGAATCGTACAACATTCCTGTTCAAATCTTGTGATTTGAGCCTATTAACCACTTCAGCCCTGGAAGATTTTCCCCCTTAATGACCAGGCCATTTTTTGCGATGCAGCACAAATCATCGCTTTAACTGACAATTGTGCAATTTTGCACCCAAACAAAATTGACGTCCTTTTGTTTTCCCACAAATAGAGCTTTCTTTTGGTGGGATTTGATCACCTCTGCGCTATAAGCAAAAAAAGACCGAAAATTTTGAGGGGGAAAAAAAACACATTTTTTGCTATAATATCCCCCAATTTTTTTGAAAAAAACAAATTTCTTCCATAGTTTAGGCCAATATGTATTCTTCTTGTACATAATTTTTGGTAAAAAAAAATAAAATCGCAATAAGCGTTTGATTGGTTTGCGCAAAAGTTATAGCATCTACAAAATAGGTGAAAGATTGATGGCTTGTTTTTTTATTTTATTTTTTTACTAGTAATTGCGGTGGTCTGCTTTTTTTTATTTTATTTTTTCTTTAGCGACATTGCGGCAGACAGAGCAGACACTTTTTTTGTGACCATGGACATTTATTCAGCGATCAGTGCTATAAAAATGCACTGATTGTGTAAATGTCACTGGCAGAGAGGGGGTTCACAATAGGGGGTGATTAAGGGGTTAAATGTGTTCCCTCGTGCGTTTCTAACTGTGGGGGATGGGGACTGACTGGAGGAGACAGATCGCTGTTCCTAATTACTAGGAACAGCAGATCTGTCTCTCCTCCCATGTCAGAACGGGTGTGCGTGTTTACATAGATCCCTGTTCTGGCTGTCGTTCAGCGGGCACGCGCGCCTGCTATGGCTCTTAAAGCGGTTGTATACCCGCTGAACTTTTTTTTTTTTTTTTGCAACCCTGTAAGGCAAAAGGCATAATGAGCTAGTATGCACCGCATACTAGCTCATTATGAAATTCTTACCTTAGAACGAGGCGTCGGTAACTTACCTGGTCCACGCCCAGGGAGATGACATGTTGCCTCGGCGTGTCTTCCGGGTATCGTGGCTCCAGTGCTGTGAGTGGCTGGAGCCGCGATGTCGTCACTCCCACGCATGCGAGCGGGAGACTTCTTTCCAGCAAGGCCTGGCGTCTGCCGGGCCTTCAGCTGAGAATCCCCTGTGCGCATGCGCCACTGCAGTCAGCGGCTCATTGCGAGGGAATATCTCCTAAACCAGGGATATGCAATTAGCGAACCTCCAGCTGTTGCCAAACTACAAGTCCCATGAGGCATAGCGAGACTCTGACAGCAGCAAGCATGACACCCAGAGGCAGAGGCATGATGGGACTTGTAGTTTTGCAACAGCTGGAGGTCCGCTAATTGCATATCCATGTCCTAAACCGTAAAGGTTTAGGAGATATTATTTTTATTTTTTTTAACCTAAAGGTAAGCCTTATTATAGGCTTTCCTGTAGGTAAAAGTAAAAAAAATCACTATGCAACCACTTTGTTTACAAACGTTTTTTATTGAGGCCAAGTAAATTATACAGTCATCTGACAGTACAAAACATAAAATGAATGACAAAGGAACATTTATGCGAATCAAAATAAAGAACCAACAGAAAAATAAAAATTCCGAAGCATACAAGAAGACCAACAAAAGAAAAATACTGGTCATTAAAATTTTACAAAAAGCATGCCTAAAAAAGTAGGGGGGAAGGTACACCTGTGAATACTACTAATACATGGTACAGTAACCTGGGTTGGCCATTAGTCGTGTGACAGTGAAAGTATACAACCACTTTAAAGGAACATTTTCCGTACCAGTATGGCAATTTGCGGAAACGAGCCGTCCTGCCACCGTATAATGTCGGCAAGTGGTTAATTCTGCATGGCGAAAAATCGCACAGCAAAGTGTTGGTACTTGTACTCACCGTTTTAAAAAAAAGGGGGGGTTATCGGTGCAACCCTATAAAGCCATACCTTTTGCGGTGCGATTTGATCCCATACAAAATGAACAGGCTCAAATCACACTGCAAAGAATCGTATGCGGTTTCCCCCACCGCTCCTTTGTGAACCCAGGCTTGTCATAGTGACTTCAGCCTGGGTTCAGACAGGAGCAGTGCTGTAAACTGCATGCGGTTCGGACAGGAATCACACGACATTCCTGTTCAAATCTCTTTGGGATTCTTATTGAGTGCGATTTGAGCCCATTCATTTTGTATGGGCTCAAATCGCACAGCAAAGGTACCAGTGTTCTCCTGTATCGGTACTCGTACTTGCCAGTAAAAAGAATGGTATCGGTGCAACCCTAATAAAAATGTTTGCTTTGACCATGTCGCTGGTAAAAATGAGCTTGGCTTCCGTCCAGATTGCCCCTCAGGAGATGAAGTGTGGCTCATTACTTGGGCTGGCTCAATAATCGAGAACCTATTTAATCATTTGTTTTTGTTTTTTGCCAGCTGCACTTGTTTTTGGTGGTAAATTGAATGTGGAAAAGTTACGCTTCTGTTTTCTGCTTTCAGGGTGTTGACTCCATCAAGCTAGAAAATGGACAGAGCACCTCGTCCAAGCTGGGTCTCCCCCCTCTCACCCCGGAGCAGCAGGAGGCTTTACAGAAGGTGAGCAATGATGTGACCTAACACTGTGCCATTGTGAGCCTATCTGGGCACTGCCAGAGGTGCTGTCATTACAGAGAAATGCACACCGATAGTCTCTAATTGCTGTGTGTATGGATTATTATAACGCCTAATTTTATTTTTTTGTGAAAATCTGGATGATGATGTTTGAGTTTTTTTAAGAGATCAGGAAGTTCCGCGGTCAATGTAAACCCGTCGTAGAGGCAGGCATTGATGATCTACTTCTAATAATGCTGTCTATGCTGACCTGGTGGATTCAGTACCTTGAGCCACTGACCTGGAAGAAGTGTGCAAAGCAAAGATCCTGCTTACTGGTGCCGGGTCAGTGACTTAAAGTATTGAACGAAGAGTGTCGTCATGGCAGCCATGATTTTCTAAAGGGCAGGTAAGCAATGACCGCTTGCATGTTTCTTTCATGATAGGCTTACTTTTAGCAGAACTATAGGGAAATAATTAAAGATGTTTTCTAGTTAACGAAGGGCTTAGTAAAATGTGTTTAAAATGCCGATTTCAATTCCCCAAATCTGTGCTAACTTTCGTTGGTCCCCCTGCGCTGCAGAAATCAAGTTGGGAATTTTGAGGCACTGTTAACCAGCCAGGCTTCACCGCATGGGATGGCGGTGAGGAGGTGTTAGGCACTGCGGACTGGTGATGGCGGTGAGGAGTGGTTAGGCACTGCGGACTGGTGATGGCGGTGAGGAGTGGTTAGGCACTGCGGACTGGTGATGGTGGTTAGGCACTGCGGACTGGTGATGGCGGTGAGGAGTGGTTAGGCACTGCGGGCTGGTGATGGCGGTGAGGAGTGGTTAGGCACTGTGGGCTGGTGATGGCGGTGAGGAGTGGTTAGGCACTGCGGGCTGGTGATGGCGGTGAGGAGTGGTTAGGCACTGCGGGCTGGTGATGGCGGTGAGGAGTGGTTAGGCACTGCGGGCTGGGGCTGGCGGTGCGGCGTGGTTGGGCGCCGGTGAGGAGGGGTTGGGCGCCGGGGATGGTGGTGAGGAGGGGTTGGGCGCCGGGGATGGTGGTGAGGAGGGGTTGGGCGCCGGGGATGGCGGGGAGGAGGGGTTGGGCGCGCTGGGGGTGGCGGTGAGGAGGGGTTGGGGGTGGCGGTGAGGAGGGGTTGGGGGTGCTAGGGATGGCGGTGAGGAGGGGTTGGGGGTGCTAGGGATGGCGGTGAGGAGGGGTTGGGGGTGGCGGTGAGGAGGGGTTGGGGGGTGGCGGTGAGGAGGGGTTGGGGGTGGCGGTGAGGAGGGGTTGGGGGTGCTGGGGATGGCGGTGAGGAGGGGTTGGGGGTGCTGGGGATGGCGGTGAGGAGGGGTTGGGGGGCCAGGGAGAACACAATAGCTCCATGTGAGGGTTTCCCCCCTCTACACATTCGGCCTGTCCCTGCTGAACCGGCCGAATTTTGATCCCTGTATGGACAGCTTTTGGTAGGGAGCAGGGATGGATAGGTGACAGACATAAGTGGCTTGGAAAAGTAAAGAGAATTGGCTAAGTGTACCTGCAGGCACCTAGCTACCTTCAGCAGCGTGCAATCCCTCCAAAGCTTCTTCACTTCCTGGTTGTTTTCCAAGGCTTTGAAGATGAAAAGGTCCTGAGATTTGGGTGTAGCAGCGGGGAGGGAGGGGCTTCCATCCTGCTGAAGGTATGTGCATGCACCCACTTGGTGATTTGCACACTTCATATTTGTTAACAGTTTAGGTGTTTGCTTTTTTTTTTTACAGAGTCACTTTAAATATTGGTGGCACCCTCCAGCTATAAAGTATGGCAGGTTTGTTGGTTGGCTGAACACATTGCAAATAAATATGCATTTCAACTGTGTAGGTAACTGTTTAGGTGGAGGTCTTCTTTAATTCAGCTGACTGTGGTAGTTTGAAAGGTCTGTAAAATAGAAATGTTTCTCAATCTCTAGTCTGATAGCCATGGCTTGCTAAGAATGATAAACACACACCAGACGGCTATGTGCATTGAAGCTTCATTTTCACATTGGTGCTGTCAGAAATGATACAGTAATGGGCATTAATTAGGGATTAAGGGATCACGCGTCGCCAGCAAGAGGTGGGTGGGAGTCTGGTGGACTGAGCCACATATTCCCTCTTTGTTTATCTCCTGGGCACTTCACTCATGAGATCTCTCACTATAGTTCTTGGCTCTTTATCCACACACATTTGTTAGCGGTGTGTATAACTGATATATATATGTGTGTGTATGTATGTGTTTATATTGCATTGTTCTCCCCAGAGCCTTTTAGCAGGGCAGGTGTAGAGGAAGGAAAGGACTTCTGCCTTGGGCACTGTGGTCTCTGTAGGAGGGGTTCAACAGGGATGTGAGCGCCTCCTTTTGATATTGTCTCCTGATATCTAGAACAGGATTGGCTGTGTAACAATCAGCAGATTACAATAGATCTACTCTCCTGGTGCAGTATGCAAGGCTGCTCCTATATGAATGAAGCTTGCAAACAGCTTGCAGCCTTCATTCATAATTTAAAGCTGTAGTAACTTAAAATAAAAAACTTTTCTCCTGCCAGTTAATGGTATTAAAGGTTTGGCTTTAAGAAAAAAATACAATCATGTTATACTTGCTGCGTGCAATGGTTTTGCACAGAGTAGCCCGATCCTCTTCTTGGGTTCCCCGCTGACGCTCTTGGCCTTTCCTCCTTAACCAGTGCCCCCATAGTAAGCTGCTTGCTATGGGGTCACTGGTGCATGCTCGCTCCTAAGCCCTGCTCTGCATCCATAAGACACATAGTGGTAGATTTACTAAAACCAGTGAGGTCAGAATCTGGTGCAACTGTGCATAATAGCCAATCAGCTTCTAACCTCAACTTGTTTAATTAAAGCGGAGGTCCACACAAAAAGTGAACCTCTGCTTTTTGGAAGAAAAAGATACCCGCAGAACCTGCGGGTATCTACGCCACGACCCCCCTCCTCCGCTGTCTTCTGGGAAACGCACAGTTCCCAGAACACAGCGGGGACCAGTGAAGACGCGCAGCGCTACTCGCGCTTGCGCAGTAGGGAACCGGGCAGTGAAGCCGCAAAGCTTCACTTTCTGCTTTCTTCACGAGGATGTCGGCGGGGGCAGCCGAGAGACGAGCAATTGCTCGCCTTCTGCTGCCGACATCGCGGGCACCCATGACAGGTAAGTGTCCATTTATTAAAAGTCAGCAGCTGCAGTATTTGTAGCTGCTGGCTTTTAATACATTTTTTTTTATTTTTTATTTTTTTAATTTTTTTAGGTGGACCTTCGCTTTAAGCTTTGGCAATAAAACCTGGATGCTAATTGGTTAATATGCAGAAGTGAGCCAGGTTTTGCACGCTCCAGCTTTAGTAAATAAACCCCATAGAGCCATAGCAGGCTCTCTCCTCATTGGCTCACTGGCTGTGATTGACAGCAGTGGGAGCCAGTGAGGAGAGGGAGTCCAGGGACAGTCGAGGCTCTGGTGCACACCGCTGGATCTAGAGGTGGTTCAGGTGAGTATTAGGAGGGGCTGTGGGGAAGCAGCACACAGAACGTGGACGGTGCACCCCATACTAGCACATGTTACCGCTGCTGGGGCTTCCATCTTCACCCAGTCTTCCTTTCGGTTTTACAGGCTTCTGATGTCTGACTGGCAGAGCCGCGATGACGTCACTCCCATGCATGCACATGGGAGCCACAATCGCAGGACTTCTATTCAGATAGCATGCTCATGCGCCGGTGACGTCACCAATTGCTACAAATGGGAATATCTCTTAAACAATGCATGTTTAGGAGATATTCTTTGTACCTACAGGTAAGCTTTAGTATAAGCTTACCTGTAGGTACTAGCGACCAATCGATGTTTACTACCGCTTTAATACTTGTGTGCAAGTATTCTGGCCACTGTACATGCAGGCCGGTAAGCACGATCTATCGCAGCTTTGAAGGAGTTCGACCCTCTTAGTATCTTAATCTTCATCCTGGCTATCGGGGGGGACCTTGTCCTGGTATTGGTACCAGAATCGTGAACTCTGGCAGCCATTCTGTGAGAACCCGTGTCGTAACTGGGCACTGCTCTCACTTGGCTTTGAGGTCTCCATAAATGCAGAGTGCTTCATCCGCAAGCTGTTGGGGGTTGTTCTAAGGCAGGAACAGGGGCTGCAGTGGAAAGGACAATTGGGGCAATCCTGTCATTGGCAGCTACTTGCTTAGCCCTCGTTTACACTTGCATGTGGAGGGGTGGGAAAAACATGTTGAGCCCCCTCCCCTAACCAATCCCTCTTAAAGTGTTTCTGAGCCTTTGTTTTTTTTTTTTACCTCCCACTGTGCAGCTAGTTTTGAACAGAGTGGCCCTAATCCCTCCGCAGCTCCTCCTTGCATTAGATGACCCCCTAGGAGAGAAGCGCTCTCCCAGGGGGTTTACCTTGCGGCGTGCTACTGAGTCCAGCATTCGGCGTCCATAGACACGAATGCCAGACTCGGCCCCGCCCCCCCCCCCCCCCCCCCCCCGGAGCTTGCGTCATTGGATTTGATTGACAGCAGCGGGAGCCAATGGCTGTGCTGCTATACAATCAAGAGCCGGGACCCCGTGCAGAGAGGGAGAGCGCGTCTCCGCCGAGGGAAATACGGGGCTCAGGTAAGTAAAGCGGGGGATGGGGGCTGGGGGGCCGGTCACTGCCAGAAGTTTTTTCATAGGATGCATTAAGGTGAAAAAAACACAAGGGTTTACAACCCCTTTAAAGCTGCAAAGGTAGCCGAATTGGGGTGCACACATGCCATGGCAAGAATGATCCTCTTCGTTGCACTCAGCTGGCAAAACTGCCCGGCCCGCTGAACTTTGATCCATTCACCTGGTGAATGTTTTTTTTTTTTAAGGAGTTAAAACAGTAACTCCTCGTGCTTTTCTGCAAAGCAATCCACCAAGGATCACTCTTCAGAGGGCACCACAACTGTAACTGAGCAGAATAAACATTCACTGGTTTCTACAGCTATATGATCCTTTGCTGACTGCAACAACACGTTGTTACTTCCTTAAGGGAGAGCGAGGTTCCGCAAAGTCTCACCCAACGAGGAAGCAACATCACAGGAGTGGTTGAGCACTTTCTATAGCGACTAGAAAGTTGTAATGATTATTGCAAGGTTTCAAATTTGCTACATTCATCCCACCCAGCTGAAAAAAAATTGTAGGGAGAACAATGTGTGTATGTAAGGTATGTATGTAAGGTATGTGTAATCGCTTCCGAGTTTTATGTGCCAAAAAACAAAACAAACAAAGCAAAAGCACAAAAAAAAAAACTACTAAATGTATCATCTTGCCTTTTCCCATCGTGGGTAGGCACATGTGTACTATAGCCATAATAGTGCCCACTGACTCCTGAGTTGTACATGAATTAATGATTTTCTCTTCAGTTTGATGATGTGTGTGGAGGAGTGTATTGTGCGGAGGTGTGTATAGTGCATGGTGTGCTGTGTATGGCTCTGGTTTGTGTTTTTCCTGTGATAGCTGGGTATATATTCTCACATGTGTTAAGACATCCATATAAGAAGCTGGTTAGTTCTTTGTCACTGAAGCTGCCACACAAGCAGACCCTCCTGGGCTTCTCCCGCTTCTATTTTATAGGGGTCCCCCAATGCTGGATGAACACCGTGAGTGGGAAAGGTAACCAGGCTTTGGAGGTGGCTGCTCCTCCTGGCCCAAGTCATAGCGAGGTAAGGTAGGGGCCCTGTAGATCAGAGGGTCCCTTCAGAGTGCCAACCTAGGCCGAAGCATATGCTGTGTGATGTGGAAAATAGATGGGCTGCCGGAGGCCCTTTTTTTTTTTCTGCAAGTTTTTATTTTTTTATTTTATTTTTTTTCATTGAAGACGGTGAGGAAACTTGTGCTTTGTTATAGGATCTTCTTCCCGTTCTGATATCATGTTACTGCTTTGTTATAGGCCAAGAAATATGCAATGGAGCAGAGCATCAAGAGTGTCCTAGTGAAACAAACCATTGCTCACCAGCACCAGCAGCTCACCAACCTCCAGGTATGTATCCTGCCGCATGACCAGCCAGGATCATGTCTTCAGTATGACTTTGATCGGGGGAATGTTTAAACTTGTAATTTTTTTTTTCCCTTCTTTCTTTTTATATATTTCAATGTTGTGATGTGAATTATTTCTGTTTTTATTGGAGTTTTCTACCATTTTAGAAGTCATTGTTTTTTTTTTTAGACTTATGTTTCCCCCTCCCCAGAACTATCCTGTAAGGTCCCTCCTATTCCCTACCACCGTCAGCTATGGGGTGTCTGACTCTTTTATTTTTTTCATAGAAATTCCCTGTAAATCTAGTGTTTTCCCTTCCCAATGGACCCCCATGAGCTGTGCTTATAAAAGGGCTGTCTCTGTGGTCAGCCAGCTGATAATGGAGCAGAACAGCCCCACGTCTTGGCTTCATATCGGTAAACCTTAGAGCAGAAAGATGATTTTGAGGTTGATTTACTAAAACTGGAGTGTGCAAAATCTGGTGCCATTGTGCATGGTAGCCAATCGGCTTCTTACTTCAGCTTGTTCAATAAAGTTTAAAAAAATAAATAAAAAATAGCTGGAAGCTGACTGGTTTCTATGCAGAGCTGCACCAGATTTTGCAAAATCTCCCACTTGTGTATTTTGGATCCTTCTGGCTGTTAGTAATATCAGACTTACAAATGAACACCTTTTTGGATGCAGTCTACAGGAACCTGGGTGAATTTTGAGCCTTCTATTGGCAGGCTGGCTGTGCTGAAGTTGATTCATCGATTGACTTTAGCACAACCAGCCTGTCGTATTTTTTTTTTTTTTTTTCGATCACTGACCATGGCTATCGTACGCTGCCAGTGGGGAAGGCTCCCCGCCGGCAGTACACAGTATCACGTGGGAGGTAGTCGGTGTTGATGGGGAATCAAGCAATTTTATTACCTTCAACCCATGGTTGAATGGAAAAAAAATGGCTTAAAGTAGAAATTCAGCCTACAACTAAAATCTCTAATTCTACTCACAGCCAAAATGTAAGACTAACCTATCTAGCCCTGTAAAGAAAAATCGCTATACATACATTTTCTGAAGCCTCTGAGCTGTAAGCCATGGCTTCTCTGTTTAGGCAGGTGCATGAGAGGCAGCTGACGACGGAAGCCTCACAGTAACTCTATGGGTGATGTCACTTCCCTGGCATTTCCCAGCCATTGTCGGCTGTGTTTGGCATGTCATTTTTTTTTGGGGGGTGGGGAGGCACATACCCTTTATTTCGAGGCTCCCTCTTCCTCCCCTGGCGTCGGAAAGAAAGATTGCTTTCCCCTCCTTCCTGCAATATTCTGGGACACGTCACAGGTCCCAAAATATTGCCCGGCCATTCCCAGCGCGTGGCATGCGCAGTGTGCGCCTGGCTGTGAAGCCACAGCCGGGCACCCACAGTTAGAATGCCGGTGTCTAGTTCCCCTATCGGATAGGGTACGGCCTCGACTGTGCAGACAAAGCCCACGGAAATCTCCGAACCTGATCAGCTGTTCTTCAGGTATGCGCGGCTGGGGGCAGCGTCCAGGCTCATTCCTTATCATCCCCGTGGACTTGGAGTATGTTAAAAAAAGAGCCAGGAGGCCGAGTGAGCGAAGCCGACTGGCCACTTACAGCGAGGTCCACGTCGCCCTGGACCTGTTGCAATAACAACTGAGGGGCGGGTACACCTGAAAACAGCTGATCAGGTTCGGTGATTTTCGTCAGCTCGAATTGCGCCTGCGCAGTCAAGGGGGAACCATATCGATAGGAGGAACCATATCGGCAGAACACCGGCGCTGCGGAGAGGAGCGAAGCTTCCTGTACCCGCATTGCTGGACCGTGGGACAGGTGAGTGTCTGATTATTAAAAGTCAGCAGCTACACTTTTTGTAGCTGCTGACTTTTAAATGGGTGGCACTCTGCTTTAATTATTAGTACCCTGTTACAACTACACTTAAAGGCTAAGTTCACCTTTTTTGTTCACTTTTTTTTACTCTAAATTCCTGCCCCAATATAGCATTAATGTACTTTTGCAAAAGTAAAACTGCTTTCCATTTATTGTACATACGTTTGCCTCACACTCTTTATAGCTGTTTAAACACATTGCTTGATTACTTCTGCCTTACTTCCTGGACAGACTTTAGGTTATGACACAGGAAGGAGTTGACCAGCTGATCTCATTAGCACACACCCTACATCAGGGGTAGGCAACCTCGGGCCCTCCAGCTGTTTTAAAACTAAAAGACACTGACAATCACAGGCATGACCCCTAAAGGCAGAGGCATGATGGGATTTGTAGTTTCACTACAGCTGAAGGGCTGAGGTTGCATATCTCTGCCCTACATCATCTGCCCTCAGCTGGTCAACTCCTTCCTGTGTCATGACCTACAGTTTGTCCAGGAAGTAAGGCAGCAGTAATCGAGCAGTGTGTTTAAACATCTATAAAGAGAGTTGGGTAAGCCAGTGTAGAATTAATGGAAAGCTGTTTTATTTTTGCAAAATAAGTACATTAATGTAATGTTGGTACATAGGGGAGCTGGAATTTAGAAAACAAAAAAGGTGAACTTATATTGTAGACCAGTCATAGACTGTTTGAGTCTCTCCCGGTTCAGCAGGGACCGGACCATATTCAAACCATGTTTGGGCAGGCTGATTGTACCCAAGTTGATCGATCAAGGTGGGTACAATCAGCCTGTCTGATTTTAGATGTGATTATTGTTAGCGGCTTTTATAGCCGCTAGCAGTAATCCCTGTGTTCTCCCAGCGGGGGCGGCTTCCCCATACCCCTGTTGGGAGAACACAATGGCTCTGTGGGAGGGATTCCCCCATTAACACTGTGATGGGGTAATTGAGTGATTTTTCTTTCCTGCAAGCCATGGTTGCAGAATATAAAAATTTGCACTGTCCGTGGCCGACTTTATCCCTTTAATACCCCATTGTTGAGCCAGAATGATGAGCGAGGTAGATGGCAATATTATTAGTATTATAATACAGGATTTGTGTAGTACCAACCATCTCTGCTTTACGTTACAAAACCGAGGCAAAGATAGTACAGGTACAATACAAGAGGGATCGGAGGGCCCTGCTCCTTGGAGCTCACCTAACTTCGAAGTATTTTATTCAGAAGGCTGTAAGGCCTTTGTAAACCAAAATGCTGTGGGGCATTGATGGGCTTGAAGCTGAACTGCATCACAACCAATGCATTTTACATTCAGGATAGGAAAGGTGCAAAAAGATGGTAGAAAGTTTTAAAACACTCAGCAGAAATTGTGAACTAATCAATGACCATACTTGGGTTGAGATGAGTGATTTAGATACATAGACAATGATATCCTCTTGTGAGGAGAACATGGGAGAGGAAGCATTTCTGGTCCGGTAAATAAAGGAGGGTGCAGGAGAATTAAAAGAAATTGAAGCCAACAGATCAATACAAAACTAGCCAGGTGAAGTATCTGAATTCAAATCTAATAGACAGTAGTGGCAGAGAGAATGACATTGGCCTGTAAAAGTATTTGAGGAAAGACTGAGGATCTTCCCAGCAGGGCAGACCGGGGGTAAGGTAGGGTGCATTGTAGGGGCAGAGAGGTCCCCGAGAGTGCAGTGTTGGGTTGTGTCTGTACATCCCTGCAGCAGTCTACAAAAAGTTGCTCTTATGTCCAAATGCCTGCCGTACTGATGCCAGATCTTTCTGTTACCTCATGTCCATCACTATGATGATCAGCCCTCACTGCATAGGAGGGGCGGCAGGAAGGGTGCTTTCTTCTTTCTTTCTTCTCTCCCTTTTTTTTTTATTTATTTATTTTTTTTTTTCCCCGGAGCATTTTTCTTTTTAAAAAAAGATCTTGTCCGTTTGCCACTTCAGGGAAATGGGCAACATGACATTGGGGTTGATTTACTAAAACTGGAGAGTGCAAAATCTGCTGCAGCTCTGCCTGGTAGCCCATCAGCTTGCAAATGTTTTTGTTGCAGTTTAATTGAACAAGCTGAAGTTAGAAGCTGATTGGCTACTATGCACAGCTGCACCAGATTTTGCACTCTCCAGTTTTAGTAAATGGATCCCATTGTAGATCTGCCATGGATTGTAATATAAAAAACAATATGAAATGATTGCCTCACTTATTTTGTGATTATACTCTGTACAGTTGTCTTAAATGTTGTTTAGGTGCATCATTTGGGGTATTTAAAATGTTAAATCTGCATTTATCACACTTATGCCGCATTTTAATTTCCAGAAAAATGTAAAATCTGCAAGCGGGGAAATTTTTGTTGTTTTTATGTATCGTTCAACTCTGCTAAGTCTGCCTTGATAGTAATCCAAGATGTGGGGCTGTCCTTTCATCATCCTTTTGTAGTATCTGTGAAAAAGCATTAGACGGTGCACCAGGGGTGATTTGTAGTGCTAGTTGGGGGGTTGAGGGGCCCTATAGCTGATAAAGCCCCTAACTAAGTGAGCCCCCCCCCTCCCCCTACTCGTATGTATAGGCAGGTTCTCTGTTGCTTGTGTCTATTTGAATCTAGAGCAGAGAACGTATTACACAGAAGGCGGCAGCAGACTGAACTCTGTCTTTACTGTCTTTCAGATGGCAGCAGTGACAATGAGCTTTGGAGATCCTCTCTCACCTTTACAATCGGTCAATAGAAATATTCACTTCTTCTGGGGCACGGCATTCCTCTGTGGGTGGAGGGGGGATGTTTATCTCTTTAATGTTCTTTTTTTTCCAGGGTCTGCGGAGGGAGGGGGGAGAAATACCATACCTGTCCACCATCACATTACCTATTGCATTGCCCGTTATCAGAGAGAAGTGCATAAACACAGAGCGGGCATAGAAGATGGAACCTTGTTTATATGGTCACCTCTTGGCATGTAACGTGTATTTTTCCATGACAATCAAATCCATTACATGTGTGTTGTCGGTACGCAGATCTTCCCATGAGGACTCCACCAATTATCCCCCCCTGTTCTAGTTTAGTTGTTTTAGTGTCTGGTGTAATACAATGGACCAAATGGGTAAGGAAGGGTCCTCCTTGCTGTGTGGAGATGATGGGATGTGATAACGTATCATCTGCTCTCATCCCATGTCAGTGAAACGTGGGGGGGGGGGGGGGGGGGGTCATGTTGTTTTGTTCGTTATTTGGAGGTGTCCTGTATAACAAAGAACTGTAGGATGTGTGGCCTAGGAGAAAGCACTACGCTGCTCCAGGTTTGTCCTCAGATACTAGCCCCTTATCTCCCATCAGAAGGTGCATGTCCGATTCATTACCGTGAAGACATGCAAAGGAGAAAGTGGATGGCTGCACACTGCTGAATCGGAGATATAATAACTTTTATCATATCAATCCAAAATTAAAAACTTCACAGCCAGTATTTGGATCTCTGATTCAGCACTGTGCCGTTGTTCTGTCAAGTTCTCCAACCCGTCAAACTCCAACCGCTTAACTTCCGGTTTATTTAAAACCAGCAGTTATTGGAGTTTTTGAGGAATTGGTGGTTGGACACAGCACTGGCAACCGAATAGAGTCCGGTGCAGGATATTATGAGCGGAGATTCTTACTCCGCTCTGATACTAGCCGATAAAATGGCCGCCTCCGAGGTGGCGACAACTTTGTCCTCGTTAGCCGCTGTGCTGTCACAACGGCTCAGTCTTCCTGTACTGGACTCTATTCGGTTGTCGGTGTTGTGTCCAACCACCAATTCGTCAAAATCTCTGATTACTAAGGTTTTAAATAAACCGGCAGTGACTTGGTTGGAGTTTTTGGTGGGTTGGAGATATTGACAGAACACCGTCATTAACTTGCGCCATTGCAAGGATGTGTGGGCTAGTTTCCCACTGTCCTTTTTTAATTTGTAAGTGTACCCATACACAGCCCAGAAATGTTGCTACACCTGCTCAGTGTTTCTCAAAATGTGGTAATTTGGGTATCCCGTCACATCCTTTTGCAGAATCCACATACCACCTTTGCATTAAAGCAACTCTGTTACTAGAATAAGAAAGGAAAACCTGAAGTTCCCCCTGCAATAAGGAAAGGTCATACTTGCTTCTCCTGCTGCCTGTGCCACCAAATCCAACACTTGAGGAGTGTTGACATTTCTGGCCCCTGGTGCGCTCAGTGGTTTGTTCTGGTGGCCCCTACATCACTACATGACACAGTTGTAACATAGAGGTTGACAGACCAAACCACTGAGCACAGCAGGTGACCAGGAGTTGTGCCAGATGCTGATTCAGGCAATGCAATCTTGTGATTGGCAGGGCAGGCAGCAGGTGAGGTCAGTATCTTTTTGTTTCTAGAATAAAAATTAAAAGGTTGCTTTAAAAAAAATTATCACAGCTGACATCCAGCTAATCTGATAAAGAAGGTATTTCACCAGAAACCTTTTATTTTCCTCTTGCTACCCCCCCCCACTACCACCAGTACAAAGTGTAAGTAATTTGTCCTATGCTGAGCTAGCATGGTCGACAGCCTGACCCTGCCCGTTTGTGTGACTGGGCCCTGCTGGTTTCTCCCTATGGAAGAATTGGCGGCTTGGCTCCGGGTAGCGTTTTCCTTCTCATTGTTGGTGCAGCAGCAGAGGGTGACATGAGCTGTGGGTGGGTAAGACTTCCACAGCACCTGGTTGTGACCCGCCCATAGAGATTCTTTGGCTGCTATACTACTCTCTAGTCATGTAAACAAGGAACAGATCTGAGCTCCGCCCATATACACACGCACCATGCCATGAATCAAGGGAGATGTAGTGCTTAGATCCCATGTCGAATGTAATGTGCTGCTCGAGTACAAGTTCTTCCTCAGCGCCCAGGAACAGCATTTTTCCCCACAGAGTCAATGATGTCACAGAGAATATAATGATTTATTTCCAAATAAGGATGAGCACAGGCGTGTTCGCAACCCTCATGTGCAGAGCCTGCCAGGGAGTCGGCATTGCGGAGCGCTAATCGCAGGCAGTGATACATTTCTCGATCTCTGCAGCCGCGTTTTGGGAAAATGTCTTCCTGCCTGCAATTGGCTATGTGCAGTGCTGACTTCCTGGCGGTCTCTGCACGTGCGGGTTTGCAAATTCGCCTGAGCTCATCCTTCCCAAAGTAAGACCTTTTATTTAAAACAAATGTCACTGTTGAGCAATGGGAGATAGCCCTCCAGAAATAAAATAAAATAAGTGGTCTAGGATCCCAGGGTTCAGCTATATATATAAAAATAAAAAAAATGTATTATGCAAAAACATTTTGAATTTATAATATTGTCCCCCAGGAGGTCTATCCCATAATGTGCTAGCACTTATTAGCCTTACTTGTCAAACAATGCCCTTCAATGCTGTGCTGTCAGCACTCTCCCGCAGGCCAGGGGTGCTGCCATCTTCCATTCTCCATTACAGGTTCCGAACGCCTGTTCGCCCCACTTAAATTGCAAGGCCGTAAGGATGTCACTCCCACGCATGTGCACGGGAGTCACATCACGGCACTGAGCGGTGCCATAAAGTTGCGCTGAGCTGCTCAGAGCACATTACAGCTGACAGGTGGGAGAAGCATTTTATGACATAGGAGACCAATATGGTATCTTCTGTCCTAAAAATGTGCGTTCACTTTTGCTTTAATGCATGCATTGACATATGTTATGTATTGTCTATGATAAACTTATACAGGCAGTCCCCGAGTTACAAACGGAGGGAGACAACAGGAAGTGAGAGGAAATCTCCCCCTAGGAAGGGAAATTCACTCCTGTAAGGGTTCTCATGGGAAAAAGTCACATAGACATGAAGTGAAGTGAAATTTTCTGAACGGGGGCACAGTCAACAAAACAAACCCTACATGGTAACCCTTCCCTGTGTTATCTAAAAAAAAAATAAAAAAATTATTTTTGTGGCTGGAGTTACACTTAAAAAAATGAATTTGAGTTGAATGCAGAGCGTCAGAGCTTTCCATTTCACATAGGTCAGAAAATACTACAAGGGAAGAGCTCCCAAAATCACACACAGAAAATTGGAAAGCCCCTTTACATCCATACACATTATGGATGTGAAGGGGCTTTCTAATTTGAGAGACAATGGGGTTGATTTACTAAAGGCAAATGTGACCTTCGCTTTGCAAGGAGATTTTCCCTAAGACCCCTTTCACACTGAGGCGCTTTGCAGGTAATATAACAATAAAAATAGCGCCTGCAAAGCGCCCTGAAAGAGCGGGTCCTTTCACTCCAGTGTGAAAGCCCTCGAGCTTTCACACTGGAGCGGTGCGCTGGCAGGACGTTAAAAAAATGTCCTGCAAGCAGCATCTTTGGAGCGGTGAAGGAGCGGTGTGTGCACCGCTTCTCCACCGCTCTGGCCCATTGAAATGAATGGGCACCGCGGCCGAACCGGCAGCACATCACCGCTGCAGTGATGCTTTGCGGGCGGTTTTATCCCCTTTTTTGGCCGCTAGCGGGGATTAAAAGCACCCCGCTAGCGGCCGAATAGCGGCGCAAAAATTTCGGTAAAGCGCCGCTAAAAATAGCGGCGGTTTACCGCCGACGCCCCTACCGCCCCAGTGTGAAAGGGCTCTTGGCTTAGTGAATGAGGTGAACCTCTGCTGACTTCCATCATGTGCAATTAAATATACAATTTTTTTTTTTATTTTCTTTGCAGGTGACTGGGTATTCTTTGCAACGTGAATTTTCACCACATTGACTAAGCTAATGGAAAATTATTATTATTCAGGATTTATATAGCGCCAACAAATTTGAGCAGGGCAAACATGAGGGCAGACAGTACAGTCACAATACAATATAGAAGGAATCGGAGGCCCTGCTCGTTGGAGCTTACATTCTGAAAGGGAGGGTCATGTGATACAAAAGGAAGGTAATAACTGTGGGAGGATGGCCTGATGGAGAAAATTTAAAGTGCAGTTTTAGGTGGATAGGCTTTTCAGAGATCGCCTAAAAGTGGATGGTGTTTGAGATAGTCAGGCAGATTGGGGTAGGGAATTCCAAAGGATGGGAGAGGCTCTGGAGAAGTCCTGGAGGCAAGCATTTGAAGAGGTGACAAGGGAACTAGAGAGCAGGAGGTCTTGGGAGGAACGAGACTAGGTCAGTGATGTAGCTGGGGGCAGAGTTGTGGATGGCTTTGTAAGTTTATTATTTTGAATTTAATTTGTTGGGTGAGTGGAAGCCAATAAAGGGATTGGCAGAGAGAGAGGGAAGGCAGATTCTGAACGGTTTGTAAGGTGGATGAGTCTGGCAGCAGCATTCACGATGGACTGAACGCTGATAGCCTATGTAAAGGTAAGTCAATGAGGGAGTGGATTGGTGTTGTCATTGGCTAGGAAGGGACGTATTTTGGAGATGTTGAGGCGGCAAGCTTTGGACAGTAATTGAATGTGGGATCAAAAGGAGAGTTCAGAGTCCAGGACTACACCTAGGACCTTGGCACGTGGAGGGTGGGTTGATGGTTGTGCCATTGATCCTGTCAGAGAAGTCAGGGGAAGGGCACGTGGGGGAGGAAATATTATTATGAGCTCGGCTTTGGACAGATTGAGTTTGAGGAAGTGGTGTTACATCCAGACTGATATGTTGGTATAGAAGTGAGAAGACTGATGCAGTGAGCTAAGCGGTAGATAGATTTGGGTTGTTGTGGGCATAGAAAAGGTATTGGCAGCCATGGGAGGCCATCAACTGACCCAAGGAGGAGGTGTAGATTGAGAATAGGAGAGGTCCAAGAACAGAACCTTGGGGGACCCCAATGGAGAAAGAAAGAGGAGAGGAGCAAGTAGAATTGTAAGTGACACGGAAGGTGCGGTGGGATAGGTAGGGTGAGAACCAAGGAAGAGCAGTCGACGGAGACCAAAGGAGTAAAATTCCCCGACAAAGTTTACAGCCCATTTGCTCTTCAGTAAGTCAACCCCAGTATCTTATTCAAGAGGACCTGTTACCTATTGCATCCGGCCAATGGGACCCCATTTAGTCAAAATTTGCATACAGAGTTGCATAGTAAATAAGAGAAGAAATACTGTGCCGTGTCTCGAGGAGTGAGCGTACAACGCAACAACCCAAATATAGAATAGGAACCACAAAAAGTGAAAATCCTTTCCATAAAGATGGGACTTTAGAGGATTCGTGCCACACATGAGACCACACCATAGAATAAAAGGTTTTTATTTTACAAACCCATTAAGATGGGTAATGGAGTCTTGCATAACTACCCTGATACAGGTACGATCGGTAATATACCCAATGTATTAAAAACATCTTGTATAAATGGGTAACAAATACCAGCCAGACCGCAACATCATACATTTAGTATGACAGCTTGTCAGCTCGGTGCCCCCGTCTCCCCTTTACGTGGTCCAGTGCTTGAAGGTATTGCCCACCACCTACCCACCCACAAGTCCCTGTCAGGGGTTTTCTGATCTGCCCTGTGTGTGATGTGCCCTTGTTATCAGTTTCTGCAAGCCTGATATATGTGATGCTTCCGCGGTATCCTTCATGAAGCAGCTCTTGGCTGCAAGTGCGTCACAACACAGACCCCCAGAATTTACAAGCATCTTTGTTACCTATTTGCATAAGATATTTTTTAATGCGTATTATATGACACTGATTGTAACTGTACAGTATTGGGGTAGTTATGCAAGACCCCCATTACCTATCTTTTTAATGAGTTTGTAAAATAAAAACTTTTTTCTTTTTATTCTATTGTGTTGCCCCAAGTGCAGTACAAAGTCTCTAAAGTCCCCTCTTTGTGGAAAGGATTTTCCCTTTTTGTGGTTTCTTGCATAGTTAATCAGTTCTACTTCTCAACTTTTTTCCAGAGGAGGCAAAACCATTGCTAGTGAAGGAGTCTCCGTTCCCTGGGGAAAATACTGTTCTTTATTAATTAAACCTTTTATTAATCACAATTTTAATAGATGTTGCAAAGAAATCATCCAGGTCTTTTTAGCATCATAACATGTGTGGGCACCTTCATCAATGTTATCCAGTTAGAAGTGTGTCTATAATACAAACCTTGTTTGATCAGCTAAGAGCAGGCTGTGACTAGGAGGCCTGTACTGTGATGAGGTGACTTACTGCATGGGGTGTACCTGACCCATAGTGGGTGTGACTGTCTGTCTCATTGTATGATGTGTGAGTGTCTCTTATACTGATTGTGATGTCTTCCAGTGGAACTAAACCCCACTGTACCCTGAGCAGACCATATACCCAGAACTGACCCCACTGTACCCTGAGCAGACCATATACCCAGAACTGACCCCACTGTGCCCTGAGCAGACCATATACCCAGAATTAAACCCCACTGTACCCTGAGCAGACCATATACCCAGAACTGACCCCACTGTGCCCTGAGCAGACCATATACCCAGAACTGACCCCACTGTACCCTGAGCAGACCATATACCCAGAACTGACCCCACTGTACCCTGAGCAGACCATATACCCAGAACTGACCCCACTGTACCCTGTGCAGACCATATACCCAGAACTGACCCCACTGTACCCTGTGCAGACCATATACCCAGAACTGACCCCACTGTACCCTGAGCAGACCATATACCCAGAACTGACCCCACTGTGCCCTGAGCAGACCATATACCCAGAACTGACCCCACTGTACCCTGAGCAGACCATATACCCAGAACTGACCACACTGTACCCTGAGCAGACCATATACCCAGAACTGACCCCACTGTACCCTGAGCAGACCATATACCCAGAAATGACCCCACTGTGCCCTGAGCAGACCATATACCCAGAACTGACCCCACTGTACCCTGAGCAGACCATATACCCAGAACTGACCCCACTGTACCCTGAGCAGACCATATACCCAGAACTGACCCCACTGTACCCTGTGCAGACCATATACCCAGAACTGACCCCACTGTACCCTGAGCAGACCATATACCCAGAACTGACCCCACTGTACCCTGAGCAGACCATATACCCAGAACTGACCCCACTGTACCCTGAGCAGACCATATACCCAGAACTGACCCCACTGTACCCTGAGCAGACTATACCCAGAACTGACCCCACATCCGGCTATATACCCAGAACAGACCATATACCCGAATTGACCCCACTGTACCCAGAACTGACCCCACTGTATCTAAAACTCAAAACTAGGTACCCGCTCCAAAAAAAGTTGAGGGGGGGGGTCAGAAAAGCCGAATTTACCTTTTAGGGGTGAAGTTCCACTTTAAGCTAAATTTGGAAGGAAAAAAAAATAACGTGAACTAAGCCCTAAGAATTGGCTAATCCAGGTGCACGGTGTCATTGGCCGCTGCTTACCCTTATAACATTCCACTGCCTTTGTGGTCAATGTAGGTCCGTATATGTTGAGTCAAGAGCCCCGTTGAGCTGGTAGAAATGACTGAGGCAATGGGCATCCCTTTTGTGTGTTTTAGTTCCACTGGAAACTGCAGCACTTGGTTACTAACCTGTTTTTTAAGATGAATTGTTTTGTGTTCTGATTACTTTCCTTTACCGGGTTGATCCTACCATCTGGCATCCTTCTGTGTTCTATAGCCAGGTCTGTGTATCACCAGGAAGCTTTGCCCTAACATGCCACCATGGTATTGCTGTGCTCCTCCTTTATTCTGTTACAGCTTTGTAGTGTCTCCGACCACACAAAGCATCATACAGCATCCAGGAAGGAGTGCACAGATTCACATAGAACTTTAGAAGTAGCAGACAGAAAGTGAAAAGGTTAGGCTCCAGCTATATTAGCACTAGTAGCCCCTCATCCTGGGATTGCTCCAGCTTTTACAACTTCAAGTGTCCCGCATAAAATTCTGTCTTTTAGATAAAATGATAATCCAGTCTTCTGAATATGTGAACACCTTTTCATTTTAAATATATAGCTTTAAAAGTAACAGTCACTGGGAATAGACTGTGTTACACCGCTGACTTCCTGTTAGTAAACCTATTGAAGGAGACTGTGCATCCTGCCCGTAGCTTACAGTCACTCAGCACACAAGTCCCCCAGGAGACACACTTAGGGAGTTATTTACGAAAGGTCAATCCACTTTGCACTACAAGTACAAAGTGCACTTGGAAGTGCAGTCGCTGTAAATCTGAGGGGAAGATCTGAAGTGAAGGGAAGCTCTGCTGATTTTATCATCCAATCATGTGCAAGCTAAAATGCTGTTTTTTTTATTTTCCTTGCATGTCCCCCTCGGATCTACAGTGAGTGCACGTCTTTCAAGTGAACTTTGCACTTGTAGTTTGCAGGTTTTTAACATTGGGCAACATTAAAAGAGTACCTGTCCGCACTTTTCAATGTCTTGTAGGAAGCATCACACACAGGCTGCACTTGCCTTATGCCCTGGTTGGCTGACTGGACGTTCTGTCCGGGTTTGAACTGTAAGTCAAAAATTGCACAGCTCTCTGCAATCTCAGCAGTTCATTAAGAATGTCTTGCAGCCCCATAACAGGAAGTTTGTACCCCAGTACAGATCTGAGCACCAAAAACAATATTTAATATTACTATGACTATTTTCATTTAATATTGTATTCAATGCAAACGCCCCCATCCATCCATCTCTACACTTATTTATTAATTACAGGTACTTGTATAGCGCCATCAATTTACACAGCTCTTTACACCTATATATTGTACATTCATTCATCAGTCCCTGTACTCAAGGAGCTTACATTCTAAGGTCCCTAACTTGCAATCCTATATACACATACTAGGGACAATTTAGACAGGAGTCAATTAACCTACCTTTGTCTACATGCTTTAATTTGTTGAGAAATCACTTTAAACCACCAGCCCCCCCGTGTTTTGTCAGATTTGGCGAACCCATCAAAATTGGTAACGGCAGTCGCCGCCATCTTGCTACACCCCGCACTCCCTCCACAGTAAGGATACACTGAGAAGGGGGTAAGCGGACATCTTGTTGCACCCACCGGAATTTTGCGTTTTTTTTTTTTTCAACAGTAAAGTGAGTTTATATAGTGAAATACAGGACATACAGCTTCGTCTTATTGTTTAGATGTTAAATTTTAAAAGCTGTGGCAAGCCTGCTGATCTTACAGGTTTTGTCAATCTGACAGAAGTTCGCTGCTTTTAAAATTCAACATCTGAACGGTAATACGGAGTTGTAAGTCCTGTATTTCACTATATAAACTCGGTTTACTGTTAAAAAAACTTGTAAAATGCAAAACTCTGAACACTGGAAGTTTTTTCCTAATATATATTACCTGAATTCTGTTGAGTGATGCATGTTTATTCAGATAACAAGCTCTGTTAATCCGATGTTCTTCTCTATTGTGATATGTTATGTAGTTTGCTGATTTTTCAATAAATATTTTGAAAGAAAATGCAAAACTCAGTTGGGTGTAACAAGATGTCCGCTTACCCCCTTCTCAGTGTATCCTTACTATGGACGAGTGCGGGGTGTAGCAAGATGGCGACGACGAAACGTCACTTCCGTTACACTTTCTGGTGTGTCGCCTAATCTGATGAAACACCTGCAATCCATCTGCCCTTAGCTCAAGCATGCATGCAGGAGAGAGTGCTTAGCTGGGAAAAGCTCCTCCTCCCCTCCTGAAGACTCCTGGGATGTATGACATTTTCCTAGGCCAGTGATGGCAAACCTCGGCACCCCAGATGTTTTGGAACTACTTTTTCCATGATGCTCATGCACTCTGCAGTGTAATTGAGCATCATGGGAAATGTAGTTCCAAAACATCTGGGGTGCCAAGGTTCTCCATCACTGTTATATACTTATGATATAGGTCAGCTGTAGGATCCTCCCTTTAAGATGTCCCGCTCACTGGTTTGCATTGCTTTCTGTCTGCAGCAGATTCCACACTTCTGCAGTGTAATCCCCAGTTTACAGTATAAATAACCACTAAAATTTCTCAGTCTCTATGAATTGATTTATAGCGGTAGCATTGTGATGTCACCTTTTTTTTTTTAATATGAATTGTAAATTCCATTATTTATCTGTTTGTGTCTTTAGTTGTGATAAGTAATTGTCCCTTCATCCCTCAGATGTGCCTGGACTACGTGTCAGGTACAGCCCTTACGCTGCCATGTCCCCAGCCTTTACCTTTGCGCACAGGTTTATTATGGAATTGGGCTTCAGCCAACTTACCTCTGATAACAGAAGCAAGTAATTTATTATTCAAACAAATCTGTGCTGCCTGCACTTAAATGGGACAATATATAGAAGGCAAAGCATTGGTACACTTTAGTCTGTAACTTGTACATGCCAGGGGAGAGCATATGTACTTTACATTATAAAGAATGGGACAAAACTGTGCTCCAAGCCGTGTGCCTGACACAATACACTTCTTCGTGTTACATTCAGCATTGTGTCGGCTGGAGCGTTTATAAGGAGAATTTTAAAGCGGTTCCTTTCTACATAGCAATGGATTCTATAATGAACTTGGACAGATTGCCAACCGTCACAATGCCATGTGTGCAAGGAAACCTAAAGAACACGTGAGCCTGCAGAGAAAACTGGGGTTTTGGTGAACCCCAACGTTGTATACTTTCTAAGATTTATACATTCAGTAACCTTGAGTTAATGTATACATATGTTTTAGGGCAGTGGTTGTCAGCTTGAAATGTATATAGGGCCTCAGTATGGCTCCTGACACTCCCAGAGGACCACCCAATAGGAGCTTGTTTTCGTGTGTATCTTCAAGCTAGGCTGCCTATTCAAAATGAATGGGCACAGCAACGAAATTTCGGTCCTTCTATATTTTTTTACCCACAATGAAGAGAAGGCGGGAGTAAAATACGTCCCGTTGTTAGTATGAGTGCCAACAATACCTCCCACCACCGGTGTAAGTGTATGTAATTGTAATGTCCTGCATTGGTGTGAGTGACTGCAGTACTAACCCCCCCCCCCCTCTTTGCATTGTTCCCAGTGGCCGTGATATCTATCCCCAGCATTGGTGTCAGTGGCCATTTATATTTACCCCCAACATTGGTGAAAATGGTCTCAAAAATTACCCCCAGCAATTGGTGTCTGTGGCCGCCATAATTCCAACCCAGCATTGGTGTCTGTGGCCGCCATAATTCCCCCCCAGCATTGGTGTCTGTGGCCGCCATAATTCCCCCCCCCCCCCCCAGCGTTGGTGTCTGTGGCCACCATAATTACCCCCAGCGTTGGTGTCTGTGGCCACCATAATTACCCCCAGCGTTGGTGTCTGTGGCCACCATAATTACCCCCAGCGTTGGTGTCTGTGGCCGCCATAATTACCCCCAGCGTTGGTGTCTGTGGCCGCCATAATTACCCCCAGCGTTGGTGTCTGTGGCCGCCATAATTACCCCCAGCGTTGGTGTCTGTGGCCGCCATAATTACCCCCAGCGTTGGTGTCTGTGGCCGCCATAATTACCCCCAGCGTTGGTGTCGGTGGCCGCCATAATTACCCCCAGCGTTGGTGTCGGTGGTCGCCATAATTACCCCCAGCGTTGGTGTCGGTGGTCGCCATAATTACCCCCAGCGTTGGTGTCGGTGGTCGCCATAATTACCCCCAGCATTGGTGTCGGTGGTCGCCATAATTACCCCCAGCATTGGTGTCGGTGGTCGCCATAATTACCCCCAGCATTGGTGTCGGTGGTCGCCATAATTACCCCCAACATTGGTGTCGGTGGTCACCATAATTACCCCTCAGCATTAGTGTTGCAATAATTATCCCCAGCATTGATGATCAGTGGCATTGCTGTTAACCCCTCCCCCTGCATTCATTTTTATCCCCCTTCCCACACTGCGGATCAGTGCAGGGTACTTTAACCCCATTCAGTGTTTATTTACCTGCTCCCTTGCTGCTCTCTCCTTGATGACGTCTGGCAGGGACTATACTCCCACTGTCAGACGGAGATCACTCTGCATGACCATACTGGCTCCATTTCGGTACAGAATGCAGAGAGCAACCCTGCACCCTGCATCCCGCTGCCATTCTGCAAAATGCCCAACATGCTGCAGGCTGCACAGAGGTACCCGGCGAGAATTGTGCTGGGAACCAGGGTTTAGGGATGTAGTGTGACTACTACCCCCGAGTGCATGACTTTCAAGACCTTTAATCCTTGTTGACAGGCTATGATGAACAAATGCAGTGTGCTTGTGACAATGGTGTGGCACTCTCTCCTGATATCATTCAGAATTCATTGCAGGTGCAGTTGACCCTCTTTAGCGGCTTTTGCATTCCCATAGACTAGGCAGTTCTGAAATGAACAAAAGCCCATCAATACCGGCCCTAAATAGCCATTGTGACCATTGGGTGTAGATCTTACTTGTTTGACCTTCTTTCAGTTGGAGTGCTGGGGCAACAAGGATAGGTTAGCCCCAGCCAGTAGCCAACAGGCTGCCCAGGGGAAGAGACCCCCCCCCCCCCCCCAACCCTCAGGTAATGGATCCTGCTGTTATTTATTCAGACTCCCTAACCGGTTTCCTCCTCCTGCAGGTCGAGAACGGCCAGTCGGGGCCGCTTGCTGTCAAAAGCTGGCGGTGCTTGCAGTTGGCAGGTGGTGAGATTAAAGGGGGGGGGGAGGGGGGATCAGTTTCCTATAGGTGGGGGTGGGACACCACACGGTTGACGTTGTTGCGTGCATTGCTTATATTGGTGACCGCTCTTCTCTTAACGGCTGTGTTCTTTCTTTTCTAGATGGCGGCTCAAAGGCAGCGGGCTCTCGCCATAATGTGTCGCGTTTATGTCGGATCCATCTACTATGAGCTTGGAGAAGACACCATTCGGCAAGCATTTGCACCGTTTGGACCAATAAAAAGCATAGACATGTCCTGGGACTCTGTCACCATGAAACACAAGGTGGGTACTAGGTTTAAAGCAAAAATACAGTTTTCCATTGAAAATAAGTAGCAAACAAAAGTAAAAATAAAGTAGTTTTTGCTGCAATACTTTAATTCAGAGCCTTACACCACCAGATGTCACCATCTTTCGGGTTTAAGGATGGTCAGCTTCCTTCAACCCACTTCCTCTGAGCCCAAGCAGTTATGGACCCACCCCCTAGGTCAGTGATGGCGAACCTTGGCACCCCAGATGTTTTGGAACTACATTTCCCATGATGCTCACTTACACTGCAGAGTGCATGGGCATCATGGGAAATGTAGTTCCAAAACATCTGAGGTGCCAAGGTTCACCATCACTGCCCTAGGGGGTGTCATCACTCCTACCTAGGCTCAGAATACTACTGCACTGAACAGTCAATACACATCAGTAAGTGTACAGCATTCAGTGCAGGGATAAGGATCGGTCCCTGCCACCGCTGTTGGAAAAGAGGAAAGGCTTGTGATGTCACAAGATTGGCTAGAAGGCCCTTGGAAATATGTCCATGTGCATAAGGGCGGTAGGTAGGTGGTCGGGCAGATGGGATTCTTAACACTATAGGTACACTCCAGTCACATCATTTAGAGTGTGAAATCTCGAAATGCACAGAGAACAGCCTGCCTCCCCCTCCCCCCCCCCCCCCTCGTCTGTAAGTGGTGTGTCCCCCCCACCCCCTTGTCTGTGAGCGGTGTCCCTCCGGGAGGGGGCAAGGTCCCTGATCGGTAGACTGTAATCTGTGCATTTTGAGATTTCACATTCTAAATGATGTGACTGGAGTGTACCTATAGTGTTAAGAATCCCATCTGCCTGACTACCTACCTACCCCCCTTATGCAAGTGGACATATTTCCAAGGGCCATCTAGCCAATCTTGTCCCAGGCCTGTGTCATGTGCTACTTTTTTTGGTGCGATTCTGTGGTCCATTTACTTCAGTGGAAATCACTTCAATCGGTTGTCACACAATTCCAGAAATCGCAGCCATATCAAGTCACGCTGCAACCCCACTTGAAAATCAGATCAATATCGCACCTAGCCCTAGATGAGAGTTGCAAAGCAAAAGAAAATATTAGTCATTGGCTTACGCTTGGAGGTCAGACGTAAGAAGTGCCAAGACTTTCTGTCTTCACCAAAAAGGGAAGGCTTTAAGGCTCCAATCCTGGCCATTTCCCATGTAGGACCTCCAAAAGCATAATCTTTTGCATATTAATACACCTAAGGGTTTCAAGCAGGCAACGCACTAAGAAGAACAAAAGATGTTAATTATCTGTTATTTTGGAAAACCTTATTAGCTTGACTGCAGCAAAGCTGCAGAGACCAGTTGTCTGTACACATTACACAACAAAACATACCAGAAGAAAACGACTAAACAGATTTCTGCAAAATCATTCTAGACCAGCGAGCCTGTTCTTTAAAGCAGTGGTTCTCAACCTCAGTCCTCAAGTACCCCCAACAGGCCATGTTTTGGGGATTTCTCTTAGATAAAATAGCTGTCCAAAATACCAAGCCAATGACTCTGATTTAAAGCACCCATGGAAGATAAAGGAAAACCTGCAAACATGGCCTGTTGGGGGTACTTGAGGACTGAGGTTGAGCACCACTGCTATAAAGAACCAAATGTTCGCTTATAAGCACCTACTTTATAGCTGAGCTGCAGGTATGGATTATTGGTCTGCTGTGGAAGCGCAGAATTATTGTAATAGTCGCCGGTACTACAGTGATCGCCGCTGCGTTCTGTGCTAAATAACCAGAAGGGGGTAGCTTGCTCGGCACAGGTGCCATTCACAACAACGCCTTGCATTTTTCCCAAGGAATGCAAAGCGTTCTCTGATTGGATGAGGTGGAGATTGTGACATCAACACCCCTGCTTCACTACCTCTTCCAATCACAGAACATGTTGGATTTATTGAGAAAAATGCAAGGTGCTCTGTGAAGGGTGCATGCTAGCAGGGATGACTCTAGTAATGGCAACTGCTACAGTAATTCTCAATTTCCAGGAGTGATCCCTCAGATATGGCTTATCCATGCTTTATAGCTTTAATCATTAGTAAAAGCTGTATTGATTTTCTGCTCTCCTTTTTTTTTTTTTATTCTTTTTTTTTTTATGAATGGTGATCCTTGAGTGTGGAAAGATTTGATCCTGGCAGTCTGTAGTCCAATTACTGATTGTCCTTCTTTTTATTTTTTTCTGCAGGGGTTTGCATTTGTGGAATATGAAGTCCCAGAAGCTGCTCAGCTCGCCCTGGAACAGATGAACTCCGTCATGCTGGGCGGAAGGAATATCAAGGTGAGCGCAAATAAGTGTAAATCTGTACCTGAAGCTGCTCAGCACGCCCCGGAACAGATGAACTCCGTCATGGGTGGAAGGATTATCAAGGTGAGCGAAAATAAGTGTAAATATGAATAGGGACACAGCCAAAAAGCGTTGTTAACCACTTGAAGACTAGGCCTGTTCTTTGTTTACATGTAAAAAAAAAATAAAAATCTTTTTGTTGCTAGAAAATTACATAGGACCTCCAAACATTATATATTTTTTAAACAAAGGCCCCCAAAGAATAAAATAGTGGGTTTTGAATTTTTTTTATTTATTTTTTTCCAAACTCAAAAAAATACGCTTTAATTTTTATGCACCAAAACACAAAATGGGTAAAATATAAAAAAAAAAAATATTTTACACCGCGAAAATAGATGCCAAACATCACGCTTTAAAATTGCACACTAACATGGAACGGCAACACTACGTACAGTATATTATGCATAGGCAACACTTTTTTTAAATGCCTTTACAGGTTACCACTTTAGATTTGCGCAGGAGGTCTGGTGCTAGAAATTTAGCACTCAAACTGATTTGCAGCGATACCTAACTTGTGGTGCGATCGCCGCCTACGTACCGAGGCGTGCATTCGCCTGTGCAGGCGCAAGAATTGTTGGAACGGGGAGCCTATATATATAGATATATAGATAGATAGATAGATAAAATAAAAAAATTATAACTGGTTGTGTGTTTTTTCGCTATCACAAGGATTGTAAATGTTATGTCCCTTAGACACGGGGTCTCTCAGGGTGTTGCTAGCAATGCTGCCAGTATCTGCTCAGCAAGTTACACACAGGCTGGATCAACTTCTTAACCATGAAGAGGGTTTATTACTCAGAACATGATCAGTTGTTACATGGAGGAGTCTTAATACAACAGGCTTCTGTCATTACCAGATCTATGTATCCATGCTGCTGCTTCCAGTCTCTCACACACACACTCTTACTTCCTGGTACAGCCCCTCCCCCAGCATGCATCAGGAGAAAAGGGTGAAGGGTCACAGTGTTCCAGCACAAACATCACAGTAAACATCCCTTGTGATCGCAATAAGGCATTAACCACTTCAGCCCCGGAAGATTTGGCTCCCCAATGACTGGGCCATTTTTTGCGATTCGGCACTGCTTCGCTTTAACTGACAATTACGCAGTCGTGCGAAGCTGTACCAAAAAAAAATTGACGCCTTTTTTTTCCCCACAAATAGAGCTTTCTTTTGGTGGTATTTGATCATTTCTACGATTATTTTTTTTGCGCTATAAACAAAAGAGCGAAAATTTTGAAAAAAAACCCCCACTATTTTGTACTTTTTGCTATAATAAATATACCCAATTTTTTTCAAAAAGCTAGTTTTTTCTCAGTTTAGGCCGATACGTATTCTTCTACATATTTTTGGTAATAAAAATCGCAATAAACGTATATTGATTGGTTTGCGCAAAAGGTATAGTATCTACAAATAGGGGATAGACACACACACACCTGTTCTGCCTCTCGTGCCGGCGGTCATCGCGACCGCTGGTCACTAGCATCGGCACCCCACGATGCAGCGGGCACGCGTCTGCTATCCCGCTTAAAGGGACCAACGTACAGCTACGACGGTTCGCAGGATCGTTCTGACCTGCCGCCGTATAACGACGGCGTCTGGTCGGCATGTTGTTAAACATCTATTGGACCCCAGAGCTCTCGTCTGCTCTTAAAAGCATCTGATTAAACCAAGATTGGTTTAAAGAGAGGTTTGCCCAATCCGAAAGTTGTTGTGTTTTTTTTTATATATATATATATATATATACATTATACCCAAACCGTAAGTGTTTGGTCACTTACGGTTTGGGCATAACGTTAACAACCCATACCCGTCACTTCCAGTCTCTTGGGCTGCTTTCACACTGGGCCGGGGGTGGCGTCGACGGTAAAGCGCCGCTATTTTTAACCCCTGCTAGTGGCCGACAAAGAGTTAAAACCACCCGCCAAGCGCCGCTGCAACGGCGCTTTGCCGGCGGTTCGGCCACGCTGCCCATTCATTTCAATGGGCAGGAGCAGTGTATACACCGCGCTCCAAAGATGCTGCTTGCAGGAGTTTTTTTTTCTCGTCCTGCCAGCGCGTCGCCTCAGTGTGAAAGCACTCGGGCTTTCACACTGAGACTGCAGGGGAGGCGTTTTTCGGGCGCTTTACAGACGCTATTTTTAGCTGACTTCAATCGGGGCTCCCTAGTGGGAAGGGAAAGTCCAGAGAGGCTGATTAGCTGGTAGGATAGCTTTTAAATTTTGGAACATCGCGAGCTCTAAAAAAATAAATAAAAAAAAATACCGGGGTCAACGCACAGGTTGGCACAGAGCAATTGCAGCTTTAAAGGTTGTCTGCTGCACCCACCTGATTTCTCTTCCGTTCATTGAAGGACACCGCAGGATCTTTTAATGGTGACCAATGGGTGAAGATGCAGCTGTGTCCTTCATTGAGCGCAGAGAAAGATTTTACTTTGACAACAAAAATCAAATTTTTCTCTTTCATTCGTTGAAGGGCACAGCATGATCTTTGCATGGTGACCAAAGACCTCCTACAGGTGGCGTAAAAACCCATTGGTCACAATTTAAACATCCTGTTGTGTCCTTCAATTAACAAAATGGATTTCATAGTGAGTACACATCCAAATTTTCTGAAAGGAATCTGTAACGTGATTAAAGTTTTATTTTAAAACTGTAAAAAGCAAACTTTAACCACCTCAATACCTCCATACGTTTTTATATATGGCCTTGTATACCATGATCCTCGTACAGTTTGCTTTTAGAGGAGGTGATTCCTATCAGGTAAAAGTTATCCAAGCAGCTAGGCAACCGCTGGATCACTTTTACAGGTGGCAGAAGTGTGTGACCTCAAAAAACGGAAACGATGAGGGTTTCGGAACTTCAGTTTTCGGTTTGTTTATTTACGAGTTGTTACCAGCTTGTAGAGCATCTGATCAAACCGATCTCTGTTTGATCAGATGCTTTGGAGGCCAGAAGAGAGATATGGGGTTCAAAAGATCCCATATCTCACCATAGAGAGCACCTGTTACGGCCCATGCTAATAAAAAGGATGTTCATCCCTTGTGATAGCAATAAAGTCTATAAAGAACATTTTAAAATACAGTATAAAGTAAAAGTTTTAAACAAAATGATTTAATTTTTTTTAAAGCACCCCTTTTCTTACACGCAAATGCGCACAGCACGCATATGTAAACGGTGATCGCATCACACATGTAAGGTATCGCCGCAAACGTCAGCGAGAGCAAAAATTCTAGCACCCGACCTCCTGTGTAACTCTGAACTGGTAACCTGTAAATGTTTTTAAAGCATTGCCTATGGAAAATTATAGTGCACAACTTTAACCAGTTGCCGACCGCCGCACGACGATGTACGTTGTCAGAATGGCACGGGCAAGCACATTAACGTCCCTTTAAATTTTCCGCCATGGGGGGGGGGGGGCGTGTGCCTCGCGAGTGTGCTTGCGGGTCCCGGGAACTCGATGTTCCCGGGCGGCCTGCGATTGCGGTCGGAAACGGCAGAACAGGGGGAATGCCTTTGTAAACAAGGCATTCCCCTATTCTGCCTAGTGACACTGTCACTGATGACCGTTCCCGATCACGTGGAATAGTCATCAGTGACGTGTCACGTGTAGCCACGCCCCTGAATATCAAGAATCACTCCCTAGTACTGACTTAACCCCTTCTTTGCCACCAAGTGGTTAACCCCTTCACTGCCAGTGTCATTTTCACAGTAACCAGTGCATTTTTATAGCACTGATCGCTGTAAAAATTACAATGGTTCCAAAATGGTGTCAAAAGTGTCCGATGTGTCTGCCATAATGTCGCAGTCACGATAAAAATCGCTGATCGCCGCCATTACTAGTAAAAAAAAAAAATGAGTAATAAAAATGCCATAAAACTATCCCCTATTTTGCAGACACTATAACTTTTGCGCAAACGGATCAATAAACGCTTATTGCCATTTTATTTTTTTTTATCTTTTTTTACATATCGGCCTAAACTGAGGAAAAAATAATTTTTTGGGGGGGATATTTATTATAGCAGTAACCAGTGCATTTTTTCAAAATTGTCGCTCCTATTTTTGTTTATAGCGCAAAAAAGAAAAACCGCAGAGGTGATCAAATACCACCAAAAGAAAGTTCTATTCGTGGGGGAAAAAAGGACGCCAATTTTGTTAGGAAGCCACGTCGCACGACCACGCAATTGTCAGTTAAAGCAATGCAGTGCTGAATCCCAAAAAGTGGCCTGGGGCTGAAGCGGTTAAAGAGTGGCATGTTTGGTATCTACTTGCTGTAACACTTTTATATATGTATGTGTGTATATATATATATATATATATATATATATATATATATATATATATATATATATATATATATATATATATATATATATAAAATTATGTGTTTACTATATTCATTCGCTTTTTTATTAATTTTTTTCCCAGAAAATTTTGCTTTTAATTAACCGCTACATATATCGTGTGACATAAAAAAGATCAACACCCACCATTTTATTCTCCGGGGCCTCAGCTTAAAAATATATAATGTTTGGGGCTGCAAAGTAATTTTCTAGCAAAGACTGATGTTTTGTTTTTTTTCATGTATGACAGAAATGTCAGAATTGGCCTGGTTTTGAAGTGAGTTAACCCCTTCCAGCCTTTCACTTTAAAGGGGTTGTAAAGGCAGAAGATTTTTTTTTATCTTAATGGATTCTATCCATTAAGATAAAAAGCCTTCTGTGTGCGGCAGCTGCCCCAGCCCCCCTAATACTTGAGCCCTCTCTCTATCCAGCAATGTCCACAAGTCCCTCGGCTGTCTGGGACTCTCCCTCTTGATTGGCTGAGACACAGCAGTGGCACCAATGGCTCCCGCTGCTGTCAATCAAACTCAGCCAATCAGGAGAGAGAAGGAGCGGACCGGGCCGCAGCTCCGTGCCTGAATGGATACATGGAGCTGCAGCTAGGCTCGGGTGCCCCCATAGCAAGCTACTTGCTGTGGGGGCACTCAACAGGAGGGAGGGGCCAGGAGCTCCAGCCAGGGACCCAGGAAGAAGAGGATCCAGGCTGCTCTGTGCAAAACCACTGCACAGAGCAGGTAAGTATAACATGTTTGTTGTTTTAATAATAGAAAAAAAACGAGACTTTACAATCACTTTAATACACCAGTAGGGTTACATGGGCTTCCTGATTATGTGATCATTGTGATTGGCTTTCACAGTAGTCATATGATGAGGACCCTGTCCTACCAGAAGGGAATATGTACCATCTCATCAGCACTTTTTTTATATCTGGTTTTAGTGGCTGAAGAATGGACAGAGCTTCTGGCTTATAAGGCATTGAATGTTTTCCCAGTCTTGGTCAGTAGTGTTTTGTCTTGCTGATTTCTATTAATGATATCCAAAATGTTTGTTCCTCCTCACACTTTTATATTATGGAGCTATAAACTGATGAAAATAACACAAGATGAATGGGGAGACTATATTATTTTTTTATTTTATTTTTACTTGCATGAATATTTTGTTTCTGCCTGATATGCAGCACTTCAAAGAATTCATGAGTTCAGAGCATTGTGATTCATGGACTGTGTGAATCCTTGTTTAGACAGTTACATTTATTAGGACAAATCTGAAATCTCTAGTTTTCCAGTGTGCCTCCTGATCCTTTAACCACTTCAGCCCCGGACCATTATGCAGCTAAAGGATCAGGCCATTTTTTGTGATTCGGCACTGCGTCGCTTTAACTGACAATTGCTGCGGTCGTGCGACGTGGCTCCCAAACAATTTGCGCCCTTTTTTTTTTCCCCACAAATAGAGCTTTCTTTTACTGGTATTTGATCACCTCTGCGGTTTTTATTTTTTGCGCTATAAACAAAAATAGAGCGACGATTTTGAAAAAAAAATCAGTATTTTTAACTTTTTGCTATAATAAATATCCCCCAAAAATATATTTTAAAAAAACATTTTTTTTTCCCACAGTTTAGTCCGATACGTATTCTTCTACATATTTTTGGTAAAAAAAAAATCGCAATAGGCGTTTATTGATTGGCTTGCGCAAAAGTTATAGCTTCTACAAAATAGGGGACTGTTTTATGGCATTTTTAATAATATTTTTTTATTTTTTTTTTACTAGTTATGGCGGCGATCAGCGATTTTTATCGTGACTGCAACATTATGGCGGACACTTTTGACACCATTTTGGGCCCATTGTCATTTTTATAGCGATCAGTGCTATAAAAATACACTGGTTACTGTGAAAATGACACTGGCAGTGAAGGGTTTAACCTCTAGGTGGCGCTGTAGGGGTTAAGTGTTCCCTAGGAAGTGATTCTTACTGTAGGGGGGCGTGGCTACAGGTTACACGTCACTGATCGTCTGTTCCGATGACAGTAAACAGACGATCACTGACATGCCACGGAGAAGAACGGAGAAAGGTTTGTTTACACTCGCCTCTCCCCGTTCTTCAGATCGGGCGCGGTCACGGAGCTCAGGACCGGGTCGCAAGCGCGCCCGCGACCCACGGCTGGGCTTCTTGAAGGTGACGTACCAGTACGTGCTTTTATCCAGCTGTGCCATTGTGCCGACATATATGTACAGGCGGCAATCCTTAAGTGGTTAAGGACCGTGCCTATTTTATAGACTCTTTACAAGTTAAAATCGGGGGGGGTTTTTTTTTGTTTTTTTTTGCTAGAAAATGATTTAGAGCCCCCAAACATTATATAATTTTTTTCAGACACAGAGAATAAAATGGCAGTCATTGCAATACTTTCTGTGACACCATATTTGCACAGCGGTCTTGCAGGCGCAGTTTTTGCGGGAAAAATACACTTTTTTTAATTAAGAAGTAAGACAGTAATGTTAGCCTAATTTTATTTATTTTTTTGTTTGTGAAAGATAATGTCACACTTCAAAATTGCGCCCTCTCGTAGAATGGTGACAAACTTTTAGCCTTCATCTCCATAGGCGAGGTTTAAAAATGTCTACAGGTTACCAGTTTTGAGATAGAGGAGGTCTAGGTCTAGAATTATTGCTCTCGCTCTTAACGATCGCAGCAATATCTCATGCGTGGTTTGAACACCGTTTTCATATGCGGGTGCGACTTGCGTATGTGTTTGCCTTTAAAAGCATTGGGCGGAAGTGCCGTTTAACGTCGCTTCCGCCCTCCAATGCTATGGAGCCAAGCGGGGGCCATCTTTCCCTCACTTGGCATCCAGGCAGTGAGAGGAGAGGGATCAATCGGCTCCGCCGCTACCGACGGCTCCGGTAAGTGGCGGAGACAACCGGAGCATGGTAACTGGGGGGGGGGGAGGGGGGCCTCCCCCGCCCCGATTTAATTTTTTTTTATCTCTCAGCGAATCTGCCGTGGAGTCCACTTTAATTTTAAAGAGGATAGTCTGCTGTTTTTAAAAATACCGGGGTTATGACAGCTAGCTGCTGCAATAACAATGGTATTTAACGTCAAACTAGCAAAGTATACCGACGGCGGTTTGTCCTTAAGTTGGTTCCTGTGGGGGTGGGGTAAGGGTGCACCATCTTTTTTTTTTTACTAAAAAAACTGACATTTGGCTGAGAATGTACACATACAGTTCAGCCCTTGAGCCCCGAAAGCCAGTGTCGGGAGTGGGAACATAGATATGTAATAGAACTGTAAGGAAAGGGATCTCTAATAGTTTCCATGTAATTTATCCCTAGTCTCTCTTCTGCAGCATGTCTTTAGTCCCAAAACACACCTGTAGCAAATTCCAAGTCTCTGACCATCTCTTGTAGTATTTTCACAGTCTCCTGTAGCGTTGCAAAATATTATGTGTGACCCCCTTGGGGATGTCAGTGGCTGTCAGATGAGACCACCAGTGGTGTATAGTATAATCTGCTTATCAGAAATCGTAGGGGGTTATTTACAAAAGGCAAATCCACTTTGCACTACAAGTGCAGTCGCTGTAGATCCGAGGGGGACATGCAAGGAAAATAAAAAACAGCATTTTAGCTTGCACATAATTGGATGATAAAATCAGCAGATCTACCCCTCATTTCAGATCTACCCCTCATTTCAGATCTACCCCTCATTTCAGATCTACCCCTCATTTCAGATCTACCCCTCATTTCAGATCTACCCCTCATTTCAGATCTACCCCTCATTTCAGATCTACCCCTCATTTCAGATCTACCCCTCATTTCAGATCTACCCCTCATTTCAGATCTACCCCTCATTTCAGATCTACCCCTCATTTCAGATCTACCCCTCATTTCAGATCTACCCCTCATTTCAGATCTACCCCTCATTTCAGATCTACCCCTCATTTCAGATCTACCCCTCATTTCAGATCTACCCCTCATTTCAGATCTACCCCTCATTTCAGATCTACCCCTCATTTCAGATCTACCCCTCATTTCAGATCTACCCCTCATTTCAGATCTACCCCTCATTTCAGATCTACCCCTCATTTCAGATCTACCCCTCATTTCAGATCTACCCCTCATTTCAGATCTACCCCTCATTTCAGATCTACCCCTCATTTCAGATCTACCCCTCATTTCAGATCTACCCCTCATTTCAGATCTACCCCTCATTTCAGATCTACCCCTCATTTCAGATCTACCCCTCATTTCAGATCTACCCCTCATTTCAGATCTACCCCTCATTTCAGATCTACCCCTCATTTCAGATCTACCCCTCATTTCAGATCTACCCCTCATTTCAGATCTACCCCTCATTTCAGATCTACCCCTCATTTCAGATCTACCCCTCATTTCAGATCTACCCCTCATTTCAGATCTACCCCTCATTTCAGATCTACCCCTCATTTCAGATCTACCCCTCATTTCAGATCTACCCCTCATTTCAGATCTACCCCTCATTTCAGATCTACCCCTCATTTCAGATCTACCCCTCATTTCAGATCTACCCCTCATTTCAGATCTACCCCTCATTTCAGATCTACCCCTCATTTCAGATCTACCCCTCATTTCAGATCTACCCCTCATTTCAGATCTACCCCTCATTTCAGATCTACCCCTCATTTCAGATCTACCCCTCATTTCAGATCTACCCCTCATTTCAGATCTACCCCTCATTTCAGATCTACCCCTCATTTCAGATCTACCCCTCATTTCAGATCTACCCCTCATTTCAGATCTACCCCTCATTTCAGATCTACCCCTCATTTCAGATCTACCCCTCATTTCAGATCTACCCCTCATTTCAGATCTACCCCTCATTTCAGATCTACCCCTCATTTCAGATCTACCCCTCATTTCAGATCTACCCCTCATTTCAGATCTACCCCTCATTTCAGATCTACCCCTCATTTCAGATCTACCCCTCATTTCAGATCTACCCCTCATTTCAGATCTACCCCTCATTTCAGATCTACCCCTCATTTCAGATCTACCCCTCATTTCAGATCTACCCCTCATTTCAGATCTACCCCTCATTTCAGATCTACCCCTCATTTCAGATCTACCCCTCATTTCAGATCTACCCCTCATTTCAGATCTACCCCTCATTTCAGATCTACCCCTCATTTCAGATCTACCCCTCATTTCAGATCTACCCCTCATTTCAGATCTACCCCTCATTTCAGATCTACCCCTCATTTCAGATCTACCCCTCATTTCAGATCTACCCCTCATTTCAGATCTACCCCTCATTTCAGATCTACCCCTCATTTCAGATCTACCCCTCATTTCAGATCTACCCCTCATTTCAGATCTACCCCTCATTTCAGATCTACCCCTCATTTCAGATCTACCCCTCATTTCAGATCTACCCCTCATTTCAGATCTACCCCTCATTTCAGATCTACCCCTCATTTCAGATCTACCCCTCATTTCAGATCTACCCCTCATTTCAGATCTACCCCTCATTTCAGATCTACCCCTCATTTCAGATCTACCCCTCATTTCAGATCTACCCCTCATTTCAGATCTACCCCTCATTTCAGATCTACCCCTCATTTCAGATCTACCCCTCATTTCAGATCTACCCCTCATTTCAGATCTACCCCTCATTTCAGATCTACCCCTCATTTCAGATCTACCCCTCATTTCAGATCTACCCCTCATTTCAGATCTACCCCTCATTTCAGATCTACCCCTCATTTCAGATCTACCCCTCATTTCAGATCTACCCCTCATTTCAGATCTACCCCTCATTTCAGATCTACCCCTCATTTCAGATCTACCCCTCATTTCAGATCTACCCCTCATTTCAGATCTACCCCTCATTTCAGATCTACCCCTCATTTCAGATCTACCCCTCATTTCAGATCTACCCCTCATTTCAGATCTACCCCTCATTTCAGATCTACCCCTCATTTCAGATCTACCCCTCATTTCAGATCTACCCCTCATTTCAGATCTACCCCTCATTTCAGATCTACCCCTCATTTCAGATCTACCCCTCATTTCAGATCTACCCCTCATTTCAGATCTACCCCTCATTTCAGATCTACCCCTCATTTCAGATCTACCCCTCATTTCAGATCTACCCCTCATTTCAGATCTACCCCTCATTTCAGATCTACCCCTCATTTCAGATCTACCCCTCATTTCAGATCTACCCCTCATTTCAGATCTACCCCTCATTTCAGATCTACCCCTCATTTCAGATCTACCCCTCATTTCAGATCTACCCCTCATTTCAGATCTACCCCTCATTTCAGATCTACCCCTCATTTCAGATCTACCCCTCATTTCAGATCTACCCCTCATTTCAGATCTACCCCTCATTTCAGATCTACCCCTCATTTCAGATCTACCCCTCATTTCAGATCTACCCCTCATTTCAGATCTACCCCTCATTTCAGATCTACCCCTCATTTCAGATCTACCCCTCATTTCAGATCTACCCCTCATTTCAGATCTACCCCTCATTTCAGATCTACCCCTCATTTCAGATCTACCCCTCATTTCAGATCTACCCCTCATTTCAGATCTACCCCTCATTTCAGATCTACCCCTCATTTCAGATCTACCCCTCATTTCAGATCTACCCCTCATTTCAGATCTACCCCTCATTTCAGATCTACCCCTCATTTCAGATCTACCCCTCATTTCAGATCTACCCCTCATTTCAGATCTACCCCTCATTTCAGATCTACCCCTCATTTCAGATCTACCCCTCATTTCAGATCTACCCCTCATTTCAGATCTACCCCTCATTTCAGATCTACCCCTCATTTCAGATCTACCCCTCATTTCAGATCTACCCCTCATTTCAGATCTACCCCTCATTTCAGATCTACCCCTCATTTACGACGACTGCACTTCCAGTGCAATTTCAAGTGCACTTGTAGTGCAAAGTGGATTTGCCTTTAGTAAATAACCCCCATAGTGTGTGTAAATAAGCAGGATCCTGGTAAAGTTACAATGACTGACGTACACCCGTGTACTGCACTTTGTGATTGCTAGTGACACCTTGCACACTATTTGCACGCATTTCTCTCCATTGCAATTAAGAAGCCAATTTTCTTTGAAATGAATGCTTTAGCTATGTATTATGCTTGCCATGTTTTACGCGCTCTCTCATCTCAGGTTGGCAGACCAAGCAACATTGGCCAAGCACAGCCCATCATAGATCAATTGGCAGAGGAAGCCCGCTCCTTCAACAGAATCTATGTGGCCTCCGTGCACCAGGATCTCTCAGATGATGATATCAAGAGTGTGTTTGAGGCCTTTGGGAAGATCAAGTCTTGTATGTTGGCACGGGACCCCACAACAGGCAAACACAAAGGTTACGGGTTTATAGGTGAGAATATTGTGCTGCCACCGATGGGTAGCTCATTTTCCCCACTGTCACCTGAATTTCAGGGTCAGGTCACTCTGCGTTCAGTACGTCTTTCGAAAGAATTGCTCCAACCAGAAGTGATTTGAAATATCGAGTCTGGTGATCCGGGAATCACTGCGTGTCTCCTCCGACCCTGGGCCAACACTGACTCTCGTCTGCTACTGCTTTACCGTTGCCACATGCAAAGAAATGGAGGCCAGACTCCCGACACAGACTTTGCCTAAAACTTAACGTGTTCACACTATCTGCCTGGGCTACTTTTTCTGATACTTTACGCGATATAAGCTTCCTCCCAACAGAAGTTTTGGCTCTGTTCCTGCTCTCCTTGGAGTTATTTTCAGCTAGGGGTTTTTTCCAGAGGATTCTAGGGGTTACTGTGCTCATTGACCTCCCCATTTTTTTTTTTTTTGTTTTTTTATAATATTTATTTTTAATTTAGTCAGCAACATAAGTGAACAATTAAAAAGTAAAGGACCAGAAAAAAATTATTAAACAGAGAAAAACCAACAAGACAGTAAAAAATAATATATATGTAGGCAATATAACGAAGTGCCAGGAGTCGTTACTCACAACATTGGGCACTATATGCTGGCCGAGAGCTACCCCGGCTTTCTTTAAATACAGGGGATCTCTCGTGTCACGGACTTTCGGTACCAGTCGACACAACTCTCCAAACTAACCGAGCAGCGGAGAGAACCGCTCTTTGGGGAAAAAAATAAATAAAATAAAAATGTGTCCCAAACTCACATAATAACATTCTCAATTGTCCTGAGCTATCATTCGACTGAACTCCTGTACATACTCCAGGGATATGGTCGTGGCCCTCTCACCAGGTTCAAGATGAGATGTGGTGCCCGGTTGTTCAATAGTGGACGGGGAGCGCATTGATCTCCCATTTGATGGTGCCTGCATATTTCCAGGGCCAGTGCCACTTGAAAAAGCCAGTAGCGTGACACCAATAATCTTTTTAGCGGTCTGTAAGGGTGCCATTCTTCCTGCTGACCACCAATGTAAGGTGCACGTTTCCTACAGTTCCCTGATAAAAAAAAACGTACATCACAGCACGCCAGGTTTCATCAAATCCATGATGATTGGGTTATGCTACCACTTTCCCCGGCATTAAACCTCCCAGCACAGTGCAGCCTCTGTTTTGTGCTGCTGTCCTGAGGTGATGGATGTGCCTCTGAAGTCTCTCTGAAGATTTTCTTTCTATAGGTGTTGGCTTGTGGTTTTATTCTGAGTGTAATATGTTGCAGCAAAAACTCCTTAAACCTGAGTGGCCATGTATTCCCCTTCTAGGGTGAGGCCATGTATCTCTCAGCAAGCCGAGGTGTTGGTGGGGGACAGTTATTATTATTGTTTAAGGTACTTGTATAGCGCCATCAATTTACGCAGCGCTTTACATATACATTGTACATTCACATCAGTCCCTACCCTCAAGGAGCTTACAATCTAAAGTCCCTAACTCACATTCATATACTAGGGCCAATTTAGACAGAAGCCAATTAACCTACCAGCATGTCTTTGGAGTGTGGGAGGAAACCCACGCAGTCACATGGAGAACATGCAAACGGCAGGTAGTGTCATGGTTGGGATTCAAACCAGTGACCCTTTTTAATGCTAGGTGAGAGTGCTACCCACTACACCACTGTGCCACCCTGTAATTGCTCCACCCCCCCCCCCCCCCCGGTCAGATCGGTTCTGAGTACCTGCCTGCTATCTGATTTTACCACTGTTGCACGGGCACATTTCTCCCATTCCTCCATGTTAAGGGAGGAATTTTTGGCGGCCACCTTTTAGCTTGCGCAAAAAACTCTCAGATATAATTAGCAAGCTATACTATACAAAATGTATTTATTCATAAAACAATTTAGCAATACATTTCCGTAAATACATTTTTGGGGCCACAAAAACCCAAGCCATGAAATGCAATTAAAGCTCTCAACTCTGACATTACCTTTAATGAGCTATAGACTCCTATTTATCATCCTTAATGAGTTTTATTTACGAGCCCACTTTGCTTGGTTGGAACTCCTGGGCTGCAAATGTGGGTGCTCTCTCTCCCCCCTCTTACCCTGATTCGGGGGGGGGGGGGGTTCAGAGGACCGCTCTTTGGACACAGATGTGGAAGATGTGGAATCCAGTGAAGAGCGGAAGTCCTCTTTAGCGGAGTCGACTCAGGAAGAGACTCGGAGTCTGGCCTAACGCAGGTACAGAGGACCGTTGTTGTTTTTTTTTTGGCAGAGACGTTCCAAGCTAGTTTAAAATTCCTGGAGGTGATATATACCAGGGATATGCAATTAGCGGACCTCCAGCTGTTGCTGAACTACAAGTCCCATGAGGCATAGCAAGACTCTGACAGCCGCAAGCATGACATCCAGAGGCATGATGGAACTTGTAGTTTTGCAACAGCTGGAGGTCCGCTAATTGCATATCCCTGATATTTACCAATTGGACTCCTCCAGAAAAGGTTTTGCCCCCTAAGCTGTTCAGTACCCTATGGGGGTGGGGATTCTCCAGCAGTAGACCCAGCCATTTCCTACCCAATATACAAATAAAGTGCAGCGCTATATGTGCATATTGAGTACAAACATGTCTCAAAAAATACATATATGAATAAAAACTGTATAATCAAATGAAAAATTCCCCTCAAAAGGGTCCTCAAGTGTCCATAAAAAGTGACAACGTGAGCCACTAATTATATACAGTACAAACAACCAAAAGAGAAATCGGTTCTCTCAAATGTCCTCCAAAGAAAACGTGAGCCACTGTTGAATAGAGTTTAACATCAGTTGGGAAAACGCCAATAATCTTCCATCAATGAAAAGACCACCGGGAAGTGTCCACTTCAGTGTGCACCAATTTTCCATACCTGTTTAAGTATGGTCATATAGCGCTCAAATATTTACAGTCTCTCAGACTCCATGGGCCTCAACATGCATTACATTGCATTGCAGGCGCTCCAGCAGTCCCCAATAGCAATAGTATACAAAAAGGGAAGCTCATATAGGGGTTCATTTACTAAAACTGGAGAGTGTAAAATTTGGTGCAGCTCTGCATAGAAACCAATCGGCTTCCAGGTTTTATTGCCCAAGCCTTATTGAACAAGCTGAAGTTTGAAGCTGATTGGCTATCATGCACAGCTGCACCAGATTTAGCACTCTCCAGTTTTAGTAAATCAACCTCAGTGTAGCAAGGTTAAAACATTTATTTTAAATAAGAAAAGTGCTCACTCACATAAAAGGCCAAATAACATCTCATTGTAAGCATCTGATCGGTAACTGTCACTGTGGTCCTGCTTCTGGCATCAGCGTGTTATGACGTCACTTCCGCTGATCCCGTCCGATGCAGTTTGTCGTAGCAGACTTCATCAGGGGGAGTTGCCTGGATCTTGGCTTGATTTCTGGGGTTGATGAGAACTCTGTGTAACCCCATTATGGGGTACTTGGAAGGCCAGCTTCTATGAGAGCAATTGGTTAAGACCCTGCGGTCAAACATCTATCAGATGGTGCAGGTCCTGGAGTTCAGTTGGGTACCGAACCTCAAAAAATCATCCTTGTTCCCGACGCAGCATTCAAAATACTTGGACTTAGTCCAGGGTCATTCTGCCACAGAAAAAGTGCCTTTCCTTCTCCAACATTGGTTCATCTGCTTTCAGGGTCACCCAGTTCGAGTGCAGTCAATGCCATCGCTGTGCAGAGTGCAAGAAGCTGTGCCACTCAAGCAGAGGTGATCATGACCTTGTCCTGGGCAGAACTGCTGAGTTCCTCATTCATCAGCAGCTAAATTCTGGCAAGTGAGGGGCCCTTCACCCAGCGGTGTTCAAATCTCTGTCGATGTGGGAGTCTCTGGATGTGGATCTTGTAGTGTCAAGGTTCAACACTAGGCTGGTCAGGTTTGTCTCCCAGACTAGGGATTCTCAGACGTTTGAAGTGGATGCCCTGGTGACTCCTTGGGATAAAAACACTCATCTATTTATTTCCTTTGCTTCAGCTTCTGCCTCACCACCTGTGAAGGATAAAGACTGAATGTGAGCTTCTTATTATCGCTCTGACTTTGTCTCCATGAACTTAGTACGCAGACCTAGGCAAACGCTTGGCAGACGAGCTGTCCCAAGGGCCAATACTCTATCGGTTACTGGCTTTGATGACATGTCTGTTGAAGCCCAAGTCATGAGGGACAGGGGCATTTGACTCCTCTGTTCCTATCCTGCTCAGGGCAAGGTTGACCTCCAAGAATGGGTACCATCATTGAGCCCGATTTTTCCTTGGTGTGAGGACTATTGCATCTTTTTCCTTGGTAAAGGATTTTATGCAAGGTGTTGTGGGCATTGTTCTGCCTGCCAGGTCCCCGTTGTCAATGTGGGACCTTAATTTAGTAATGTCTGTTTTTCAGTATGCCCTATTTGAACTTCTTCGGGATTTTTGTTTTTTCGCTTCTTACACGCATAGTTGACTTTTTGGTGGCCATTACTTTGGCTTGTAGGGTCTCTGTGCAGGCTGCAGGAATTTCTTTTTTATGGTCCTTCACCGAGATATGGTCCTTCACCGAGATATGGTTATGTTAAGGTGGTGTCTTCCTTCTACCAGAACTAGGGCATTTCCATCTGTCTGTCCTAAAACTAAACATACTAAGGAGAAGGTGCTTCACTCCTTGGATGTGGTCAGTGCTCTGTGGGTATACCAGAACCCTACAGCTTTGTTTCAGGAGTCCGATTCCCTGTTTTTTTTTTTTCCTGTGTGTCTTTGTAAAGAACCGGTTGCTTCCTGATTTACTATTGGTGGATTTGCCAACTCGATTCTCAGGCCTGTAGCATTAGGACAAGGATCCTCCTTTTCTCGTCAAGTCCCATTCCAGGAGTGTCTTTGCTTCCTGGGCAGATTAGCATCAGACCTCAACTGTTCAAGTTTCTAAGGCTGTTACCTGGTCTTCTGTTCACATGTTAACCAAATTTTGTGGTGGGGTCTTACGTTCTGTTTTTAGGCTTGTTGCTATGTTTCCCATCCCTTACGGTCAGTGCTTTGGGAAATCTGTCGTCATGGATAGGATCAAACCACCTGTCTTGTGATGTACACTTTTAGGAAATTAGGGTTTTTGGGTTGCCTTTAAAATCCTTTTCTTGGCATGCTTCACAGGACACTGGGATCCCTCCACTCTTTGTATAGTTCCTCATTGCTTGCCACAAAACTGAAGCGGAGCAGAACTGGTAGGTTATGCCTCGGGGGAAGGGGGGGGCTGCCTTATTTTGGCCAGTATCCATTTACTTCAGTGGTTCTCAACCTGGGGGTCGGGACCCCCTCGGGGGTCGAATAATGATTTGTCAGGGGTCACCGAATCCTGGGCTGTTCCTGAAGCTTGCATTACTCTCCCAGCCTTTTTGCAACTGCCCAGCAGGGCTATCCCTGGAGCCTGTGGCCACCCAGCTGGGCAGTTCCTGGAGCCCATGGCCGCCCACTCAGCCTCTTTGCAGCCACCCATCAAGTTCACGGCATGGTTGGGGGGGGGGTCAGAGACTAGAAGTCAGCTCACTGGTGAGGAATGTTAAGTGGGATGGGCTGGAGGAGACCCTATCCCCTGATTTCGGTAGAGGTGTCACTGCTACAAGGCACCACAAAGTCGGAGACACAGTGAGTAACACTACCTGGGATTATAGTTGCCAATTAAAAGTCCCCACTACAGTTCTCAGATCAGCAGGTGACCTTGATCAAGAGCACCTAAGTTGGCTGATCAGAACACCCCCCAGCATTGCCACTCATCCCAACTCCGCCCACCCCCCACCAAGGAGTAAGAGAAGGAATAAAAATAGAGAATACATGGAAGGGAGAGGAAAAGAGGGGGAGGAACAAAGAAAAAGGGAGAGAAAGAATAAGACAAAGAACAAGAAAGACAGCTAGAGAGAGGGGTGGGGGAAAAAACAAGAAATTAGGATAGAGAGAGCTAAGAGAAAGAAAGTAGAACAAAGAGAGTGCTACATCCTAAAATGTACCATAATACTGTACAAGTGGATGGGACTCAGGGAGCGCTAAATGTCTGTGGGGTTGGGGGCGCAAATTACTTGTCTTGCCTTGGGTGCCGACAAGCCACGCTACGAAAATTATTTTACTGTTAGGGGTCCCCACAACTTGGTTAATTGTATCAAGGGATCACGGCGCTAGAAAGGTTGAGAACCACTGATTTACTTGAAGGTGGTAGCATAACCCAATCATTATGGATATGACGAAACCCTGTGTCCTGTAATGCAGTGGTCATCAATCCTGTCCTCAGGGCCCACTAACAGGCCAGATTTTATGTATTACTTTGGGGAGATGCAGACTAGAATACTGCAGTCACTGAGCAGCAAATGATGTCACCTGTGATGTATTTTAGTTATCTTGCAAACCTGGCCTGTTAGTGGGCCCTGAGGACAGGGTTGATGACCACTGTAAGAAAAGGATTTTACAGGCCAACCAAATTATAATTTTGCAGGGAAACCAAAAAAGTTTTCATGGGTTTCTTTGAGACAAAAAGGTTGAAAAAAGGCTTTCCTCCCTTTTCTCTAATGTCCTTGGTAGGTATGCAGATCCAAAATGATAGGAATGCATGTTGTCTGGCTCTCAATACTGATCCAGTAGATTAAAAAAAATTGAGATACTGACCTGCAAGAAGTACATATTATAGGAGTACACAAACCTTTCTGGATTTAAATAATGAGAGCAGTCTTTGAAATATGCACTGTGGTCCAACTTCTACCCTTATCCGTCACTTCTTATCACTTTACGGACCCATTTACATGACTGGTCCTGGTCAGTAAGCTTAAAGTTGAATGGATGAGGATAACAGTACTGCATTTGCGTTCAAACATGTCTGCTCCTATATTTCCTTCCTGACAGGTTGTTGTAATCTACTGGAAGAGCTGCAGATTGTGATGTGTTTTCTCCAGAGCGTTGACTCACTGCTGTCACCTTCATCCCTGCTATGTATTTATTTACAGAGTATGACAAATCCCAGTCTTCGCAGGATGCCGTCTCCTCCATGAACTTGTTTGATCTGGGTGGTCAGTACCTTCGAGTCGGGAAAGCTGTTACACCACCGATGCCTCTTCTTACACCCGCCACCCCTGGTGGTCTCCCTCCTGCTGCTGCTGTCGCTGCTGCTGCTGCAACTGCCAAGATCACAGCTCAGGTATATTAGCAGAAAAGCGTGTAAACCCTAGGAATGGGGCTGTATAGGTACAGTAACTGACCAGGGAAGAGCCCTGACATCTATTTAACCACTTAAGGACCGAGCCTCGTTTTGAGATTTGGTCTTTTACAAGTTTAAAACATATTTTTTTTGCTAGAAAATTACTTAGAACCCCCAAACATATATTGTTTTTTTTTTCTAACACCCTAGAGAATAAAATGGCGGTCATTGCAATACATTTTGTCACACCGTATTTGCGCAGCGGTCTTACAAGCGCACTTTTTTGGAAAAAATTCACTTTTTGAATTAAAAAAAAAGACATTAAAGTTAGCCCATATTTTTTTTTTCTATATAATGAAAGATAATGTTACGCCGAGTAAATTGATACCCAATATGTCACGCTTCTAAATTGCGCTCGCTTGTGGAATGGCGTCAAACTTTTACCCTTAAAAATCTCCATAGGCGACGTTTAAAAAATTCTATAGGTTGCATCTTTTGAGTTGGAGGAGGTCTAGGGCTAGAATTATTGCTCTCGCTCTAACGATTGCGGTGATACCTTACTTGTGTGGTTTGAACACCGTTTTCATATGCGGGCGCTACTCACATATGCGTACGCTTATGCGCGCGAGCTCGACGGGGCGCTTTAAAAAAAAATTTTGTTTTTGTTCTTTATTTTACTTGATTTTATTTATTTTTACACTGTTTTAAAAAATCTTTTTAAAAATGGGTCACTTTTAATCCTATTACAAGGAATGTAAACATCCCTTGTAATAGAAAAAAGCATGACAGGTCCTCTTAAATATGAGATCTGGGGTCAAAAAGACCTCAGATCCTCATATTTAGACTAAAATGCAATAAAAAAAAAAGTGCCTTTTAAGACGTGATGTTTTGACGTCGCTTCCGCCCTGCTATGGTATGGAGACGGGTGGGGGCCATCTTCCCCTCACTCATCTCCATACCCAGCTAGAAAGAGGACCCGATCGCCTCCGCCGCTACCGAGGACCCTCTCCCGCCGCCGATGACTGTGATCTCGCGGCAAATCCGCCACGGAGACTACCATTATCATTTACAGGACGGGCGCCTGAAGAGATGGATATCTCGGTTGTTGATGCAGCCGTTACCGAGATATCCCTCTTCAAAAAGAGGACGTGTGTGTATATATACAGGAGGTGGTCCTTAAGTGGTTAATGTCCAAACAAGCAAGTAAAAGTAGAAGCCTCAAACCAGCAGGTGTGAATAGTTTTGTCACTTTTTTAATGGCGACGCAACTGCCACTTTCTCCAGTGGATGTCGCTGGTCTTTGCTGGTTTGGGTAGCAAAGTTTCATGCATGAAATATAGAAATCCGTCAGGATTTTTTTCCTCTTGTGTTTTTATTACTCTTTGAGCATAAAAAATGTAGTTTTTTTTTTTTTTTTTTTTTTTTTTTTTAACATTCCTTTTCCACTTGAGTAGACGGCATGTGTTTGAGATTTGAACTGAAGAAACAATTTACATGGTATTTGCTCCACTATCCCTAGATGGGATTTGCTCCACTAGGCCTCTCTCTATCACGCTCTGCACTTGAGCTTTACAAAATATAAAGACATTAACTATTAGGCCTCGTGCACATTGGATGTTTTTTTTTTATTTAAGAAGATAAAAAAGGCAAATACACAATATACATGGACATGTAAGAGAAGAAGATAATTTAAAAAACGGAGACTCGGAGGAGGAGGGGGACGACGACTGGGAGGAGGAGGGGGACGACGACTGGGAGGAGGAGGGGGACGACGACTGGGAGGAGGAGGGGGACGACGACTGGGAGGAGGAGGGGGACGACGACTGGGAGGAGGAGGGGGACGACGACTGGGAGGAGGAGGGGGACGACGACTGGGGGGAGGAGGGGGACGACGACTGGGGGGAGGAGGGGCGATGACTGGGGGGAGGAGGGGGCGACGACTGGGGGGAGGAGGGGGCGACGACTGGGGGGAGGAGGAGGAGGGGGGCGATGACTGGGGGGAGGAGGGGGCGACGACTGGGGGGAGGAGGGGGCGACGACTGGGGGGGAGGAGGAAGAGGAGGACGACGACTGGGGGGAGGAGGAGGAGGAGGACGACGACTGGGGGGAGGAGGAGGAGGAGACGACTGGGGGGGAGGAGGAGGAGGAGACGACTGGGGGAGGAGGAGGAGACTGGGGGGAGGAGGAGGAGGAGACTGGGGGGAGGAGGAGGAGGAGACGACTGGGGGGAGGAGGAGACGACACTGGGAGGAGGAGGAGGAGACGACACTGGGAGGAGGAGGAGGAGGAGACGACACTGGGAGGAGGAGGAGGAGGAGACGACACTGGGGAGGAGGAGGAGGAGACGACACTGGGAGGAGGAGGAGGAGACGACACTGGGAGGAGGAGGAGGAGACGACACTGGGGAGGAGGAGGAGGAGACGACACTGGGGAGGAGGAGGAGGAGACGACACTGGGGAGGAGGAGGAGGAGACGACACTGGGGAGGAGGAGGAGGAGACGACACTGGGGAGGAGGAGGAGGAGACGACACTGGGGAGGAGGAGGAGGAGGAGGAGACGACACTGGGGAGGAGGAGGAGGAGACGACACTGGGGAGGAGGAGGAGGAGGAGGAGGAGACGACACTGGGGAGGAGGAGGAGGAGACGACACTGGGGGGGGAGGAGGAGACGACACTGGGGGGGAGGAGGAGGAGGAGGAGGAGACGACACTGGGGAGGAGGAGGAGACGACACTGGGGAGGAGGAGGAGACGACACTGGGGAGGAGGAGGAGACGACACTGGGGAGGAGGAGGAGACGACACTGGGGAGGAGGAGGAGGAGGAGGAGACGACACTGGGGAGGAGGAGGAGGAGACGACACTGGGGAGGAGGAGGAGGAGGAGGAGACGACACTGGGGAGGAGGAGGAGGAGACGACACTGGGGAGGAGGAGGAGGAGACGACACTGGGGAGGAGGAGGAGGAGGAGACGACACTGGGGGGAGGAGGAGGAGGAGGAGACGACTGGGGGGAGGAGGAGGAGACGACACTGGGGGGAGGAGGAGGAGGAGGAGACGACTGGGGGAGGAGGAGGAGGAGGAGACGACTGGGGGGGAGGAGGAGGAGGAGACGACTGGGGGGAGGAGGAGGAGACGACTGGGGGGAGGAGGAGGAGACGACTGGGGGGAGGAGGAGGAGACGACTGGGGGGAGGAGGAGGAGACGACTGGGGGAGGAGGAGGAGGAGACGACTGGGGGGAGGAGGAGGAGGAGACGACTGGGGGGAGGAGGAGGAGGAGACGACTGGGGGGAGGAGGAGGAGGAGACGACTGGGGGGAGGAGGAGGAGGAGACGACTGGGGGGAGGAGGAGGAGGAGACGACTGGGGGGAGGAGGAGGAGGAGACGACTGGGGGGAGGAGGAGGAGGAGACGACTGGGGGGAGGAGGAGGAGGAGACGACTGGGGGAGGAGGAGGAGACTGGGGGAGGAGGAGGAGACTGGGGGGAGGAGGAGGAGACGACTGGGGGGAGGAGGAGGAGGAGACTGGGGGGAGGAGGAGGAGACGACTGGGGGGAGGAGGAGGAGACGACTGGGGGGAGGAAGGAGGAGGAGGAGACGACACTGGGGGGGAGGAGGAGGAGGAGACGACACTGGGGGGGAGGAGGAGGAGGAGACGACACTGGGGGGGAGGAGGAGGAGGAGACGACACTGGGGGGGAGGAGGAGGAGGAGACGACACTGGGGGGAGGAGGAGGAGGAGACGACACTGGGGGGGAGGAGGAGGAGGAGACGACACTGGGGGGGAGGAGGAGGAGACGACACTGGGGGAGGAGGAGGAGACGACACTGGGGAGGAGGAGGAGACGACACTGGAGAGGAGGAGGAGACGACACTGGGGAGGAGGAGGAGGAGACGACACTGGGGAGGAGGAGGAGACGACACTGGGGAGGAGGAGGACGACACTGGGGAGGAGGAGGAGGAGACGACACTGGGGAGGAGGAGGAGGAGGAGACGACACTAGGGAGGAGGAGGAGGAGGACGACACTGGGGAGGAGGAGGAGGAGGAGACGACACTGGGGAGGAGGAGGAGGAGGAGACGACACTGGGGAGGAGGAGGAGGAGGAGACGACACTGGGGAGGAGGAGGAGGAGGAGACGACACTGGGAGGAGGAGGAGGAGGAGGAGACGACACTGGGGAGGAGGAGGAGGAGGAGGAGACGACACTGGGGAGGAGGAGGAGGAGACGACACTGGGAGGAGGAGGAGGAGGAGGAGACGACACTGGGGAGGAGGAGGAGGAGGAGGACGACACTGGGGAGGAGGAGGAGGAGGAGGAGACGACACTGGGGAGGAGGAGGAGGAGGAGGAGACGACACTGGAGAGGAGGAGGAGAGCGACACTGGGGAGGAGGAGGAGGAGACGACACTGGGGGAGGAGAGGAGGAGGAGGAGGAGACGACACTGGGGAGGAGGAGGAGACGACACTGGGGAGGAGGAGGAGGAGACGACACTGGGGAGGAGGAGGAGGAGACGACACTGGGGAGGAGGAGGAGGAGGAGACGACACTGGGGAGGAGGAGGACCTGGGAGGAGGAGGAGACGACACTGGGGAGGAGGAGGAGGAGACGACACTGGGGAGGAGGAGGAGGAGACGACACTGGGGAGGAGGAGGAGGAGGAGGAGACGACACTGGGGAGGAGGAGAGGAGGAGGAGACGACACTGGGGAGGAGGAGGAGGAGGAGGAGACGACACTGGGGAGGAGGAGGAGGAGGAGACGACACTGGGGAGGAGGAGGAGGAGGAGACGACACTGGGGAGGAGGAGGAGGAGGAGACGACACTGGGGAGGAGGAGGAGGAGGAGACGACACTGGGGGAGGAGGAGGAGGAGGAGACGACACTGGGGGGAGGAGGAGGAGGAGGAGACGACACTGGGGGGAGGAGGAGGAGGAGGAGACGACACTGGGGGGAGGAGGAGGAGGAGACGACACTGGGGGGAGGAGGAGGAGGAGGAGACGACACTGGGGGAGGAGGAGGAGGAGACGACACTGGGGGAGGAGGAGGAGGACGACACTGGGGGGAGGAGGAGGAGGAGACGACACTGGGGGGAGGAGGAGGAGGAGACGACACTGGGGGGAGGAGGAGGAGGAGACGACACTGGGGGGAGGAGGAGGAGGAGACGACACTGGGGGGAGGAGGAGGAGGAGACGACACTGGGGGGAGGAGGAGGAGGAGACGACACTGGGGGGAGGAGGAGGAGACGACACTGGGGGAGGAGGAGACGACACTGGGGGAGGAGAGGAGGAGACGACACTGGGGGGAGGAGGAGGAGGAGCGACACTGGGGGGAGGAGGAGGAGGAGACGACACTGGGGGGAGGAGGAGGAGGAGACGACACTGGGGGAGGAGGAGGAGGAGGAGACGACACTGGGGAGGAGGAGGAGGAGGAGGAGACGACACTGGGGGGGAGGAGGAGGAGGAGGAGACGACACTGGGGGGAGGAGGAGGAGGAGGAGACGACACTGGGGGGAGGAGGAGGAGGAGGAGACGACACTGGGGGAGGAGGAGGAGGAGGAGACGACACTGGGGGGAGGAGGAGGAGGAGGAGACGACACTGGGGGGAGGAGGAGGAGGAGGAGACGACACTGGGGGGAGGAGGAGGAGGAGGAGACGACACTGGGGGGAGGAGGAGGAGGAGGAGACGACACTGGGGGGAGGAGGAGGAGGAGGAGACGACACTGGGGGGAGGAGGAGGAGGAGGAGACGACACTGGGGGGAGGAGGAGGAGGAGGAGACGACACTGGGGGGAGGAGGAGGAGGAGGAGACGACACTGGGGGGAGGAGGAGGAGGAGGAGACGACACTGGGGGGAGGAGGAGGAGGAGGAGACGACACTGGGGGGAGGAGGAGGAGGAGGAGACGACACTGGGGGGAGGAGGAGGAGGAGGAGACGACACTGGGGGGAGGAGGAGGAGGAGACGACACTGGGGGGAGGAGGAGGAGGAGGACGACTGGGGGGAGGAGGAGGAGGAGGAGACGACACTGGGGGGAGGAGGAGGAGGAGACACTGGGGGAGGAGGAGGAGGAGGAGACGACACTGGGGGGAGGAGGAGGAGGAGGAGACGACACTGGGGGGAGGAGGAGGAGGAGGAGACGACACTGGGGGGAGGAGGAGGAGGAGACGACACTGGGGGGAGGAGGAGGAGGAGACGACACTGGGGGGAGGAGGAGGAGGAGACGACACTGGGGGGAGGAGGAGGAGGAGACGACACTGGGAGGAGGAGGAGACGACACTGGGGGGAGGAGGAGGAGGAGGAGACGACACTGGGGGGAGGAGGAGGAGGAGGAGACGACACTGGGGGGAGGAGGAGGAGACGACACTGGGGGGAGGAGGAGGAGACGACACTGGGGAGGAGGAGGAGGAGGAGACGACACTGGGGAGGAGGAGGAGGAGGAGGAGACGACACTGGGGAGGAGGAGGAGACGACACTGGGGGGAGGAGGAGGAGGAGGAGACGACACTGGGGGGAGGAGGAGGAGGAGGAGACGACACTGGGGGGAGGAGGAGGAGACGACACTGGGGGGAGGAGGAGGAGACGACACTGGGGAGGAGGAGGAGGAGGAGACGACACTGGGGAGGAGGAGGAGGAGGAGGAGACGACACTGGGGAGGAGGAGGAGGAGGAGACGACACTGGGGAGGAGGAGGAGACGACACTGGGGAGGAGGAGGAGGAGACGACACGGGGGGAGGAGGAGGAGGAGGAGGAGACGACACTGGGGGGAGGAGGAGGAGGAGGAGACGACGACACTGGGGGGAGGAGGAGGAGGAGGAGACGACGACACTGGGGGGAGGAGGAGGAGACGACACTGGGGGGAGGAGGAGGAGACGACACTGGGGAGGAGGAGGAGGAGGAGACGACACTGGGAGGAGGAGGAGGAGGAGGAGACGACACTGGGGAGGAGGAGGAGGAGGAGACGACACTGGGGAGGAGGAGGAGGAGACGACACGGGGGGAGGAGGAGGAGGAGGAGGAGACGACACGGGGGGAGGAGGAGGAGGAGGAGACGACGACACTGGGGGGAGGAGGAGGAGGAGGAGACGACGACACTGGGGGGAGGAGGAGACGACACTGGGGGGAGGAGGAGGAGGAGGAGACGACACTGGGGGGAGGAGGAGGAGACGACACTGGGGGGAGGAGGAGGAGACGACACTGGGGGGAGGAGGAGGAGACGACACTGGGGGGAGGAGGAGGAGGAGGAGACGACACTGGGGGGAGGAGGAGGAGGAGGAGACGACACTGGGGGGAGGAGGAGGAGGAGACGACACTGGGGGGAGGAGGAGGAGACGACACTGGGGGGAGGAGGAGGAGGAGACGACACTGGGGGGAGGAGGAGGAGGAGACGACACTGGGGGGAGGAGGAGGAGGAGGAGACGACACTGGGGGGAGGAGGAGGAGGAGGAGGAGACGACACTGGGGGGAGGAGGAGGAGGAGGAGATGACACTGGGGGGAGGAGGAGGAGGAGGAGATGACACTGGGGGGAGGAGGAGGAGGAGGAGATGACACTGGGGGGAGGAGGAGGAGGAGGAGGAGACGACACTGGGGGAGGAGGAGGAGGAGGAGACGACACTGGGGGGGGGAGGAGGAGGAGGAGACGACACTGGGGGGAGGAGGAGGAGACGACACTGGGGGGAGGAGGAGGAGGAGGAGACGACACTGGGGGGAGGAGGAGGAGGAGGAGGAGACGACACTGGGGGGAGGAGGAGGAGGAGGAGACGACACTGGGGGGAGGAGGAGGAGGAGGAGACGACACTGGGGGGAGGAGGAGGAGGAGGAGACACTGGGGGGGAGGAGGAGGAGGAGGAGACGACACTGGGGGGAGGAGGAGGAGGAGGAGACGACACTGGGGGGAGGAGGAGGAGGAGGAGACACTGGGGGGAGGAGGAGGAGGAGGAGACACTGGGGGGAGGAGGAGGAGGAGGAGACGACACTGGGGGGAGGAGGAGGAGGAGGAGATGACACTGGGGGGAGGAGGAGGAGGAGGAGGAGATGACACTGGGGGGAGGAGGAGGAGGAGGAGGAGACGACACTGGGGGGAGGAGGAGGAGGAGGAGACGACACTGGGGGGAGGAGGAGGAGGAGGAGGAGACGACACTGGGGGGAGGAGGAGGAGACGACACTGGGAGGAGGAGGAGGAGGAGGAGGAGGAGACGACACTGGGGGGAGGAGGAGGAGACGACACTGGGGGGAGGAGGAGGAGGAGGAGACGACACTGGGGGGAGGAGGAGGAGGAGGAGACGACACTGGGGGGAGGGGGAGGAGGAGGAGGAGGAGGCGACACTGGGGGGAGGAGGAGGAGGAGGAGACGACACTGGGGGGAGGAGGAGGAGGAGGAGACGACACTGGGGGGAGGAGGAGGAGGAGGAGACGACACTGGGGGGAGGAGGAGGAGGAGGAGACACTGGGGGGAGGAGGAGGAGACGACACTGGGGGGAGGAGGAGGAGGAGGAGACGACACTGGGGGGAGGAGGAGGAGGAGACGACACTGGGGGGAGGAGGAGGAGGAGACGACACTGGGAGTGGGAGGAGGAGACGACACTGGGAGTGGGAGGAGGAGGAGGAGGAGACGACACTGGGGGGAGGAGGAGGAGGAGGAGACGACACTGGGGGGAGGAGGAGGAGGAGGAGACGACACTGGGGGGAGGAGGAGGAGGAGGAGACACTGGGGGGAGGAGGAGGAGGAGGAGACGACACTGGGGGGAGGAGGAGGAGGAGGAGACGACACTGGGGGGAGGAGGAGGAGGAGACGACACTGGGGGGAGGAGGAGGAGGAGACGACACTGGGGGGAGGAGGAGACGACACTGGGAGTGGGAGGAGGAGGAGGAGGAGACGACACGGGGGGGAGGAGGAGGAGACGACACGGGGGGGGAGGAGGAGGAGACGACACTGGGGGGAGGAGGAGGAGACGACACTGGGGGGAGGAGGAGGAGACGGAGACGACACTGGGGGGAGGAGGAGACGACACTGGGAGGAGGAGGAGGAGCAGCTACTTTGTGAGAAGCAGCTACTTTGTGAGAAGCTCACAGTGTGCAGTGAAATCCGAGTAAGCCATCTCTGTCCAGGAGAGGAGCCGGTACAACCGTGCAAGCCTGAAGGAAAAGCCGGAGATCAGTCTACATAGCGTGCTTTACCTGAGGATCTAGTGACATTTTTGTGTCTTGTAACATTTAATTCATCTGATCACTAGACATGTCTATTTGGGAATGGCTGTGGTGTTATACACCTCTCTCTTCTTCACAGGAAGCGGTGGCTGGAGCAGCTGTTCTTGGCACACTGACAAGTCCTGGCCTGGTGTCGCCGGCACTAACACTGGCACAGCCTTTGGGGGCACTACCACAAGCAGTCATGGCAGCACAAGCCCCTGGGGTTATTACAGGTAGGTACTATATAAAAAAATGTGTTTTTATTTTTTAACTGATTCAGTAAATCTTCCGGCCTTTATAGGTTAGAAGGCAACAAGCTTTGTGTCTTGTCTGCCTCTATCCTGAAACGGGGTATGCACAGCGTACACCTGTGTGAGGGCTGTGTTGACCCGCACGGGAATGCACAGGTGTTTCGTGCATCACCCATGCAAGCAGTGACATTCACATCATTTGGAACGCAGCAGCTGCATCGACACAGCTGCAGCTTCCAATTTGATATTTGTTCAGGTGCAAGGCCCCAAAGGCCAATGGTGTGTGTTCAGGGCCGTGCATCCGCATTAATATGTCACTGGGAGCTGCCACTGTGTCTGTGCAGCCACTGCATCCCTTTTGACATGAATAGGACTGCTAGCATGGGGATGCACAGGTTTTCTGCAGGTAAACGTGGCCCTCACATGGGTGTACGCTGTAGTGCACCCCTTGTGAATGAGGTCTTAGTTTTACCAAAAGACATATGAGGGCAATCCTGATTAGTATTAGCCATTGTTCAGCTGACAATTTTCCTCTGGCTCCTCTAATTTTTTACTTGAAGGATGAAGGGCGGCAGCGCGCTAACAAGGCCTCATTCACACAGGGTACCTGTTTAACCCCTTCCTGCTGCCGCCTCCCAGCCCTTGAGCTTAATGTCGGGAGGTGAGAATTCAGGTCATGTGATCGCTGTGATTGGCTGTCAAGTATGCATTAGGAGCTTTCTGGTTGCCGCCGGTGAATGCGCTGGGAGCGTGCAGGGCACACGCTTTCAGCACAGAAAAGTGTTTTACATAAGGCCGCATATATTCGGGCTCACCTGCTAAGAGGCCACATATATGCGCCACGTCGGCGAGAAGATGTTAGTGATTGTAAAGTCAAAAGGTTTTTTATCTTAATGCATTGATACTTATCTGAGCCCCCTCTAGAAAAGTGGCCAACACCCGCAGCGGTGTCATTAACATTGTATTGACACCCGCAGCGGTTCGCAGATGGCAGTGTGACCTGCCTGCGGGAGAGATGAGATGGGGGAACCAGCACTGGAATCGCACTGGTTACCGCATTGCTACAGTGTGAACCTAGCCTGCATGTCTGATAATAACTGATAAGATTGTGTTTCCTCCGCAGGAGTGACACCAGTGCGGCCACCTTTACCAGTTACCATTCCTCAGGTGGGGCTGGTGAACCCCATTCTGTCCAGCCCCCCAGCAGTAACCCAGTTGGAGGTAAAGAAGGAGAAAGAAGAAGAGGAGCCATCTCTGGAGTCGGAAAGGCCAGAGATGCTGAGCGAGCAAGAGCACATGAGTATCTCCGGGAGCAGCGCACGCCACATGGTCATGCAGAAACTTATGCGAAAACAGGAGGTGAGTGTGAGGGCAGTTTATTATGCACACCGGGGCACAAGAAACTACACAGATTTAGCTGTTATTTAAAGAGAAAGTAAAGGCTTTTTTTTTTTTAAACCCTGCAAAAGAAAGGCATAATGAGCTAGTATGCATAGCATACTAGCTCATTATGAATGACTTGCCTGAGATCAAAGCCCCCTCAGCGGTCCTCGGTCACCGCCGCCATCTTGTCTCGATGTGCCGTCGCGGATGTCAGAGTATCGCCGCTCCGGCGCTGTGATTGGCCGGAGCGGCGATGACGTCACACGAATGCATGCTCGGCCTAAAGAGCCCATTCAGAAAACCGGCAATGAAGCCGGCCCGCTAGTGCGCATGCGCGTGACGTCATCGGCGCATCACTTTATAATAAATATCTCCTTAACCATGTAGGTTAAGGAGATATTTCTTGCACCTACAGGTAAGCCTTCATCTAGGCCTACCTGTAGGTGCAAGTTGTCTAAGTGGTTTTACAACCACTTTAATATCTTTATAATTAAAACGTCCCTCCATCACATTTTCGTTCCGTTTTTCATTCGTTGATGAAATTTGGAATCGATTTTCATCCTAGTTTTTGTCAATTGGCAATTTTTCGTTTTGTTTTAGTCACTGAAAAATTGCTGCTGAGGAAAAATTTTATGACAAATATTTTCATCAATGAAATTAACACTGGCAGAAGACAGGGAGTAGAATGCAACACTTTTATCAGATGCAAATTTTTTGCAAACTTTCTTTTTGGCAGTTTCTGTCAGTAGCAGCACCTTCTGTTGCAATGTGCGTTCCTTCAGTTACCCTGATAGGCAGCCCAGTGGCCGCTAAAGGAATGTGCATTGCAGCTGACCATGCTGCGGCTAATTGTAAGGCAGTGGTTTAGCTTGGTCAGCCTGCAACAGGAAGTGCTGTTACTGGCAGGATCTCCAGGTAAGTAACTTTTGAAACGGATTCACAAAAACGATTGGCTTAAAAATACTGCATTCAGATGAGACAGACATGCTGAAAAATAGATTTGGGGTTTACATACGCTTTAAAAAAAATCAAGGGCTGTGTATTTACTGGGCCAATATGGCTGATGTCTAACTAAAAATCAAACATTTACCAAACTACATAAATCAGATCACATTCGCTTAAAAAAAAAAAAAGGCTGCAGGAACTTTTTTTGAATGGGTTAGAAGTGCTTCTTTTTCCAGGTATGCTAATGGGCATAATGCTTGGATGAGAAAAGCCAGCAAGACTGAAGGACTGCATGGATATCAGCCTAACCCTATTTACCCCCTCCGCTGTATGCCATACGTCGGTGGTGGCAGGGGGGGTTTACACACTCTCGGTGGCTGAAGGCTCCGGCAGTGGTTGTAATTCTGACAAGCTGGCTGTCAGATGGAAGTGATCAGGTGGCTTTGCAGCCGTCCTATTACCCCCCCCCCCCCACACACACACACACACATCTGCTGGTTAAACAGAACGTGTCACATATGTAATTTTTGTCTATGTGATGAAAAAGCTTGTTGAAAAAAAATGTTTGGGCTCCCCACATGTACAAACTTAGAGGAAGTAAACCCTGATGGGTTTTACTTCCTCTTTATTTCCCTGCAAATGTAAAGCATAATGGGCTACTATGCATCGCATAGTAGCCCCTTTTATGTGTCACTTGCCTGAAACCGAAGCCTGCGATGTCACTGCTGTCCCCACTAGCAGCGAGCATCCATCATCCATCTTCGCCCCTCTTCCTTCCTTAATCTAGGCTTACTTGTAGGTAAAAGTGGTTGTACAGGGTGTACAACCACTTTAAACACGTGTCGGGGGCACCTACGTGTGAAAATGTTGATTGCGATACACATGTTACTTATTACTGCACACGCTGGAGTGAGAGCAATGATTCCAAGCCCATTATTCACAGTTTACTCTTAACTGGTAACCTGTAGAGCCTTTTGAGTGCTCATTCACACCAGCGCGATGCACGAACCAGTGTGATTCCTGTGCCGGTTCCCGCATCATAGAATTTGCAGTTACTTCACACTGCTCTCTATGCGAGCTGCTGTGGGTGTCAATAGAAAGTTAATGACACCCCCAGATCGGTTTGCATATCGCAGTGCGAACTGTGAATTCAGACAGGAATCGGCCCCCATGGGTGTGAACACCCATGCGATCCGATTCTGGTGCGGACAAAGGGCCCTGCATGATTTTGGTCTGAATGCGATGCAGATTCAGCCATACAATCTGTATTAGAGGTCGACCGATATGGGTTTTTCTCTGGCCGATGCCGATATTTTGAAATTGGGGCGGCCGATGGCTGATATATGATGCCGATTTTTGTGGCCGATATTTTAGGCCGATTAAAAAAAAAAAAAAAAAAAACCCTCACCCACTCTATTCCTTCCTGCTTACTCCTGTCACTCTAGCACACACTTGATGTCCTCAGTACAGATGGCACTGGTTTGGAACTGGCAGGTGGCACTGGTTTGGAACTGACAGATGGCACTGGCAGGTGGCACTATTGGAACTGACAGATGGCACCGGTTTGGAACTGACAGATGGCACTGGCATGTGGCACTGGCTGGCGGTACTGGTTTGGAACTGACAGATGGCTCTATTGGCACTGGCAGGTGGCACTGGTTTGGAACTGACAGATGGCACTGGTTTGGAACTGACAGATGGCACTGGCAGGTGGTACTGGTTCGGAACTGACAGATGGCACCGATTGGCAGCAGGGGGCACTGGTTTGGAACGGACAGATGGCACTAGTTTGGGACAGATGGCACTGATTGGCAGTGGCACTTGCAATTGGAACTGGGTGGCACTGGCGTGTGACACTGGTTGGCACTGGCTGGTGGCACTGACAGATGGCACTGATTGGCGGTGGCACTGACAGATGGCACTGATTGGCGGTGGCACTGACAGATGGCACCGATTGGCACTGGCTTGTGGCACTGGCTGGGGGCACTGACAGATGGCACTGGCTGTGGCACTGATAGATGGCACCGATTGGCGGTGGCACTGATTTGGGTGGCACTGACAGATGGCACCGATTGGCGGTGACACTGACACTGGCTGGTGGCACTGATTGACACTGGCTGGGGGCACTGACAGATGGCACTGGCTGGGGGCACTGGCTGGGGCACTGACAGATGGCACTGGCTTGGGCACTGACAGATGGCACTGGCTGGGGGCACTGACAGATGGCACTGGCTGGGGGCACTGACAGATGGCACTGGCTGGGGGCACTGACAGATGGCACTGGCTGGGGGCACTGACAGATGGCACTGGCTGGGGGCACTGATTTGGGTGGCACTGGCTGGGGGCACTGACAGATGGCACTGGCTGGGGGCACTGACAGATGGCACTGGCTGGGGGCACTGACAGATGGCACTGGCTGGGGGCACTGACAGATGGCACTGGCTGGGGGCACTGACAGATGGCACTGGCTGGGGGCACTGACAGATGGCACTGGCTGGGGGCACTGGCAGGTTTCACACTAAGCCGAGTGTAATGTGTGAAACTGACAGAGAGGAGAGAGAGAGAGAGAGAGAGCTGTTAGAATTGAGCTGGATGTGGGGGTGGGCGGGCCAGCAGCTAAATTACACCAGCCAATGATTGGGCTGCTTTAGACGTAGTGGCCCGCCCAGATACCATCCCATTGGCTGGTGTAATATCTGCTGGGTCCCGCCCACCCCCGACATCAAGCTGACACATCCTCTCTCTCTCCTCTTACTTTCAGTTTCACACACACAGCACGGCGCTTGATGCTGCTGAGTGTGGAGAAGTGTGGAGGAGGGAGGAGGAGGGGGGAGGAAGTGCAGCCAGTGAATAATATCGGCCAGTTTTGATATTAATCGGCCAAAGCCGATTTATCAAAAATGCCTAAATATCGGCCGATGTATCGGCCAGCCGATATATCGGTCGACCTCTAATCTGTATGGCTGAATTTGCATCGCATGTGATCTGCAAAGCAGTGCGGTGCGATTCACATGCGATGTCTGACATCGCACAAGTGTGAACCGGCACTTAAGCATTGCCTGTGGACTCTAGAGTACTGAAGTTTGCTGTTTCATGCACCCAGTTTTAAAGTAGTATCAAAGGTTTGGCTTTTAAAAAACAAAATAACATATACTGTGTGCAGTTTTGCACAGACCAGCCCTGATCATCCTCTTCTCAGGTCCCCTGCCGGCACCCCTGGCTCCTCTCTTGACCAGTGCCCCCAATAGCCTCTGGTGCGTGCTCTCTCTCTCCCAAGCCCTGCGCTATGCATCCATAAAGACACACAGAGCTAATGCTCAGCCCCGCCACTTGCACTCTCCTTTTTGGCTCACTGGCTGTGATTGAAAGCAGTGGAAGCCAATGGCTCCCGCGGCTGTCTCATCTAATGAGGAAAGGGAAGCCCGGGACAGCTGAGGCTCCTGTGCACCTCACTGGATCGGGAGGGGGCTTAGGTGAGTATTAAGGGAGCTGTGGGGGGGGGGTGGAGAGCGCGCAAAGACGTTTTTTTTTTACCTCCTTGCATAAAATGCAACCTTTAGTGTTTACAACCACTTTAAGTCAGGGTTTGACAAATTTGCTTGGCATCTAGGAGCCAGCTAAAAAAGTTAGGAGCCAGAAATGTGCCCTGTCCCGCCGAGCTTGCGCGCAGAAGCCAACGCATACTTGATTAGCGTCTGCATATGAAAGCGGTGTTCAAACCACACATGAGGTATCGCCGCGATCGGTAGAGCGAGAGAAATAATTCTAGCCCTAGATCTCCTCTGTAACTCAAAACATGCAACCTGTAGAATTTTTTAAACGTCGCCTATAGAGATTTTAAAGGGTAAAAGTTTGTCGCCATTCCACGAGCGGACGCATTTTAAAGCGTGACATGTTAGGTATCAATTTACTCTGCGTAACATTATCTTTCACAATATAAAAAAAAATTGGTATAACTTTACTGTTGTCTTATTTTTTATTTAAGTGTATTTTTTCCCAAAAAAGTGCGCTTGCAAGACCGCTGTGCAAATACGGTGTGACAAAGTATTGCAACGACTGCCATTTTATTCTCTAGGGTGTTAGAATAAAAAATATATATAATGTTTGGGGGGTTCTAATTAGAGGGAAGGAGATGGCAGTGAAAACACAGGGGAAGCTCCATTAGCATTGCTGGTTGTATGTCATACCAACGGCCACCACAAGATGGTGCCAGATCACAGAAGGAAGCATAGGCCTGCAGAAAGCCGCGGCCTCAATTACCGGCCGGCGTGGCCCAACGCTATCGCGGGGAGGTGGGGGCGCACGGAGACACAGGATGGGGTATCTTGTGTCTCCGTGCGCCTGCACCTCCTCCGCCGCACGATCGCGTTGGGCCTCACTCACCGCAATTGAGGCCGCGACCTTCTGCAGGCCTATGCTAACTTCCCCAGGCGCCAGGTCACGAATTCTAGTCGCAATTGCGACCTGGCGCCTTATTTCGTCGAACTCTGCTTTTAAGTCTTGACCGGTTGGTTATCCATTTAATTAGCGCAACTCATCTTTTATACGCTTTCAAAGGTTGAGTAATATCATGCATTTATGTGCCGTAATATTAATCTTGGTGTATTTTTGTTCTAAAATGTGTTTTTATACACAGTTGTGCTAATATTGTGTGACAAAAGCTAGAACTACCACAGTTTTTATTCTCTAGGGCAGTGATGGCGAACCTTGCACCCAGATGTTTTGGAGCTACATTTCCATGATGCTCTTGCACTCTGCAGTGTAGGTGAGCATCATGGGAAATGTAGTTCCAAAACATCTGGGGGTGCCAAGGTTCGCCATCACTGCTCTAGGGTGTCTGCTTTTACAACCCCGGTACCATTTTATTTAGAATAAATAAATTGCTTTTGAAAATTCACTGCACTAAGAAATTTGCAAAACCTACCAATTTATTCTCCAGGGCCTCTGCTTTAAAAAGATATGTATGTTTGGGGGTTCTACGTAATTTTCTAGCAAAAAAAATATGTAAACAAAGTGCAAGAAAATGCCTGGTCTTCCATTGGTTAAACCTGTGCAAAAAAACAAAACCAGCTCTAGCAGTGAAAGGGTTAAAGCTACTTTTTATTAATGAGTTCCTGCGTGTTTGTTGACTGTCCATGTTGAGTGAGATTAAAATTCTATCTGGCAGACCTGGGTGATCCCAATAAATAGAATTTCACATTAAAATTACAGATAATTTGCTTCTTGTCATCTGGAATGTGACCGGCTGTTTCGTTGTCTTGTAGTATTTCCACCTCTTCTTCTGCTAATTGTGTTCTCTTCTCTCATTCAGTCCACGGTTATGTCCTGCGCAATATGGTTGACCCCAGAGACATCGACGATGATCTAGAAGGGGAAGTGACGGAGGAGTGCGGCAAGTTTGGCGCGTGAACCGGGTGATCATTTACCAGGAGAAGCAGGGAGAGGAGGAAGATGCGGAAATCATTGTTAAAATATTTGTGGAATTCTCCATGGTCAGCGAGACGCACAAAGCTATCCAAGCCCTCAACGGACGCTGGTTTGCGGGAAGGAAAGTAGTAGCAGAAGTATATGACCAGGAGAGGTTCAACAACAGCGACCTGTCTGCATGAAACCTCTCGGACTTTTACCCCTCCCACCCCATTGTCCTTGTTCTGTTTATTTTATATGATTGTGGATTGTCTTTATTCTGCGGAGTAGAACCACAGGAAATAAAGCCTTGTTCTTTTTTTCATGATGTCTGTCCCCTATTCTGCTGCTCCCAGACCTGGTACTGAGTGAGGGATGGTAGCTGAGTATGTATTACCTGTTCCCTGTGATAATGGAGGTTGGATGCCCAGTGTGAGACACCTGCTGCTTAATAGGGGCAAAATGTGTTGGCAAAAACTTTGGCAGTCATTTACTGGACAAATACTCCCAACTTGGTTATTCATATAATTTTTGCAATACTTCCGAATTGAGATACTTCAGTAAAGAATAGAAACATATGATACTTGCCTCCACTTTTGCACAGTGTGGCCACAAACCGCGGCTCCACCTCGCATCGGTAAACCCCCTAGGGGGGGTTACCTTGTGGGCGTGCTCCCGAATCCAGCATTTGCGTGCATAGACACAGAATGCCGGTGTATTGTCACATTCCGCTCCCCATCACAGACTGCTCCGGAAGTGACGTTGTGGCAAGAAATTTCGCACTGCGCATGTGCGATGTGTTCCAAACGCTTGCGCGATGCGCTCCAAACGATTTGCGACAATACAGACCAGTGAAACTGTCAGATAATGTCGGCTTCCCATCACAGATTGCTCCGGAAGTGACGTTCCGTCACCGCCATCTTGCTACACCCCACACTCCTGCACAGTAATGATAGAGTGAGAAGGGGGCAAGCGAACATCTTGTTACACCCACCAGAGTTTTAGATTTCAGTTCTTTTCAACACAAAACTGAGCTTATAAGCTTGAATACAGTATTTGGACATCCGACGGACTGTTTAGATGTTAAATTTTAAAAGCAGCAGCAAACCTGCTGACCTTACATGGTTGCTAATGTGGCAGAACACCTCTGATTTTCACATTTAACATCTAAACAGTCCGTCGGATTTACAAATACTGTATATAAGCTCCGTTTTGTGTTGAAAATAACTGAAATCTAAAACTCTGGTGGGTGTAACAAGCTGTCCGCTTGCCCCCTTCTCACTCTATCATTACTGTGTGGGGTGTAGCAAGATGGCGACGGAACGTCACTTCCGGACCAATCTGTGATGGGGAGCCGAATGTGACGAGGCAGCTGGTCTGTATTGTCGCAAATCGCTTGGAACGCATTGCGCAAATGTTTGGAATGCATCGCGCAGGGCGAAATTTCTCGGCGCAACGTCACTTCCGGAGCATTCTGAGAGCGGAATATGACAATACACCGGACTCGACCCCAGCGCCTGCGTCATTGGATTTGATTGACAGCAGTGGGAGCCAATGGCTGCGCTGCTATCAGTCTATCCAATTATGGGCAGAGAGGTAGAGCACGTCTCCGCCAAGGGAACGAACGGGCTCAGGTGAGTAAAACGGGGGGGGGGGGGGGGCGGTCAGTGTCATGAGGGTTTACAATCCCTTTAAACTATATTACCAAAAAACAAACATTTACAAGTTGGAGCAAAAAAAAAAAAAAAAACATTGAAAATCTAATAAAAATCCAATCTGACGCACAGCTTTGTAAGTAAGGCTGGATTAACACCTCAGACCGGATGCGGCTGGCAGCAGGTGTTCGGTGCGTTCCTGTTCTCTGTTTCAGGGCCGAATTTATGCCTGAATTCGGCCCTAAAGCGGAGCCTAAGTCTCACAGCGTTCCTGTGCAATCCGCTCTGCAGCCGGTCACAATCTCCTGTCCAATTCGCATGGGTGTGAACCCAGCCTGAATTGTCTATGATCCACCTGCTGACCAGCCTATAGTAATATTACCTCATTTGTTTGACATTTTAAGGAGGAAGTAAACTTCCATCTTTACATTTTAAGTAAGGGGTCCCCGCATACAATTCGTAATAGCAGGAGAATATGACTGGCTCTCTATGGAGCCGGTTCGCATATCTCTGATGCAGCTCCAGTGCGAATTTGCACAGGAGCCCCGTGCGTCATTTGGGTCCATATTCAGCCCAAAATTTGGACCTGAAACAGTGAACGGGGACGCACCAGACCCCTGCTGGGAGCCGCATCGGCATCCAGTGTGACCCGAGCCTCAGCGTCGCCTATGGAGATTTTTACGTTTCATAGTTTGCGCACACTCGTGGAACAGTAACAATTTTAAAGCGTGACATGTTTGGTATCTATTTACTTGGCGACGGCGTAACGTCATCTTTTATACTTTAAAAAAAATTGAAATTTCTTTGGTGTTTTATCGCATTAAAAGTAATTAAAGTGTTTTAAAGACCACTGTGCACGTGCTGTGTGACATAAAATATTGCAAAAATCGCCATTTTATTCTCTAGGGTCTCTGCTAAGTAATTTTGTAAGCAAGAAATACTGATTTTTTTTTTTTTTTTTTTTTTTTTACTTTTACACAAAATGTTCCAGAAAAGGCCTGGTCAGCAAGCGGTAATACATTGTTCATAATGCTTCATGTAATCCATGTGAAATTATTTTGTATCCTGTTTTCTTGGATGGTAATCTGCAATTAGGATGTAAACTTGCACATTTAATAATATTTTTTGTATTTCTTTATTTTTTTTTGGTATGCTACAGAGCTCAGTCATTGCATCATTCTGATTATTTATACTTCAGTTTTCTGATGTGCATATCTGTTTACAGACACTTTTAAATGTAATTAGAATCTCATTCAATTTATCCAGATTTTATCCAGTTTTCTCAGTCTATAAAGAGTAAATCATTCTATCCAGTTTGATTGATTCAAATGTATACTGCAGCCTTAAGGAGCATTCTTCTCAATGATTACCAATGTAAGGGGCATTCTTCCCACTGACCGCCAATGTAAGGAGCATTCTTCCCACTGATCACCAATGTAAGGATCATTCTTCCCACTGATCACCAATGTAAGGATCATTCTTCCCACTGACCGCCAATGTAAGGGGCATTCTTCCCACTGACCGCCAATGTAAGGATCATTCTTCCCACTGATCACCAATGTAAGGAACATTCTTCCCACTGATCACTAATGTAAGGATCATTCTTCCCACTGACCGCCAATGTAAGGGGCATTCTTCCCACTGACCGTCAACGTAAAGAGCACTCTTCCCCCCCCCCTGACGGCCAACGTAAAGAGCACTCTTCCCCCCCCCCCCCCCCTGACGGCCAACGTAAAGAGCACTCTTCCCCCCCCCCTGACGGCCAATGTAAAGAGCACTCTCCCCCCGACGGCCAACGTAAAGAGCACTCTTCCCCCCTGACGGCCAACGTAAAGAGCACTCCCCCCCCCCCCCCGACGGCCAATGTAAAGAGCACTCTTCCCCCCCCCCCCCCGACGGCCAACATAAAGAGCACTCTCCCCCCCCCGACGGCCAACGTAAAGAGCACTCTTTCCCTCCCCCCCCCCCCCCCCGACGGCCAACGTAAGGAACACTCTTTCCCCCCCCCCCGATGGCCAACGTAAAGAGCACTCTCCCCCCCCCCCCCCCCCGATGGCCAACGTAAAGAGCACTCTTCCTCCCCCCCCGACGGCCAACGTAAAGAGCACTCTACCCCCCCCCCCGACGGCCGACGTAAAGAGCACTCTTCCCCCCCCCCCTGACGGCCGACGTAAAGAGCACTCTTCCCCCCTGACGGCCAACGTAAAGAGCACTCTTCCCCCCCCCGATGGCCGACGTAAAGAGCACTCTACCCCCCCCCTGACGGCCGACGTAAAGAGCACTCTTCCCCCCCTGACGGCCGACGTAAAGAGCACTCTTCCCCCCCCCCTGACGGCCGACGTAAAGAGCACTCTTCCCCCCCCCCCCCCGACGGCCGACGTAAAGAGCACTCTTCCCCCCCCCCCCTGACGGCCGACGTAAAGAGCACTCTTCCCCCCCTGACGGCCGACGTAAAGAGCACTCTTCCCCCCCTGACGGCCGACGTAAAGAGCACTCTTCCCCCCCTGACGGCCGACGTAAAGAGCACTCTTCCCCCCCCTGACGGCCGACGTAAAGAGCACTCTTCCCCCCCTGACGGCTGACGTAAAGAGCACCCTTCCCCCCTGACGGCCGACGTAAAGAGCACCCTTCCCCCCTGACGGCCGACGTAAAGAGCACCCTTCCCCCCTGACGGCCGACGTAAAGAGCACCCTTCCCCCCTGACGGCCGACGTAAAGAGCACCCTTCCCCCCTGACGGCCGACGTAAAGAGCACCCTTCCCCCCTGACGGCCGACGTAAAGAGCACCCTTCCCCCCTGACGGCCGACGTAAAGAGCACCCTTCCCCCCTGACGGCCGACGTAAAGAGCACCCTTCCCCCCTGACGGCCGACGTAAAGAGCACCCTTCCCCCCTGACGGCCGACGTAAAGAGCACCCTTCCCCCCCTGACGGCCGACGTAAAGAGCACCCTTCCCCCCCTGACGGCCGACGTAAAGAGCACCCTTCCCCCCCCTGACGGCCGACGTAAAGAGCACCCTTCCCCCCCCCCCCCTGACGGCCGACGTAAAGAGCACCCTTCCCCCCCCCCCCTGACGGCCGACGTAAAGAGCACCCTTCCCCCCCCCGACGGCCGACGTAAAGAGCACCCTTCCCCCCCTGACGGCCGACGTAAAGAGCACCCTTCCCCCCCTGACGGCCGACGTAAAGAGCACCCTTCCCCCCCCCCTGACGGCCGACGTAAAGAGCACTCTTCCCCCCCCCCCCCTGACGGCCGACGTAAAGAGCACTCTCCCCCCCCCCCCTTGACGGCCGACGTAAAGAGCACTCTTCCCCCCCCCCGACGGCCGACGTAAAGAGCACTCTTTCCCCCCCCCTGACGGCCGACGTAAAGAGCACTCTTTCCCCCCCCCCCCCTGACGGCCGACGTAAAGAGCACTCTTTCCCCCCCCCCCCTGACGGCCGACGTAAAGAGCACTCTTTCCCCCCCCCCCCTGACGGCCGACGTAAAGAGCACTCTTCCCCCGACGGCCGACGTAAAGAGCACTCTTCCCCCCCCCCTGACGGCCGACGTAAAGAGCACTCTTCCCCCCCCCCTGACGGCCGACGTAAAGAGCACTCTCCCCCCCCCCCCTGACGGCCAACGTAAAGAGCACTCTTCCCCCCCCCCCCCTGACGGCCAACGTAAAGAGCACTCTTCCCCCGGCCGACGTAAAGAGCATTCTGGTGTGATCTATCATTGTAGCACCCAAAAGGTCTCAGGTTTTTTCCCCACTGGTGTTCTTAGTAAAATATCAGGGATGTGGTGTGATGACTAAGCTTGCTGGTTCAGATCTATATGTAGGTGAATGATGGTGTTCTAGTATTGAGGTGGGGGTCTTCAACAAAATTGTGTTCTCCACTGGTGTATTATTATACAGGATTTATATAGGACCAACAGTTCACACAGCGCTTTACAACACAAGGGCAGCTACAATACAATATTAATACAGTAGGAATCAGAGGGCTCTGCTCATTGGAGCTTCAGGGAGGATGAAGAGATAGAAAAGGTCTTAACTGTGGGGGATGAGCTGATGGAAAAAGTGGAAATACAGTTGTTAGGTGTGAGCAAGGTAGGCCTCTCTGAAGAGAAGGGATTGTCTAAAAGTGGACAGATTGTCAGATTGGGGTAGAGAGTTCCAGAGGATGGGAGAGGCTCGGATGAAGTCCTGGAGGTGAGCATGGGATGAGGCGACAAGGGAGCTAGAGAGAAGGAGGTCTTTGGAGGAAAGAAGAGAATGATTTGGTTGGCGGTTTGAGACTAGGTTAGTGATGTAGCGGGGTGGGCGCAGAGTTGTAGATGGCTTGGTTAGTATTTTGAATTTAATTTTTTGGGTAGTGGAGGGATTGGCAGAGAGGGGTGGAGGACACTGATCGGTTGATAAGGTGGATGAACCTGGTGGCAGCATTCATGATGGACTGAAGGGGGGAAAGCTTATGTAAAGGTAATCCAATAAGTAGAGAGTTGCAGTAGTCAGGGTAAGAGATGACCAGAGAGTAGATTAGGAGCTTTGTGTTGTCATTGGTTAAGAAGGATATATTTTGGCGATGTTGCGGAGGTTAAGGTGGCAAACTTTGAAAAAGTAATTGGATGCGGGGCAGCTAGGATAGTTCCGAGTCCAGGATTACACCTGGGACAGGTTGACAGTTGAGCAGTCAATCTTGACAGAAGTTGGGAGAAGGGGCTTGTGGGGGGAGGAAATATTATGAGCTCGGTTTTGGAAAGATTGAGTTTGTATCTGTTAGTAAAGTAGTGATGTGATGGAGTGAGCTGAGGGTAGTGAGCTATATTTGGGTGTCATCAGTGTAGAAATGGTATTGGAAGCCGTGGGAGGATATCATCTGACTCGGGAAGGGTAGTGTACATGGAGAATAGGAGAGGTCCAAGAACGGAACCTTGGGGAACCCTGGTGGAGAAAGTAACTGAAGAGGAGGAAGTACATTGTAAGTGACATTGAAGGTGGGATAGGTAGGAGAACCAATGTAGTCACGGAGAACAAAGAAATTTAGTTTTTTGAGCAGCTGCAGGAGGAGGAGGGGGTGGTCCACCGTGTCAAAGGCAGCAGAGAGGTCCAGGAGTAGGAGTACAGAATAGTGTTTGGTGGTTTTTTTTTTTTAACATTATTTTTATTAAAGTTTTCCAACACATACAACAAACACAGCTTAAGCACCTACCAGTACAGAAAAGGAGCAAGTACAAAAAATAATAATACCTTTTTCAATGTGAACCTAGCGAAACAAGCATAACAATGGAAGGGTGCAGCAACACCGCCCAAATAGAATCCAGAAGGGCATACATTATCATAAACGCATTAGTCCTTAATAACACATAAGAACACATCGGAAGAAAAGCAAGGTATAATAGCAAGACAAGACCTAGATATGATGACCCTAGCCACCCCCAAACTCACTAAGCCGTTTCAGGCTCAGCTAACCAAGTGCGCCAGACCGTGTCATACTTCGGTGGGCAGCCCCGATTGGCATAAGTATCCCTGTATAAAGGAAGGCTATTGTTCACCAAGCATTTCCATTGCATCAGAGGGGGGGGGGGGCAGGCTTCTTCCACTGCATAGCAATGTTCTTACAAGCAGAAGAGCAGCAGGGTAATCAGTGTGCGTTTGGCAGAGGATGGTACAATGGTCTCAATGAGCCCCAAAAGGCACACCTCCATTGCCAAAGGCACAGTGACAAAGGCAACTCTATTAATCAAATCCAGCACCATTTCCCAATACCGCTGGACCCCCGAACAATGCCAGAAGATATGGGAGAAGTCGCCCGGTTAGGCGCCGCATCTCCAACACTCTGAGGAATGAGCAGGGTCCATCTTGTGTAGTCTATGGGGGGTGAAATAAGCCCTATGAACAATCTTGTATTGCACTAACCTGTCGCGCATGGAGACTAGGGTGTTGAAAGGGAGATCCCAGTCATCATTGTCTAACGTGGGGATATCAGTCTGTGTTTGTTGGTTTTAGTTCAATCTTATTTTATTGAAACGAACATATTTCAGAATAAAAGTGAAGAAATACAATTATATTGAAGACATGAGGTACGGTCATAGCAGTTACAATAGGTTCATTGAGGCCCTAATTTCTTTTGTATATTTAACATAACGCAACAAGATAAGTAAATCAAACAAAATCGTACTTGAGATATTCTCAGCATCCTGATTGGGATCAGGATACATGTACGTAGAATAGAAACATAGAATGTTTGTAAGAGCCAAGTTTTAAGCTTACAAAGAATAAACGCTGGTGGGATCACAACTCATTCCATAGGCAATGGAAACACTTCATGTGGTAGAAAGAAGGCATCTAGGAGAGAGGGGAAAGAATAGAGGCAGTCCATCATGGCTGTTGGGTGAAGATAAGTGGTTCGCCCTCAGCCCATGTCACAAGTTCAGAAGAATGCCGAAACATAGAACAGGAGGTCCATGTAATGGAAAACTGTTCCTCTTTGTTGTTTTCCTGGGCTAGCAGACGTTCCAAGTCTCTTATTTGGTCTACTTCAATAGCCCAATCCGCAAGGGAGGGCATACTCATCGATTTCCAATGTTGGAGGATTACTGTCCGCAAGGAAATGGAGTACATCTTTTTTTGACTGATTTCAGTGGGCCGGGGATCATGGAGAGGAGGACTATTTCTGGTGTAGGTTGGAGGGTTGTCGCCATCAGCCTGCAGTACAAGTGAAATATAATTTGCTTGAACTTTTTGACCGGAGGGCAGTCCCACTAGATGTGGAGCATAGTTCCCCTAGAACCCAAACATCTCCAACAAGCGTCTGAACGGGAGGGGTCGAAAAGTTTTATGTTTGCAGGGCATCGGTACCATCTTGTAACCAATTTGTGTCTGTTGGTTTTAGCTGTTGGTAGATTGTGAGTTTTAGGAGAGAAGTTTCCATGGAGTGCTAAGGCTGAAATTAGACTGAAGGGGATCAAGAAGGTTCTCAGTAAGATGGTCGTGGTCTAGACATTTAAGGAGTATGGAGGAAAAGGGGAGCGGGGAGACAGGGTGTAGGTTAAGATTGGTGGGGTCCAAGGAGGGCTTTTTAAGTATGGGGGTGACTAGTGCATGTTTTAGAGAGTTGGGGAAGATGGCAGAAGAGAAGTAGAGATGTGAGTTAGAGTGTAGAAAAGAGCCAGAGGGTGACCGTAGCATTTACAAGGGAACAGGGGGCAGGTGGTTAGGTGGGCGTTATGAAAAAAAGTTTAGCAACCTCTTCTATAGTAGCCGGGTTAAATGATATAGGTGTTAAGTGTACCTGTGGACATGGGGTGTTAAGTGGGGGAGATATCTGTACAGTGGAGGTTTCATCATGAATTGTATCAATCTTATTTCTCTTATCGTCCATGGACTGACACAGCTCTAATACTGTAAACGTGTGGGTATATGCCCCTGCTTGCAGGAGAAGATCTAGGCAGAATGTTAGATGTTAGAAACATTCTAGAACAAAACCAGAGCTCAACAGCACCGCCAAGGGGGGCAGTCCCTCCGGACATAACCCTCCTACCTGCAGCCAGCAGCCTCAGGTTTTTTTTTTCTGCCTAGCAGAAAGAGAAGACGTGGCTCTCTCAGGAGCCAGTCTCCTGGAAGATTTTATTTTTACATTTTATTCCTTTGGGAATTTTATTATTTTATTTTTGAGACCTTCAATCAACTGTCGGCTGAGCAACAGGTTGGGTACACTGGTATCCTCGTAGTCTTCCCTGTCCGAGCATGCTGATCCTTGCCTTGTGTGCGTGAGACTCAGTTCACGACATGCCCCATGACTCCAGGGGTGGCCGGGTTGCTTTTATGCTCCCAGGGTCCTCTCAAGATTGAACAGTACCTGTCTGTATCTTTCGCGGTGGACCGGGCCGACAGCTACTCAGTACTACTCTGTGATAGGTCTGTCTGAAACAAGCCAGTGGGTCCCTCTGGGATGGGTAAGTAGTCTCTCCTGCTGCAGGTGAGTACATGCTGGCTGTGTTTCTTTATATGGGGGGTGTCTCCCCCCTGTTATGCTGCTCTCTGCACCATGTACTGGCGCTGTGCTGTGTGGGGGTACTTGGGGGTCACTCTGGCCTGGCGGGGGGGTGCTCATGTCTGTGTGCTGGGAGAGGAGTAGTGTTCTGGTATGTGTGGGTGTTTGGAGACTTCATTGCGTGCGCCATTAGTGCTGTGTGGTGATTTTAAACTGCGCTCGGCGGCCATCTTGCAGTGGACATCTGGCGCAGTATTACATGCGGCCGGTGGCCATTTTCTTGAAGCCGCTAAGGTTTCGGCCTCTATCGGCGCTGCTGCGGCGCGAATCTCCTCACACTCTCCTCAGGTTTCACTCGCGCTGACAGCGCGGTTTCATACAGCGGAACTGAGTGGTCCTTATAAGGGTTGGTGAGTCCACTGGGTAGCCCCTCCTCAGCCTCAGCGCAGCCAGTGGGTGGACTGTATTATTCACTGTAATAGTGTATAAGGTCTCAGAGGGTGGCAGTATGGAATCTGGTTCACCTGCTTCTCCACATTTGTCAGAGGCAACTGGCAGTGCTCTTGCACCTGCGGTCCCTATGGACCAGTTGTCGGCAGTCCTGGAATCATTCCTTGTCCGGATGAAAGCGGTGTGCGATCGCAAGGGAGCTGTAAAGCGCCCCCTCCCCACACAATCTCCAGTAGGGGAGTGCTCTGACTCAGATATGGGCCTAGCTACTGCTGCTCAGGACCCTAGCTCTGAGGATTTTAATGTTTTTGAACAGGACATTCCTTGTGAGGAAGACCCCAGTTCTGAACCAGTACCTGATAGGGTGCTTGTAAGTAAACTCATTGATGCTGTGAGGGACACTCTCAAGCTGAATGATGCGGCTGAGGAGCCTCAGGTGGAGACGGTCTCCTTTGGTTCCTTTTAAAGCCGTTTCTTCAAAAAAGTTTTTTTCATATGTGCCCTTTTTTGATAGATTAATCGACCGAGTCTGGGATAAGCCGCAAAAGACTTTGACGGTCCCACGGCGCCTAGCCATAAGGTACTCCTTTGAGGAGGACCTGGTTAAAAAGTGGGCTCTCCCTCCAGTGGTCGACCCCCCGGTCGCCCGTCTGAATAAGGCTACCACGCTCCCAATGGAAGGGACTCCTGCATTTAAGGATCCCACTGACAGGAGGTCAGAGGTGGTGAGTAGAACTATGTTTGCCTTGTTGGGGTCTGCCTTACGCCCTATAGTGGCGGCGACACTTGTGTCTCAGACACTTACAGGCTGGGCAAAGATTTTGCACCAGACGGTACAGGAGCATAATCTCCTCCTGAGACCATTGCCCTGGCTCACCAACTTGCGCAGGGTTTAGTCTTATGTGTGCGATGCCACTTTGGATGCAGCCCCTTTCATATCTGGTGCCTCTATCTCTGCTGTGTTGCTGCGTCGCCTTATCTGGCTGAAATGCTGGTCGGCCGACCTAGCTTCCAAAAAACTCCTGGCTGACTTGCCCTTTAAGGGCGGTAGACTGTTTGGGGGCTGCCCTGGATGACATTATTAAGGATGTCACAGGGGGTAAGAGCACCTTCCTTCCTCAGTCCATTAAGGGAAAGGAGTCCCACCGCAGGCCGGGCCATTCCTTTCCCGCGAAGAAGAAGTTTTTTCGTCAGTCAGATTCCACGGATAAGCCCGCTCAGACTGAAAAAAGTGCGGCTGGGGGACAGAAGCGTCCCTGGGTGCGTAAGCCTACCAAGCAAGCTCCCAAGCCTGCCACCGCATGAAGTCTTGCCCCTGCCCGACTCTGGGGTGGGGGGACGTCTTTGCAGGTTCACGGTTCGGTGGACCTCCCAGATCTCTGACCGGTGGGTGTGCGAGGTGGTCACCTCAGGATACAGGATAGAGTTTCGCTCGTGGCCCCCAAACAGGTTCTTTCCCTCTCTTCCCTGCCCGCCGGGCGGCCCTGTTGGGGGCCGTACAGGATTTGCTCAGGTGCGGAGTGATTGTTCCGGTTCTGTCACAGGAGAGGTTTCAGGAGTTTTACTCGAACATGTTTGTTGTCCCAAAGAAGGATGGGGTCCGGCCAATCCTGGACCTCAGGTACAAAAATTTCAAATGGAATCCATTCGCACGGTGGTTGCGACACTCCACCAAGGGGATTTTCTGGTGTCCTTGGATATCAAGGACGCTTACTTGCACGTTCCAATCTGCGCAAGTCACCAGAAGTTTGTGCGCTTTGCCATAGGCGAAGTCCACTATCAGTTCGTGGCTCTTCCCTTAGGCCTGGCATCGGCACCACGGGTTTTCACCAAAGTGCTTGCCCCGGTTCTAGCTTTGCTGAGACAGCGAGGAATTGTTATCGTGGGCTATCTGGACGATCTCCTTCTAAGAGCAGAAAATGGCTCAGAGTTGGAGGAAAATGTGACAATCGTCAGTCAGACCCTCCGGGACATCGGGTGGCTTCTGAACACGCAGAAGTCGGTTCTAGTCCCGACTCAATGTTTGGAGTATCTGGGTCTGATCCTGGACACTTCGGCAGCGAAGGTGTTTCTACCCTCTGAGAATTTAGACACTTCAGTCGGCAGTACGGGTCATGACGTCCCGAAAATGGTCGTCAATACGTTTCTGCATGAGAGTCCTGGGACTAATGGTGGCCTCCTTCGAGGCTGTTCCGTATGCCCAATCACACACTCGGGCATTGCAGAGGGGAATTCTGTCTATTTGGGACAAGTCCCCGTTGACGTTGGATCTTCAGATCCAGGTGAGTCACTCTGTCAAGACGTCCCTGACGTGGTGGCTGAGATCCCCGGCTCTTTGGGCCGGGAAGTCGTTCCTCCCCATCCAGTGGACGGTGGTCACGACGGACGCCAGCCTGATGGGTTGGGGAGGAGTTTGGGGAGTCCTGTCAGCTCAAGGGCTCTGGACTCCGGACGAATCTCGTCTACCAATCAACGTTCTGGAATTGCGAGCGATCAGACTGTGTCTCTCCGCGTGGTCGTAGAGGCTACAGGGCCGCTCGATCAGAATCCAGTCGGACAACGCCACGGCCGTGGCGTATGTCAACCATCAGGGGGGCACTCAGAGCTCGGCTGCCACATCCGAGGTCGCCCACATCCTAAGGTGGTCGGAAAGAAGCGTGCCGGCCCTGTCGGCCGTCTACATTCCGGGCGTAGAAAACTGGCAGGCGGACTATCCGAGTCGCCAGTCCCTGGACCAGGGGGAGTGGTCATTGCATCCGGAGGTGTTTCAACTCCTTTGTCGGCGGTAAGGCATGCCGAATGTGGACCTGATGGCGTCTCAACTCAATCGCAAGGTGTCGAGGTTTGTGGCCAGGTCCAGGGACCCCTGGGCGGATGCCTCGGACTCGTTGGTGGCCCCGTGGGGTCAGTATCGCTTGATATATGCTTACCCTCCGCTGCAGTTGCTTCCTCGTCTGCTGCGCAGGGTTGCGGCCGAGAACATTCCGGTGATCCTCATTGCCCCGGAGTGGCCACTGGTACGCCAATCTGATACGTCTCATCGCGGACGTCCCTTGGCGACTACCCTTAAGGGAGGACCTTCTGTCTCAAGGTCCTATCTTTCATCCTGCTTTACAGTCTCTGGTTTTAACGGCATGGCCATTGAGAGCCAGGTGCTGAAGGACCGAGGCCTTCGAATTCGGTAATTTCAACCATGCTGAGGGCACGGAAGTCTTCTTCTAGAAAGATCCATCACAGTACCTGGAAAGCTTACATCGCTATGTGTGAAGAGCTAGACTGGCGTCCACGGACGTACTCTGTCCCCAGAATCCTGCGGTTCTTACAGCGTGGTGTAGCCCAAAGGCTGGCTTTGAGCACTAATAAGGGTCAGATTTCGGCCTTGGCCGTTTTCTTTCAACGACCCCTAGCAGGTCATTCTTTAGTTAGCACTTTTGTGCAGGGGGTTCGCCATGTGATTCCCCCTGCCAAGCCTCCGCTCCCTCCTTGGGATCTGAACTTGGTGCTCTCGGTTCTTCAGAAACCTCCCTTTGAAAATATTAGAGATATTCCTCTCTTGACTTTGTCTCAGAAGGTGGCCTTTATAGTGACTATTACTTCTGTGAGATGGGTGTCTGAGTTGGCGGCCTTGTCATGCAAGTCGCCTTACCTGGTCCTCCATAAGGATAAGGCGGTATTGCGCCCGCAACCGTCTTTCCTTCCAAAGGTGGTTTCGGCTTTCCACCTTAATGAGGACATTGTCCTTCCGTCCTTGTGCCCTCACCCATCGCATCCTAGAGAGTTTGCGCTTCACAATTTGGATGTGGTGCGAGCCTTACGGGTGTACCTGGTGGCTACTGCTTCTATTCGGAAGTCTGACTCACTGTTTCTGTCTGTCTCTGGTCCAAAACAGGGCCAAGCGGTGTCGTCTGCCACCATTTCTAGGTGGATCAGACAGACTGTTATACAGGCCTATGCCATTAAGGGGTGGGCGCCTCCCTTTCCGGTTACGGCGCATTTACCAGGGCAATTGGTGCTTCCTGGGCTTTCCGACATCAAGCGTCGGTTGCACAAGTGTGCAAGGCGGCGACCTGGTCGTCCGTTCATACCTTTTCAAAATTCTATAAGGTTGATGTGGCTGCATCTTCGGATGCTTCCTTTGGCCGCAAAGTGTTGCAGGCCGCTGTCTAATGTTGCAACTCCTCCGTTGAGGAGCTCTGCTGGTTTGGAGTGAAGTTTTGGTTGTTCCTTTACTACTGCTCCCTCCCTTTTCTGATACTGCTTTGGGACGTCCCACATGTTTACAGTATTAGAGCTGTGTCAGTCCATGGACGATAAGAGAAAATAGTATTTTTGTACTCACCGTAAAATCCGTTTCTCTGACGTTCATGGACTGACACAGCACCCACCCTTCTTTGAGGTTTGTACTGCTTTGTTACGAACTGAGGCTGCTGGCTGCAGGTAGGAGGGTTATGTCCGGAGGGACCGCCCCCCTGGGCAGGGCTGTTCAGCTCTGGTTTTGTTCTAGAATGTTTCTAACATCTAACATTCTGCCTAGATCTTCTCCTGCAAGCAGGGACATATACCCACACGTTTACAGTATTAGTATTAGAGCTGTGTCAGTCCATGGACGTCAGCGAAACGGATTTTACGGTGAGTAAAAAAATCCTATTTTTTTTTAACTGGCAATCTCCTGGGATGTGAGTGTGTTGGTGGGTGGAGGCAGTGGAGGACAAAGTAAAGAGTTAAAGGTAGAAAAGCATTGACGGGGATGAAAATGGATGAAAAGGTGTTAATGAGCGTGATAAAAATAGGCCTGCTTAGCAATGTAGAGAATTGTATTTTTGGAGGGCAGATTTATATTGGTTGTCTTTCTGAGACTTGGGCACTTTTCACACTGGCTTTCTGATCAGGTCCACCTGTCAGTTTTTCAGGCGGACTGGATCGGACACTCCATGCACCTCTATGGAACGGCGGATGTCAGCGGTGACATGTCTGCTAACATCCGCTGATTTCCGATCCTGTCCGTGAAATCCAGACGAATGGAGACCCTATTTCTCTTACCGTCCATGGACTGACACAGCATCTTTAATCTTGACAAGGTGGGTTATGTTCCTGCTCATAGGAGAAGACCAGGCAGAATGTTAGATGTTTTAACATAAATTCCATTACCTGCTGAACAGCCCCGCCCAGGGGGCGGTCCCTCTTGACATAACCCTTCTCCCTGCAGCCAGCTGCCTCCAGTTTTTTTCTGCCTAGCAGAGGAGAGGACGTGGCTCTCTTCGGAGCCAGTCTCCTGAAGATTTTTTTTTATTCTTTTTGAATTTTATTCTTTTATTTTTGAGATTCTTCTATCAACAGTCAGCTGGGCAACAGGTTGGGTAGTTGCTATCCTCGTAGTCTTCCCAGTCCGACCATCGAGCGTGCTGATCCTCGCTCTGTGTGAGATCAGTCCACGGCTCCAGGGGTGGCCGGTGAGCTATTTTGCTGCAGGGTCCACACATGACTGAACAGTTCTGCTGTATCCTTCACAGTGGACCGGGCCGACAGCTACTCAGTACTGCACTGTGATAGACCTGTCAGGAACACACCAGTGGGTCCTCGCTGGACGGGTAAGTACTGGTTCCCCTGCCTCAGCAGGTGAGTGCACACTGTGTGTTCCTATGGTAGGTGGGGTTTCCCTGTCCCCCCCTTGTATTTGCTACTCTCTGTCATTACTCTGTCCTGCGCTGACTGGGGGGGGTCACTCTGCCCTGGTGGGGGGTCTGCATTATGTGTGGGAATGCTGTCTGTGTCAGCCTGGGCCTTGTGTTTTTGCTTGCGCCGTCGGGCGCCATTTTTACTATGTTTTTCTATTACTATTTAAAACTGCATTGGCGGACATTTTGCCGTGGACACACTGTGGCGCACTTTTTAATATTGGCGGCCATTTAGTTGAAGTCGCACGCTTTTCTGGTGCTAGTTTGGCCTCTACTGCTAAGAACGGCGCGATTCTCCTCAGTCTTCTCACTGTTCACTCGCGCTGGGAGCAGGACACGGGCAGCGGAACCGCGCGGTCCTAGCTGGGTTGGTGAGTCCCCTGGGTAGCCCCCCCCACAGTCAGTGCAGCTGGAGGGTGGACTTTTTTCTCATATTTTGACAAAGTCTCAGAGGGTGCTGTGTTATCATGGAGTCAGTGTCACCTGCTTCCCCCTTAATGTCAGAGGCAACAGGCAGTGCTACTGCACCTGCGGTCCCTAGGGACCAGTTGTCGGCAGTCCTGGACTCATTTGTTGCCAGGATGGAAGCGACATGCGAGCGCAGGGGGCTAAAAAGCGCCCTCTCCCCACACCATCTCCAGGGGAGTGCTCTGATTCAGATATGGGCATTGCTGCGGCACAGGACCCTAGCTCTGAATTTTTGCATATTTTTTGACCAGGACATTCCTTGTGAGGAAAACTCCTTATCTGGGTCAGTACATGACAGGATGCTTGTTAGTGAACTCATTGATGCTGTGAGGGACACTCTCAAGCTGGATGTTGCGGCTGAGGAACCTCTGGTGGAGGCAGTCTCCTTTGGTTCTGTTCAAGCTAATCCTTCTAAAAAGGTTTTTCCCTATACACCATTCTTTGACAAATTCATTGACCAGGGTTGGGACATACCGCAGGAGACATTTGCCGTCTCGCAGCGTCTGGCGGTTAGGTACCCCTTTGAGGAAAGCCTGATTAAAAAATGGGCCTCTCCTCCGGTTGTCGACCGCCCGGTTGAATAAAGCCACGACTCTCCCGGTTGAGGGGACTCCTGCCTTTAAGGACCCTACTGATAGGAGATCAGAAGTGGTGAACAGAGCCATGTTCACCATGCTGGGATCCGCACTACGTCCCATTGTAGCGGCGACCCTGGTGTCTCAGACACTCACAGAATGGGCTAAGATTTTGCACCAAACTGTGCAGGAGCGTAATCTTCCTCCGGATTGCATTGCACTGGCTGACCAAATGGTGCAGGGCCTGGTGTTTGTGTGCGATGCCACTATGGAGGCTGCCCCCTTAGTTTCTAGGGCCTCAGTGTCTGCAGTGGAATTGCGTCGCCTTATCTGGTTGAAATGCTGGTCTGCTGACCTGGCCTCTAAGAAGCTCCTGACGGATTTACCTTTTAAGGGCGAAAGACTATTTGGTGCTTCCCTGGATGACATTAAAAATGTCACGGGAGGTAAGAGCACCCTTCTTCCTCAGCCTACTAAGGCGAAGGAGCCGCGCTGTAAGCCGGGCCCTTTTTGCCCACACAGAAGTGTTTTTTTCGTCAGTCAGAGCCCACGGGAAAATACTCCCAGACTGACAAGAGTGCGGCTGGAGGACAGAAGCGTCCCTGGTTACGTAAGCCGGCTACCAAGCCCGCCACCGCATGAAGTCTTGCCCCCGCCCGACTCTGGGGTGGGGGGACGACTTCGCAGGTTCACGGATCGGTGGACCTCCCGGATCTCCGGCCGGTGGGTATGCGAGGTGGTCATCTCTGGGTACAGGATAGAGTTCCTTTCCTGGCCACCAGACAGATTCTTCCCTCAAATCTCTCTCTCCTTACAGCGCATCGGGCTGCCTTATTGGGGGCAGTGCAGGACTTGCTGAGGAACACAGACAGTCTCCTGCACTCGGGAGCTTGATCTCTTAGTGACACAACCAGAGTCTTCCGTTGGGAAAGGAATGACCAGGGATCTTGCTGCCCTCCTCAAAATAATTGGTATTCTTGGGACTAAAAATGTAAAAAGAAAAAGAAGGGCGCACCGACCCAGTGCATTACCAATGGCTAGGTTTATTTAAATAGACTAAAAGATCATGAATACTCACAAAGTAAGTACAAAATATAGACATAAAAAACGCTCCATCAAAGGGATAGATGCCTTCGGAGGGCCTCCTACTGGAACCAGACTAAAAGATCATGAATACTCGCAAAGTAGTGAGGGCAGTGAGGGGTTAAGTGTGCATTGGCCTGTCTGTGAGTGAAGGGAGGAGTGGCCTGTGGTGGGTGGTGCTCCAGACATGTGATCACACACACACACACGTATTTATAGGAGTTCAGAGTGAGGTCCAAGTACTATTACTTTTGGCTCTGAGGAAGAGGGTTCGCCCTCGCAACGCGTCAGCCGTAGCAGTATTATATGTCGTCTGGACTCTCCGGTTGTCTGGTTCCAGTAGGAGGCCCTCCGAAGGCATCTATCCTATTGATGGAGCGGTTTTTATGACTATATTTTGTACTTACTTTGTGAGTATTCATGATCTTTTAGTCTATTTGAATAAACTTAGCCATTGGTAATGCACTAGGTCGGTGCGCCCTTCTTTTTCTTTTTACAGGACTTGCTGAGGTGCGGGGTATTTTTGCCAGTACTGTCAAAGGAGAGGTTTCAGGGATTTTATTCAAATTTTTTTGTGCTCCCAAAGAGGGACGGAGTCCGTACAATTCTGGACCTCAAGGCCCTGAATGCCTTTGTAAAAGGTTCAAAGATTCCGCATAGAATCCATTTGTTCGGTGATTGCTGCGATCCACCCGGCGGATTTTCTGGCGTCCTTGGACATCATGGACGCCTACTTGCATATCCCAATCTGCGCGGGTGACACCAGAAGTTTCTGCGCTTTGCGATAGGCAAAGACCACTATCAGTTTGTGGCTCTTCCCTTCGGTTTAGCGTCAGCACCGCGTGTTTTCCCCAAGGTGATTGCCCTGATTCTAGCTTTGCTGAGACAGCGAGGCATTAGTATCGTGGGCTATCTGGATGATCTTCTTCTGAGAGCAGGCTCTGGCTCAGAATTAGAGGAAGATGTGTTGATAGCCAGTCAGGCCCTCCGAGAATTCGGTTGGCTGCCGCACATTCAGAAGTCAGTCCTGGTTCCGACTCAGTGTCTGGAGTACCTAGGATTGATCCTGGACTCCTCAGAGACAAAGGTTTTTCTACCCTTGAAATAATTGCAAACTCTTCAATCTGCGGTACGGGTGCTGACGTCCCGCAAATGGTTGTCACTCCGTTTTTGCATGAGGGTCCTGGGAATCATGGTGGCTTCCTTCGAGGCTGTGCTGTATGTCTAATTCCACAATAGAGCCTTTCAAAAGGAGGTCCTATCCAGCTGGGACAAGTCTCCATTATCACTGGATCGTCAGATCCAGGTGAGTCATCTGGTCAGGGCATCCTTGACATGGTGGCTGAGATCCCCGGCCCTTCGGTCAGGGAAGTCGTTCCTTCCTGTCCAGTGGACTGTGATCATGACGGCCGCCAGTCTTACGGGCTTGGGCGGAGTCTGGGGAGTTCGGTCAGCCCAAGGGCTTTGGACTCCGGATGAATCCCGTCTGCCGATCAATGTTCTGGTCCTCCGGGCGATCAGACTGTGTCTCTCCTCATGGTCAAGGAGACTACAGGGGCGCTCAGTCAGGATCTAGTTGGAAACGCCACGGCTGTGGCTTGTGTCAACCATCAGGGGGGAACGCGGAGCTCGACTGCAGCATCCAAGGCCACTCACATCCTGAGATGAGCGAACAGAAGCGCGCCGGCTCTGTCGGCCGTTTACATTCCTGGTGTAGACAACTGGCAGGTGGATTATCTAAACCGCCAGCTGTGGGACCTGGGGGTATGGTCCTTACATCCGAAGGTGTTTCACCTCCTTCCGGGAGGTGGGGCACGCCGGATGTGTACCGACTGGCTTCTCGACGCGATCGCAATGTCGAGATTCGTGGCCAGGTCCAGGGTTCCCTGGGCAGACGCATCAGACGCGTTGGTGGCCCCGTGGGGTCGGTATTGGCTGATTTATGCCTATCCTCCACTGAAGTTGCTTCCTCGACTACTTCGCAGGTTGGAGGCCGAGGGAATTCCGGTGATTCTCACCGCCCCTGATTGGCCTCGGCGTCCTTGGTACGCCGATCTTGTGCGCCTAGTGACAGACTTTCCATGGAGGCTACCGCTGCAGGAGGACCTTCTGTCTCAAGGTTCCCATTCTTCATCCCGTTTTGCAGTCGCTGGTTTTAACGGCATGGCTATTGAAAGCCAGGTGCTGAGGAAACGAGGTCTCTCGGATTCGGTCATTTCGACCATGCTAAGGGTACGGAAATCTTCCTCCAGGAAGGGATACTACCGTACCTGGAAGGCCTACATCGCTTTGTGCGAGGAGCTGGATTGACGTCCACGGACGTATTCCGTTTTCAGGATCCTGCTGTTTTTACAGCGTGGTGTGATCCAAAAGCTTGCTTTAAGCACCATTAAGGGTCAGATTTCAGCTTTAGCTGTTTTCTTTTAGTGGCCGCTAGCGGGCCATTCCTTGATTAGTACCTTCGTTCAGGGGGTCCGTCATGTGCTCCCCCCTATTAATACACCTCCTTCCTCCTTGGGATTTAAATTGGTGCTCTCGGTTCTTCAAGAACCTCCTTTTGAAAACATCAGAGAGATTCCTCTCTTAACCTTATCTCAGAAGGTGGCTTTTCTGGTAGCCTTTACTTCTGTCAGAAGGGTTTCTGAATTGGCGGCTTTGTCTTGCAAACTGCCTTACTGGGTCCTCCATAAGGATAAGGCGGTGCTATGCCCACAGCCTTCTTTTCTCCCGAAAGTGGTCTCGGCCTTCCACCTTACTGGGGATGTTGTACTTCCATCTTTATGTCCTCGTCCATCGCATCCCAGAGAGGTTGCGCTTCACTCATTAGACGTGGTACGTGCTTGCGGGTGTTCCAGTCTGCTACGGCTTCGTTTCGGAAGTCTGACTCGCTGATGGTGTCTATGTCTGGTCCGAAACAGGTCTAACATGCAATGTATCTATATACTGCATCCCTACTATGTGTATACACATGACCATGTGCATTTATATGCATATGGCCATGGATAGATATTTATAATAGTCAATTGTCTGTTTAAAAGTACTAACTTCCCCAAGTAAACAGCATATATATATATATATATGTAGCGGGCAGTTCCTCCCCTCTCCCCGTCCCCTCTATTAAAGTTCTGCTCGCAATGTCTCTGGTCTAGGGGTATGATAGGGGAGGGAGAGGGTGCACTACGCCTGGCTTCCACCACAGGTGTATAAGTAATATCAGCAATGCCTTTCTTTACCTTCAGGTCTGTGTTGTGCATTGGATCCTCCCTCCAAGAGTCGCCGAGAACCTCGTCTGCTAGGAACTGAGCCCCACACCGTTAAAGTCCAACACTCCTTTATTTAGCACATAACATGGACTCCCTTGGCTATAGAACAGAAAAGGAGGCGTGGGTGCGAATAGGCCCAGACACAAGTTCGATCCTCCACTCTCCTCCAAAGAGTGGGTTATGGTCTCCGCACGAGGGAAATTCACCTTCCGGACGGTCTCCGACAAGAGACTCACCCGTCACCGGCAGTCTGCTGCACCGGGTCTTCAGATGAGGAGCTCTTCCCGGTCCATTACGCCCACCTCGGATTCAGGCATCCACCTCCGGAGTACCTTAGGATCCTTCCCTCGCGGAACTCGGTGTTGGGCACTGAGCTCCGGACCGCCGTCCGAGTACCTCACCCCAGGCTAAAGGTGCCTGAGATGGAACACGATCTCCGGTGGTCCTCTAGGCCTAGTCCGCCTAGAGGACAAGCACGAACTCCGTCCGCAGGCTAAAGGTGCCAGGGACCAACAACCCCCTGACCAACATGGCTGGCCCCTTTTATCCCTTCTCCCAGCAAGCACGGCGGGTTCCCCGCCCCACCATACCGCTGCCAAGAGAGGACAAAAAGTAGGCTCAGCACACAGCGGTATCCGTCCGTCGACCCATGGTGACAGCGCCACCCAGTGGACCGCCGGAGACACACCACTGGTGTCACTGAAAAATTTAAAAATTACTGTGGGAAAGTAAGTACCCGCTACATATATATATATATATATATATATATATATATATATATATAAAAATAATTTGTCTGTTTTTTTCCTCATAGATATCTACAATATCTGCCCTGGCCACACTAATATATAGCCAAGTGACTACTGTCCATCTATTCTTTCCGTGGCTTCCTTGGAGCATTCTTTTCCCAACTGTCATACCTCATATTCTCTAGGTTTGACACAACTTTTTGGAGACACACATGACATTTTCAATTGAATCGGTAGGTGGCTATCTGTGGTCCTGTCTTCAACGACGCTCCCTTCCCCTGCCCCCGTACATGATGAATATATGTTGTATGTTAATTTGTTATATATGTTTTAATGATGTGTATATATATATGGTTCTATTATGTGTATTTTGTCTTTGTATTTTTTGTCTAGAACATGCTATGGTCAGTCCATCTGGAATAACCCTGATGAAGGGACCCTCAATAAGTCCCGAAACACGTCGGCTGGAATACTGACTGCATGAATATCTCAATATTGTATATTGGTGATTTTATGATGTTATAGTGTTGGTGTTGTTTACACCTTATAAACTTTTATATTTTTTCATTAAATGATATCAATCAATCGATCAATTTGTTTAATCTAATCTTGTTGCCTAAAAAGTCCCTAAACTCTTATTTTGGGGATATTTGCTTTTCTGTTGTATCAATACTGGGATTGGCAACCACTGCCCCCCCCCCCCCCCTGGTGAGTCTACATCTATATAGATTAGGATGTTTAGAAGTAGACGAAGTGTTAGTATTAACAGGGATGTTACTGCACTTATACATTTGCAGAATTTCCAGCATGTCCAGAAGAAACTGGCAGATCTACTGGATGCAGTCATACCTGTGTAATAATCCATTTTAATACCTGTTTTATACCTTCATGTCCTCGCCGAGCATCAGCTTCCTGCTGAGCTAAAATGCTTCTGAATTCTGCAAAGAAAAACAAACAATAAAATCAATATTAATGGGAAAATGTCCCGGCCTGGAAGGCATTGCTGCCTGCTAAGGAAACCCGGAGCGGAAAATTTACAGCCACTTTGTATAGGACTCTGGATTAACCCTTCGCTTGTAATAACATGCAGGATGAGTGGCAGTAGCTTAAACAGCTGTCAGCATATAAAATATTGAATAGAGCGGTTACTTTCTTCATTAATATTTCATATTGTTTATTTTCCTGCTCTAAAAAGACCTGGCAACCCTCCCCCCCCAATTGTCAATAGCTATGGTTTCACACAGCCCCCCCCCCCCCATTATTATCATCTATGGGCTCTTACTCTCTGTAGACACCCCCCCCCCCCATATATAATTTTCCATGGGCTCTTACCCTCTGTACACAATCCCCCCCCCCCATATTATTATCTATATCGTCTCACCCTCTGTACACCCCCCCCCCCAATCATATCATTTTCCATGGGCTCTCACCCTCTGTACACAATCCCCCCCCCCCAATCATATAATTTTCCATGGGCTCTCACCCTCTGTACACAATCCCCCCCCCCAATATTATTATCTATACCCTCTGTACACCCCCCCCCAATCATATAATTTTCCATGGGCTCTCACCCTTTGTACACAATCCCCCCCCCATATTATTATCTATACCCTCTGTACACCCCCCCCCCCCAATCATATAATTTTCCACGGGCTCTCACCCTCTGCACACAATCCCCCCCCCCATATTATTATCTATACCCTCTGTACACAATCCCCCCCCCAATCATATCATTTTCTATGGGCTCTCACCCTCTGTACACAATCCCCCCCCCATATTATTATCTATACCCTCTGTATACCCCCCCCCCCCCAATCATATCATTTTCCATGGGCTCTCACCCTTTGTACACAATCCCCCCCCATATTATTATCTATACCCTCTGTACACCCCCCCCAATCATATAATTTTCCATGGGCTCTCACCCTCTGTACACAATCCCCCCCCCCCAATATTATTATCTATACCCTCTGTACACCCCCCCCAATCATATAATTTTCCATGGGCTCTCACCCTTTGTACACAATCCCCCCCCCCATATTATTATCTATACCCTCTGTACACCCCCCCCCAATCATATAATTTTCCACGGGCTCTCACCCTCTGCACACAATCCCCCCCCCATATTATTATCTATACCCTCTGTACACAATCCCCCCCCCCCCAATCATATCATTTTCTATGGGCTCTCACCCTCTGTACACAATCCCCCCCCCCATATTATTATCTATACCCTCTGTATACCCCCCCCCCAATCATATCATTTTCCATGGGCTCTCACCCTCTGTACACAATCCCCCCCACTATCATTATCTATTGACTCTCACCCTCTGTACACAATCCCCCCCCCCCATTATCTATGGACTCTAACCCTCTGCATACAGTTATCGCCACCCCCCCCCCCATTGACAACTAATCGATTATGAAATTAATCGATTACCATTTTCATAATCGATTAATCGGCCAGTAACATAATGGGGTTAAAAAAAAACGAAAATTAGCCCTTTATAGTACAAAAAGAGCAAATCGCTACTGTAAATATTACTTTCACTGTCCCACAGTAAAAAAGAGTAGCGATTATTTGCTCTTTTTGTACTCATTTTAGTTTTTTTTAACCCCATTATGTTACTAAACATCTCAGGCCCGGGTCACACCTCTGTGTTTCTGGTGCTTTTTGCAGAAACACACTACAGGTCATTTACATGGTTTCCTATGGGACGCATTCACAACCATGATTTTTTCAGCTGCTGCGTATTTGGAAAGGACAAGGACTTTTTTTAACGCAAAAGGGTGCCATTTTGTTTTTTTTTGGTTCAATATACTTCAATAGAGAAGCTGCAGAAAAGCATGTAATGTGTTTTTGCGGCAATTTGTGTTTTTTAATCTGCCCAACAGCAAATTGGGCAAAAAAATGTAAATGGCAGCAAAATTACTTTTTTTTTTTCTAAGGTTATTAACCGATTAATCGATTAATCGAAACAATAATCGGCCAACTAATCGATTATGAAAATAATCGTTAGTTGCAGCCCCACCCATCAGCATACAATAAAAAACAATATACAGTATCCTCCCCAAAAAAATTAAATCCCCAAATAATATCCTGAAATAAAAACACATTTTTAAAAAAAAGGAAGCCTTTAGAAGTTTGCCCAAAAAATAAATGCCCTTTCGTAAATAAATGAAAACAGACCATTTTAATAGAGAAGTTTTGCAGCAAAAACAAGTTTGCTAAGCACAGGACACCAGTTAAAAGCAATTGCTGGCCTAACTAAAGCTTGTTTCAGTGCGGTAATAAGCCGACAGTCCTCTGAAAAGCAATCTGCGATGGATCACCTTGCAGAGGGTGATATAGCAGCGGCTGACAGCCAGGCATTCAGGAGGCGTTACTGCTACCTCCTGATGCCACTTACTTTGTTTTGTTTTTTTTACTTACCGTATTTGCTGAGCAGCAATCTTACATTGAGGTCTGCAAGCCAAGCATTAGGGTCATGGTTGTGCAGGTTAACGCAGTTGGCTGGTTTAAACATGTATTGCAATGTATGTGAACTAAAAAACCTTGTTTTCTTTAAAACGTTTGCTAGGTGTATAGAAGTGTGCAGAGAGTTTTTCCAGAATATATAATGTTAACTTAGGTGTGCCAAATGTGCCTAATCGGGGAGGGGGGGGGGGTCGGCATTAGGGTGACCACATGTCCCGGATTGCCCGGGACAGTCCCGCATTTTGCAGGTCTGTCCGGGGCACATTCATTCCAGGACAATACAGTGTCCCGGAATGAAACTGACACAGCCACCCCCCCCCCCCAGGCCAATCTGATGCCCCCAAAAAAGGGCGCCACATCACCGCTTTACTCACTGACAGTACTTGTCCTGGCCAGGAATGCCTGGAGGAGCACAATCCCCGCCCCCTGCTTGTGATTGGAGAAATCATAAATCCCACCTCTTGTGTCCAATCACTGTGCTGTGATTCGTTACAGCACAAGCTGATTTTTGGGAAGGGAGGGTGTCCCTGAATGGTAGTTTGGAAATGTGGTCACCCTAGTCGGCATCCTGTCAGTCGCAAACTACTTGACGATAGTGGGCAGGTGATGGGTAGACCGTGATCCTTCCTTGCCGACCACCAGAACCTGGACAGGAGGGGTGGCATTTCCTGGATCCGATCTGTATTTTCCTCCCGCAGCAGCTGGCTTCTGCTCCTCTCCCTCTCACCAGCATTCAGCTACTTTAGAAGGAAAATAGAAGGGATCAGTATATGCCTCCCCTCCTGTCCCTGTTCCTCTTCTTTCTGCTGCCTGAGCCCCTCTGTGTGCTCCCCTGGTCATCTCTTCCCATTCTGTCCATTCATGCCTGAAGCATAGTGAACTGTGTTTACTATGCTTCAGTTTGAGAATGAACATAAATCCACACAGTACAGAGCACTTCCCATTCATTCACTGTCCAGTGCAGCTGAGGCTGCAGAGAAAGGGATTGGGGAATCTCTGTAGCGGGGTCTCTAAATTTAGGTGGGACACTCAGGTGTGTAAGTATGGGAATAGTGGACCACTTGTGTTCGTGGAGGATTGGATGGTGTAATAATCTCCTTGACCTCTGGGTGGCGGGGTACCTGGAGGTTCAAGGTAGATTTGCCATTACAGTGCTACCCTTTTTGTCCCTTTCCGGAGATGGTGCGGCGAGGGCGGGGAACCTGCCGTGGTGTCGATGGGAGGAGATAAAAGGGGGAGACGCCCTAACCACGAGGTCTGTCTTCGGAAGGATCTTCTTCACGCGCCCAGGCACCTTAGGCCTGGCTGCGGGCGGTTCTGGATTCCGGCCCAGGCGCCCTAGGCCTGACCGGAATGGAGTTGGAGTCCATCCCAGGCACCTTCAGCCTGGGGTGAGGTACTATACTAGGAGGCCTGGGGCCCAGTGACTTCGACTGGATCCCGCAAGGGTGGAGACGTCCGAGGGTCCCTGAGGTGGATGGGGCCCATGTCTGAGGTGAGGAGGTTACCCATTCAGAGAGTCTGGAGCAGCATCAACCCAGTGACGGATGGGCCTCTGGTAACTCCCTTGGAGGGACATCTTCCCCTGATAGGGGCCGCAGCGCAGCGAAGGTACTCCTATCTATGTTCTCTTGAGTCGCTGGTAGAGACTCTCAGATTCTAAGTCCTTTCTAGCTAATGCTATAGTAACCGCTGGCGAGATCACAGTGGTTTAGCTAATAACCAGGATAGTGCCTCGACCTGCTCATTCCCCGTATCAAAATGTTATAAAGTCGCAACCAGTTGGCTATGAAGCACTGTTTATTGTGAGATGTACAATAAAGCAAGAGTTGGACTGTGATCGGTGTGTGGAACTCTGGTTAATGGGAGCAGAGGGAAGTGTTGACACAGCAGGACTTGATTCTAGACAAAAGCACACAGGCCCGAGGAAATATCTGGTACTGGCCTTCACCTCACCCACAGCTATGGGGAGGACATGGGCCGTAGCGCATCTCACCCTGTCGTGTGACATACCCCTAGACAAAAGAGATGGGGTGAGGCCGCTACATCTGTCCTTAGTTCCTTTCTCTGTCTCAAGACATCAAGGGTCTGATTACACCCCTGATATTTCACCAAAGCCTCCCAACGGGGCTCATAAAAAAAATTGTAAGAAAGAACAATAATAATAATATTGTAAAGAATAATTGAAAAATTTAATTGTAAAAATAATAATAATAATAAAAAAAACGACAGACACCGTCAACTGCTCTACTGACATTGTCCACTGCCCTACCGATAAAGTCCACTGCCCTACTGACATCAATCTCTGTCCTACTGATACCATCCACTGCTCTACTGACATTGTCCACTGCCCTACCGATAAAGTCCACTGCCCTACTGACACCTTCCACTGCTCTACTGACATTGTCCACTGCCCTACCGATAAAGTTCACTGCCCTACTGACACCTTCCACTGCTCTACTGACATTGTTCACTGCCCTACCGATAAAGTCCACTGCCCTACTGACACCTTCCACTGCTCCACTGCTCTACTGACATCGTCCTCTGCCTTACCGATAAAGTCAACTGCCCTACTGACACCAATCTCTGTCCTACTGACACCATCCACTGCTCTACTGACACCATCCACTGCCTTACCGATAAAGTCAACTGCCCTACTGACACCAATTTCTGTCCTACTGACACCATCCACTGCTCTACTGACATCGTCCACTGCCTTATCGATAAAGTCAACTGCCCTACTGACACCAAGTAGTCAAAGTGTAGTGTAAACGAGCCCTAATAAGGCAGCACATGGGTTGGTTGCATAGTTGCCAACATTGCAAAAAAAACATCTGGGACACTTTTTTTGTATTGAGGCGGAGCCTTGCTATAATTAGGGGGCGGGGCATTCGTTTGTAGGCGTGTCATGCTGGAATGAAAAATGCGAAGCGTGCCGCGGCGGAAAAATGGGTGTGGTTTACGTACGATAGTGGGTGTGGCTTAAATGGGCGTGGTTCAAAGGGGTGTGGCTAGAGTCCGAGGTGAGAGAAAGAAATAGAAAGAAAGCCAGATCCTACACCACAATAGTAATGTGTAACAAAATTGGCAGATAAGGATACTGCAAAACACCTGTTGGCGCTTCAATCATCCCGGCACCATGGTTGTTACGGTGTCAGGATGATTGAAGTGCATTATTTCTATTATTACATTGTAATATAAAATGAAATCATTCAACTCACCATAATGCCGAATCAGTGGAAGTGTGTCACCTGCCACCAGATGCCTCCCCAGCAGTCCGTCCTTGCATCAGGTGCTCCCAGAAGCATAGCCCCTCTTTACAGAACTGTGTCCCTGGCAGCGGAGTCCTCCTTTACATCTGGTGTTCCCGGCAGTGGAGCCCTCCTTACAGATCTGTGTCCCCCAGCAACAGAGCCCTCCTTACTTCAGTGTCCCCAGCAGCTGGCAGCAGCGGAGCCCTCCTTTACATCTGGTGTCCCCGGCAGCAGAGCTCTCCTTTACATCTGGTGTCCCCCAACAGCGGAGCCCTCCTTTACATCTGGTGTCCTCCAGCAGCAGAGCCCTCCTTTACATCTGGTGTCCTCCAGCAGCAGAGCCCTCCTTTACATCTGGTGTCCTCCAGCAGCAGAGCCCTCCTTTACATCTGGTGTCCTCAAGCAGCAGAGCCCTCCTTTACATCTGGTGTCCTCCAGCAGCAGAGCCCTCCTTTACATCTGGTGTCCTCCTTTACATCTGGTGGTGTCCCCCAGCAGCAGCGGAGCCCTCCTTACAGGTCTGTGTCCCCTAGCAGCGGCAGCCAGCCCCGGGGAACAGATGCTCTCACCTCCCGGCGTCTCCGTGTATGTGCTGGAGGCAGAGGCAGCTCCGCGGTCCATGATCATTTCCCAGCGGTGTCGTGCCGAGAATGGTTCCCCCGCCGGATTCTGTTCCCCCTGGCTCTCCCGACTCCTATCCAGGCCCGGATTTACTCCCTTTGCCGCCCCAAGGCCGGGTCCTTCAATATCCTCCCCCAGCAAGCAAGCGGTTGCTTTTCTCAAAGGGGCGGATATGGGCGGATATGGTTAGAAATAGCATGATGGCCAGTGATTTATGATGGGCGGATGCTTTTCTCAATACAGCAAGGGGCTCTTCTAACCATATCCGCCCCTATCAAATGCAGCCACTGTGCCCATCAAACGCAGCCACTGTGCCATCAATTGCCACAACTGTGCCCATCAAATGCAGCCACTGTGCATATCAAACGCAGCCACTGTGCCATCAATTGCCACCACTGTGCCCATCAAACGCAGCCACTGTGCATATCAAACGCAGCCACTGTGCCCATCAAGCGTAGCCACTGTACCAATCAAATGCAGCCACTGTGCCCATCAAACGCAGCCACTGTGCCCATCAAACACAGCCACTGTGCCCATCAAACGCAGCCACTGTGCAATCAATTGCTACCACTGTGCCAATCAAACGCAGCCACTGTGCCAATCAAACGCAGCTAATGTACCCATCAAACGCAGCTAATGTACCCATCAATAGCCCCTGCTCATTAAACAGTCCACATTCAGTGAAAGTTAATGCACTGCAAAGTTTGTAGTAGATGAACTTTCACTGAATGTGGACTGTTTAATGAACTTGTTGCACAAATCACTTTATTACACTTTATTAATGATATCTATGGCTATGCATATTTATAATTTATTTAATCCATATTGAGCACTATATTTGATGCCTGGCACACACGCACAATCGCACATGATGATGACTTAAAAAACTTTTAAGCCATCATCATGTGCGATTGTGCGTGTGTGCCAGGCATCAAATATAGTGCTCAATATGGATTAAATAAATTATAAATAGTGTGACAGCAGGAAGGTAAAGTCACCTGGTTGCATCCAGGGGGGTAGATATATTTCGCCCAGATTCAGGCTTTACGCCGACTTATACAACTAGGTGGAGAGTTGTATAAGCCCAGCTGGGGCTAGTGGGCTCATGGATGACTCATACCTCTAGGGAGAGTGTGGGGCGTCGTGCAGACAGGGAGTTGATGAGACCAGCTGAAGCTTGTCAGCTCATTTAGGCCTCTATAAGAACTCCCAGCTTCATTAGGTGTTTGCTCATGCCTGGACCCAGACCTGTGTGGACTGTCTAGGGAGAGTGAACCCCTGTGCGGTGAGACAAAGCCTGTGTGGCTATTTGCTTGGACATTTAAAACCAGGGACTTAGGGACTAGGACAGCACTAGGCTGATCCCAGTTGTTAGTTAGGAAACCTGTATGTTTAGTCAGAGGTCAAGTTGACCAGGATTTATTTTGTTTATGTTTCTTTTGCGTTGCTGTGTTTTGTCACTGTAAATAGAAAATAAACCGCACCTTTTTGATTTTGAAAACCACAACCTCCGTTTGCTGGGCCTGTTTTTGTGTGGGGAGCCCATCCCGGGGGTCACACACACCCGCTGCCGAGCTAACCCCCTCACAGTTGGTGGAGAACCAGTGGCAGTTTTTTTTTAAGCCAGCATGGAGGAGATACTGAAACAGCTGGCTCTAGCAAATGCCAATCAACAGCAGACAAATGCAGGTTTGCAAAAGAGCCTTGCAGCTCATCAACAGAGCCTTGCAGCTCAACAACAGAACTTCGCAGCCCAGCAGCAAGCTCATCAACAGAGCCTTGCAGCCCAGCAGCAAGCTCATCAACAGAGCCTTGCAGCCCAGCAGCAGACAAACGCAACTTTGCAACAGAGTCTGGAGGCTCAGCAACAAGCCCAGCAGCAATCTGAGGCCCGCTTCATAGACCTGTTGCAGAAGCAAGAGCAGAGACTACAACAACAGATGGAAGCAGTAATGCAGCAACGTCCGCAGACCAGTGAGGAAAGCCGTCCCACTAATACCGCGTCCTTTGGGGTGAGTCGTTTATTGACAAAAATGACTGGAGAGGATGATCCAGAGGTATTTTTGACCACATTTGAAAGGACCGCTGAAAGAGAAAAGTGGCCTGAGGAGCAGTGGGCTGGACTGGTGGCTCCTCTGTTAACTGGTGAATCGCAGAAAGCTTACTATGACCTAGAGCCTAACCAAGCAAAAGACTATGTGATGCTAAAAGCTGAAATATTGGCAAGGCTGGGTGTCACCCTGGCTGTCCGGGCTCAGCGTGTGCATAACTGGACTTTCCAGCTTGGAAAACCCCCCAGGTCTCAAATGTATGATCTCATTCACCTGAGCAGAAAGTGGCTACAGCCAGAGACTTTGTCCGCACCAAAGATTGTGGAACGTGTTGTAATGGATCGGTTTTTGAGAGCTCTTCCTACTGCCATCCAAAAGTGGGTAAGCCATGGAGACCCAGAGACGGCCGATGGTCTTGTGGATCGTGTGGAGAAATACTTGGCTACAGAGAACCTGACGGCCTCTTCCAGAGACACTCGGACTTTCCACCCTAAGACCAGACCATCCCCAGGGGCGGATAAGAGGATTCCAAGGGGTGAGGGTGGAGAGAGTGAGAGGGTGGGAGCTCTACCCCAAGTTTGGCGAGAACAGCCTGGGAAATCAGCGGCTCAAGAGGCGGCAAGAAGGATCGTTTGCTACCGCTGCCGGCAAGCGGGACATATTGCAGCCAATTGCCCGGTTGTGGAGGAACCCATGCAGTGTGACTTTCTGACGGGCAGACGTCAGTCGCTGTGTGCGACAGTCGCATGCACTGCCATTCGAGGAACTGAGAAACATTTATGCAAAATGTGTGTTAATGGTAGAAATGTTGTGGTATTGCTGGATTCAGGTAGCCTTGTGACCCTGATAAAGGCTGAGTTAGTTAAAACAGAGGTCTCTGGGAATAGCAAGGTAGCTGTTATTTGTGTGCATGGGGACACCCGAGAGTATCCAGTGACTACAGTGTGTTTCGAGACCCCCAAAGGTACCCTCTTTCATCCAGTGGGCTTAGTATCTCAGTTACCGCATGACGCCATTGTGGGAAGGGATTTTCCGAAGTTCTGGGAACTGTGGGATGATCCTGAGCCCCCCACTGGTGCCCCTATGTACCAGGAATGTGATAGCCAGAACTCCCCTGAGAGTGGTGAGGACTCTCCGGAATTTCCCTTATCAGTATTGGCAGGGGAGACTCAAGAAACTGGAGAGGAGCCCACCTCCTCAGACGAAAACCTACCGTCTGTGGAGTTTTCTGATCTTGAGGTTCACAGGGAAAACTTTGCCACAGAACAGTTGAAAGACCCCGCCCTAATAAAGGCACGGGAAAACGTAGTGAAAATAGATGGCGAGTTAGTGAACCCAGATAATACCTGCACTTACCCATACTTCAGCGTAGAGAAGGACCTACTGTATCGGGTGGCAAAAAGGGCAGAAGAAACCGTTGAGCAGCTTGTGGTGCCCAAACCTTACAGGAAGTTGGCGTTGGAGTTGGCCCATGGGCACATTCTTGGAGGTCATCTGGGGACAGAGAAAACCCGAGAGAGGGTATTACAGAGATTCTATTGGCCGGGGGTGATGAAGGACATAGAAAATTATTGTTCCTCCTGCCCTGTGTGTCAGAGGTCGGCCCCGATGCCACATTTCCGTAGCCCGCTGGTCCCTCTACCCATCATTGAGGTCCCGTTTGAGAGGATCGCCATGGATTTGGTAGGTCCTATAATCAAGTCCGCTAGGGGCCACCAGTACATATTAGTTGTAATGGACTATGCCACCCGTTATCCAGAAGCGATCCCTCTCCGAAATACCTCGGCCAAAACCATAGCCAAAGAGCTATCTCTTGTGTTTAGCCGGGTGGGTATTTGTAAAGAACTGCTTACGGACCAAGGTACATCCTTTATGTCCCGGGTTATGAAGGAGCAGTGTAAATTGTTCAAAGTGACGCAATTACGTACATCTGTGTATCACCCCCAAACCGATGGGCTGGTTGAAAGATTCAACAAAACCCTAAAACAAATGTTGAAGAAAGTGGTGGATAGAGATGGAAAGGATTGGGACTGTCTACTTCCTTATCTGATGTTTGCTATTAGGGAGGTGCCCCAATCCTCTACGGGATTCTCCCCCTTTGAGTTACTGTATGGGAGACACCCAAGAGGGCTGTTGGATATTGCCAAGGAAACTTGGGAAAGTGAGAGTTCTCCCCACAGGAGTGTGATTGAGCATGTCGCCCTGATGCAAGACCGAATTGCACAGGTAATGCCCATCGTGAAGGAACATTTGGCCCAAGCGCAGTTAGCACAGCAGAGAGTGTACAACCGTGGAGCCAAGACCCGTACCTTTTCCCCGGGGGATAGGATACTGGTACTTGTCCCTACGGTTGAAAGTAAATTCCTTGCCAAATGGCAAGGCCCCTACGAGATAATGGAAAAAGTGAGCGAAGTGAATTACAAGGTCAGACAACCAGGAAGGCGAAAGCCCGAACAGATCTATCACGTTAATCTGTTGAAAGCCTGGAGGGATAGAGAGTCCCTAGTCGCAGACACTTGGTCACCAGCTCAAACTGGTTGCGTGATTCCTGAGGTTGGAATAGCAGCCACCTTGTCACAACCCCAACAACAGGAGGTTAAGGAGTTTGTGCTTCGCAACAAGGAGGTATTCTCTGAGCTGCCGGGACAAACATCTGGGGTAGAGCATGACATCATTACCCCGCCCGGTGAAAGGGTGAAGTTAAAACCCTATCGGATCCCAGAGGCCCGACGGGAGGCAATACGGGAGGAAGTACAGAAAATGCTGAACTTAGGGGTGATAGAGGAGTCCCAAAGTGATTGGTCTAGTCCCATTGTGTTGGTGCCTAAACCGGATGGGAGCTGGCGATTTTGTAACGATTTTCGTCAGTTGAACAAAGTTACAAAATTTGACACCTACCCCATGCCACGTATAGATGAGTTGATCGACCGGCTGGGAACAGCCCGATACATGACGACTCTTGACCTCACAAAAGGGTATTGGCAAATCCCCCTGGCCAAGTCGGCCAAAGAGAAAACCGCATTTGTAACCCCAGACGGGGCGTTCCAATATAAAAGAATGCCGTTCGGGTTACAGAATGCGCCGGCCACATTCCAGCGGAAAATGGACCAGATGCTGAGGCCCCATCGGAAGTATGCTGCGGCTTACCTGGATGACGTAATTGTCCATAGCACAGATTGGGCCTCACATCTGCCAAAAGTGCAAGCAGTCCTGGACTCTGTTCGGGAAGCGGGGTTTACGGCTAACCCCAAGAAGTGTACCATTGGGCAGGAAGAGGCCAAATATCTTGGGTACACCATTGGGAGGGGAGTAATAAAACCCCAACTCAACAAAGTCGAGGCCATCCAGAGTTGGCCACGTCCCAACAGCAAGAAGCAGGTATGAGCCTTTCTGGGAATCGCTGGGTATTATCGGCGATTCATTCCCCACTTTGCTTCTAAGGCTGTGCCCCTAACCAACCTGACGAAGGGGAAAGGGTCGGTCATGATTAAATGGACCCCCGAGGCTGAGGCAGCATTCCAATTCTTGAAACAAGCCTTATGTAGCCAGCCAGTGTTGTACTCACCCGACTTCTCTAAAGACTTTGTCGTACAAAGTGATGCGTCAGATGTGGGGTTAGGAGCAGTATTGTCCCAGGTCTGGAACGGGGAAGAGCACCCAGTCATTTACCTCAGCAGGAAGTTGAAGTCCCATGAGGTAAATTACGCCACCGTTGAAAAGGAGTGTTTAGCGGTGAAGTGGGCTCTAGATTCCCTTTGGTACTACCTGCTAGGTAGGCACTTTGACTTGGTTACGGATCACGCTCCGTTAAAGTGGATGGCTCAAAACAAGGAAACAAATAGAAGAGTGAATAGGTGGTTCCTGGCCCTCCAGGAATTCAACTTCACAGTAAAGCATCGCCCTGGCGTTCAAATGGGGAATGTGGATGCTTTGTCTCGAGTACATGAATGCCTGATTGCTGGTGTTCCAACCCCGAGGTTAAAACAAGAGGGGGGGGGGTATGTGACAGCAGGAAGGTAAAGTCACCTGGTTGCATCCAGGGGGGTAGATATATTTCGCCCAGATTCAGGCTTTACGCCGACTTATACAACTAGGTGGAGAGTTGTATAAGCCCAGCTGGGGCTAGTGGGCTCATGGATGACTCATACCTCTAGGGAGAGTGTGGGGCGTCGTGCAGACAGGGAGTTGATGAGACCAGCTGAAGCTTGTCAGCTCATTTAGGCCTCTATAAGAACTCCCAGCTTCATTAGGTGTTTGCTCATGCCTGGACCCAGACCTGTGTGGACTGTCTAGGGAGAGTGAACCCCTGTGCGGTGAGACAAAGCCTGTGTGGCTATTTGCTTGGACATTTAAAACCAGGGACTTAGGGACTAGGACAGCACTAGGCTGATCCCAGTTGTTAGTTAGGAAACCTGTATGTTTAGTCAGAGGTCAAGTTGACCAGGATTTATTTTGTTTATGTTTCTTTTGCTTTGCTGTGTTTTGTCACTGTAAATAGAAAATAAACCGCACCTTTTTGATTTTGAAAACCACAACCTCCGTTTGCTGGGCCTGTTTTTGTGTGGGGAGCCCATCCCGGGGGTCACACACACCCGCTGCCGAGCTAACCCCCTCACAATAGGCATAGCCATAGATATCATTAATAAAGTGTAATACAGTGATTTGTGCAACAGCTGTTCACAAATCACTTTATTACAGTTTATTTATGCTATGGCTATGAATATTTATTGAATCCACTGAGCATTATCAAGAAGTAGTACCTGGCTGGTGCTTTTCTTGGTGCTGCTGCTGGGGGTTCCCCATCGGGCTGCCATATATTCTTTCTCCCGTCCTCTCTTCTCCTCTTCACCTCACTTCATATTCCCCGCTCAGGGGGGGAGGAGGTGATGGCGCGCAGAGGAAAGGTAGGCGGAGCATTAGGCTCTGTTTCCGCCACTCTGGCCAGTCATCGGCCGTCATGGGGGTGCCTGTCACTCCCCTCCCCAGGCCAAGTAGGATCAGTAGCATTTGCTGTGCCAGCGCCGCGCTCCAGCAGGCCGGCCGCGGCGCCGGGAGCTACATTAGTGCGGGAGGCGGCCGCGGGAGGACGGGCGGCGCCGCCCCTTCACTCAGTGCTCCTCCCCTCACCACTGAACACAAGAGGAAATAATCCTTGTGTCTGCAGCGGCGGCCATCTTTGTGTAGCCCGCCGTTTTTTTACCTCAAGCATTCCCGATTTTCCCGGCGGCCGGGACAAAGGCAAAATACCGGGAAAATAGACGGGACAAAATAAATACGGGACGAGGGTCCCAAATCCGTGATTGTCCCGGGAAAAACGGGACTGTTGGCAACTATGTGGTTGCCCAAAGAGCCAGTAGTCAGTTTCCTAACTGACCCTTATCTCTCCCTGTGCGGTTTGTTAGTTTCTAGTATACTGACACTATGAATGCCCTGTGCCCCCCTTTTATAGTGTGGACACATAAGTGACCCCCATTATTGGGCCTTCTAAGCCAGCTGACCTTAGCTCAGGGACAATGACTGGCCTTCTGTGTCCCCTCCATAAGGGGTCATCATCCAGATAAATGCAGCTGCAACTCCAGGTGGAATCCATCCATGTACATGGGGTCTAATAATATGTTTACTACAGCTCTAAGCCATCGCTTTGTACTACACTGCAGGATTTGTTGGCACTATATACATAATAACGGGAATAATTGGCAGTAAATCATAATACAAGAGCTTATTGTCTGTAATTCTGTTCAGGTGGTGTTGTGACTCACGCACCTCTGTCAAACAACACAGCATACCTTCCAATTTTAGAAATTGAGAATGAAGTACATATTAGACTTTAGAAGCTCTGAGACGTTCTGCAGGTCTGTACAGGGGGTACAATAAGAAATGTTCTGCAGGGATGGGTGTGGGGTAAAAGAAAAGATGTTCTGCAGGGATGGGAGAATGGTGACAGGGGTAATGTTTTGCAGGGCTGTGTGAAGGGTGACAATAGAAATGTTCTGCAGGGCTGCCTGAGTGAGACAGGAGAAATGTTCTGCAGGGCTGTGTGAGGGGTGACAGGACAGATTTTTTTGTATGGATGGGAGACGGGTGACAGAAGAGATGTTCTGCGTGGATGGAAGAGATGTTCTGTAGGGACTGAAAAGGCATGACAGAAGACATGTCCTACAGGAATGGAAGAGGTGTAACAAGAGACATGTTCTGCAGGGATGGGAGAGGGGTGACCGAAGAGATGTTCTGCAGGGATGGGAGAGGGTTGAGAGGAGCGATGTTCTGCAGGAATAAAGGAGGGGTGAAAAGAGAGATGTTCTGCAGGGATGCAGTGGGGAGGCAAAGCACTGTTAGTAGGGATTTGGCTCAACTCTTACTTGCTGCTGGGCCCCTCAGACCATGGGGCTCTCCTGAGTCTCCTCCACATGGCTGCAGAAGATCTCAGTCAGAGCTCTGTCCCTGCACAGCCCAACCAGCCCCACCACAGTACAAGGTTGAAGCTGCAGAAACCTATGAGGAAGGGGGTTTGGGAAGGCTGAGGCCTCGTACACACGACCGTTTTTCTCGGCAAGAAAACTGCTGGGAGAGCTTTTTGCCGTGAAAAACGTGTGTGTGTATGCTCTCCCGATAGGAAAACTGCCTGGAATCCCGGCAAGAAAAATAAAGAACCTGCTCTCTATTTTCTCGTCAGGATTCTCGGCAGAGTGTTTCCTGACGAGAAAACCGGTCGTCTGTATGCTTACCTGTCAGAGGTAAACCCGCGCATGCTCGATAAGACTTCGACGCATGCGCGGTAGCATACAAGGTTAGTGTGGGGTGTAGCAAGATGGCGGCGACGGCATCGAATGTGACGAGCGCCAGCTCTTCGTAGCCGATCACGTCACCGCGTTCTTGCCATTCAAAAGAACAGCGGTTCTTTTGAGTAGCCGTCTGTACACAGGGCTTGGCAAGGCAAGCTTGCCAGGGCTTGAGTCTGTATCATTGATGAAGTAATAGCAGAGTCAGGGCTCTGTCCTCCACCTTAGCAACATGACAATGCAGAAGCAGAGAAGGCTCGCACACCAGATGTGCCATCCGCAACACAGCACCCGGGGCTTGTTAGGGCATCTTCTGCCCTTGCACAGACCTGAAAATTACACTCAGCAGGAGGGCGGGACATGGCCCAGATCTGCGGGACACCAGGATTTTGTTGAATACCTGCGACAGTCCCAGAGAATCCAGGGTGTTTGGTGGGTATGGAACAGTCAGCAGGTATCCTAGTACAGTCCCATGGAATCTAGGAAGTTGGGAAGTATGGCACAGTCAGGATGTATCCAGGGACAGTCCAATGGAATCTGTGATGGTTGGGAAATATGGCACCGTCAGAAGGTATCCCAAGACAGTCTAATGGAATACAGGATGGTTGGGAGATGTGGCACAGTTAGGAAGTATCCCAGGACAGTCCATAAGGCCCCTTTCACTCTGGGGCGGGAGGTGCAGTGGCGGCAAAGCGTCGTTATTTTTAGCGGCACTTTACCGTCAGAATTGCAGCGGTATTCGGCCGCTAGCGGTGCGGTTTTAACCCCCGTTAGCGGCCGAAAAAGGGTTAATACCACCCGCAATGCGCCTCCGCAGAGGCGCATTGCCGGCGGTATAGCCACGGTGTCCCTTTGCTTTCAATGGGCAGGAGCGGTGGAGAAGCAGTAAACACACCGCTCCTTCACCGCTCCAAAGATGCGGCTAGCAGGACTTTTGGAGCGGTCCTGCTAGTGCACCGCTCCAGTGTGAAAGCTCTCTGGCTTTCACACTGGAGAAACAGCAGCCGCTGTTTCAGGTCGGATTGCAGGCGCTATTTTTAGCGCAATAGCGCCTGCAAACCGCCCCAGTGTGAAAGCGGTCTAAGAATCTGGGATGGTTCTGAGGTATGGCACAGTTAGGAGGTGTCCCCTAACAGTCTCATGGAATCCAGGACAGTTGGGAAGTATGGCACAGTCAGGAAGTTTCCTAGGAAAGTCCAATGGAATCTAAAACAGTTTGAGGTATGGCACAGTCACGAGATATCCCAAGACAGTCCCATGGAATCCAGGATGGTTGGAAGGTATGGCACAGTTAAGAGGTGTCCCAGGACAGTCCAGTGGAATCCTGGACAGTTGGAAGATATGGCACAGTCAGGAGGTATCCCGGGACAGTCCAATGGAATCCAGGTTGGTTAGGAGGTATGGCACAATCAGGAGGTATCCAAAAACAGTCCAATTGAATCTGCGATGGTTGGGAGGTATGGTACAATAAGGAGGTATCCCGGGACAGTTCCATAGAATTCAGGATGGTTGGGAGGTATGGTCAGAAGGTATTCCAAAGACATGGCACCCAGGGTGGGTTGGGGTCTCTTCTGCTCTTGCCAGGACCAGAAAGTGACATGAAAGTGGCAGGAGTGCAGGACATTGCCGGATCTGTGGGATGCCAGGATTTTGTTGAAATCTTGACCAGTCCCATGAAATATGGGGTGTTTAGAAGGGTATAGCACATTCATCAGGTATCCCAGAACAGTCCCATGGAATCCAAGATGGTTGGGAGTTATTGCACAGTCAGGATTTAGCCCGGGACAGTCCAGCAGAATCTGAGACAGTTGGGAAGTATCCTGGCACAGTCCAATAGAATCTGGGACAGTTGGGAGGAATGGCACAGTCAGAAATGAATCCTGGGACAGTCCAATGGAATCTGGGAGGGTTGGGAGGTATGGCAGTCAGTATGTATCCCAAGACAGTCCCATGGATTCCAGAAGGGTTGGGAGGTATGGCACAGTTAGGAGGTATCCGAAGACTGTCCCACAGAATATGGGACAGTTGGGACATATGGCATAGCTAGGAAGTCTCCCGGACAGTCCATTGAAATCTGGTATGGTTGGGAGATATGGCACAGTCAGGAGGTATCCTGAGACAATCCCTTTGGAATCTGGAACAGTTGGGAGATATGGCACAGCTGGGAGGTATCCCGGATCAGTCCGGTGGAATCTGGGACAGTTGGGGGATGTGGCACAGTAAGAATGTATCCCAAGTAAGTCCAATAGAATCCGAGATGGTTGGCAGGTATGGCATAATCAGGAGATATCCCAAGACAGTCTCATGGAATCCAGGATGGTTGGGAGGTATGGCACAGTCAAGAGGTATCCCAGGACAGTCCAGTGGTATCTAGGACAGTTGGAAGATATGGCACAGTCAGGAGGTATCCCAGGACAATCCAATGGAATCCGTGTTGGTTGGGAGGTATGGCACAATCAGGCGATATCCAAAGACAGTACAATCGAATCTGGGACAGTTGGGAGGTATGGTACAGTCAGAAGGTATCCTGGGACAGCCCCATGGATTTCAGGATGGATGGGAGGTATGGGACAGTCAAAAGGTATCCCAAGGCATGGCACCCGGGGTGGTTTGGGGCCTCTTCTGCCCTTGCCTGGACCAGAAAGTGGCAGGAGTGCGGGACATGGCCCAGCTCTGTAGGATGTCAGGATTTTGTTGAAATCCTGGGACAGTCCCATGAAATCTGGGGTTTTTAGGAGGTATGGCACAGTCAGGATGTAGCCCATGACAGTCCAATGGAATCTGGGACAGTTAGGAGGTATGGCACAGTCAGAAGGTATGCTGGGGCAGTCCAGTGAAATTGGTGACAGTTGGGAAGTATCCTGGCACAGTCCAGTGGAATCTGGGACAGTTGGGAGGTGTGGCACAGTAAGGAGGTATCTTAAGACATTCCAATGGAATCCTGGATGGTGGGAGGTACAGCACAGTCAGGAGGTATCCCAGGACAGTCCAGCAGAATCCAGGACCGTTGGGAGGTATGGCGCAGTAAGGTTGTATTCTGGGCATTCCCTCAGAATCCGGGACTGTTGAGAGGTATGGAATCTGGGACAGTTTGCAGATATGGCAAAGTCAGGACATAGGCCAGGACAGTCACTTGGAATCCAGGATGGTTGGGAGGTATGGCATAGTTAGGAAATAGGCCAGGAGAGTCCAGTGGAATGAGGGATGGTTGGGAGGTATGGCACAGTCAGGATGTATCTCAGGAGATTCTCACAGAATCTGGGACAGTTGGGAGGTATGGAACAGTCAGGAGGTAACCCACAGACATTCCTGCAGAATGCTGGTTTGTTGGGAGGTATAGCGCAGTCAGGAGGTATCCCAGGACAGTTCTGGGGCATACAGGACGGTTGGAAAGTATGGCACAGTCAGGAAGTATCACAGGACAGTCCTGGGTAATCCAGGACGGTTGAAAAGTATGGCACAGTCAGGCAGTATCACAAGACAGGCCCAAGAAATCGGGGACAGTTGGCAGATATGGCACAGTCAGGAGATATGCTGGGAGAGTCCTGTGGACTCTAGGATGGGTGGTAGGTAGGGCACAGTCAGGAGTAGGGATGAGCTTCAAGTTTGAGTCAAACTCATGTTCGACTCGAACATCGTCTTCTCGGCCGTTCGCCGAATTTCGAACATTATGGGCCGTTCGCGTCACGGCCCATAATTGTCAGAAAAGGGTACTTACCGAGGCCGAGATGCAGAGAGTGGCTCACTTTTGCGACTAAGCGCACTCCACCCCCTGGAGTTGGGACACAGGGTGGATGGCACAAAGAGGCACAAGCTACCAGTAAACTGAGCAGGACTTGCATGAAGGTCACAGAAGACAGATATGGGAAATGATGGTGGTCAGAACTCAGCTGGTGTAGTTGTGCAGAAAGTCCAGAGCAGGCCGGGGGTCAAACACCCAACAGGAGGGAAGTCCAAAGGCAAGCAGAGGGTCAAGTACTGGAGACAGCAGCGAAGTCCAATAAGCAAGCCAAGGGTTAGGTCAGGAGAGATCAGGGTAGTCAAGAGGCAATCCAGGTCACAGCAGTAGATCAGGCAGGCAGGAAACAGGAAGTTGAGACACAGGAAGCTAAAGACAAAACAGCAATTTGCTTGGAGATTTGCTCAGCTTATATAGGCAGGCAAGATGGTCAGGTGTAGGAGGCTGGCAGCAAAGTCCGGGTCACAAGCAGAGGGTCAAACACAGGAGACAGCAGCGAAGTCCAATAAGCAAGCCAAGGGTTAGGTCAGGAGAGATCAGGGTAGTCAAGAGGCAATCCAGGTCACAGCAGTAGATCAGGCAGGCAGGAAACAGGAAGTTGAGACACAGGAAGCTAAAGACAAAACAGCAATTTGCTTGGAGATTTGCTCAGCTTATATAGGCAGCCAGGATGTCATGTGACACGCTGAATCAGATTGAGGCTGTTTACTTCCTGACAGGCAGCCAGGATGTCATGTGACACGCTGAACGGATTGAAGCTGTTTATTTCCCTGACAATAATTCACTGCGGCATCGCAGTACATTGCTGGCTGATGATTGGCCAAGCATGCACTATGACCCGCATGTTTTGGCCAATCACAGCGCGGTAAGAATGGAGAGCCATAATTGGCCAAAGCCAGGGTGGCTTTGGCCAATTATGTCTCAGGGGGTTTAGTACACGCCCCACACTATATAAGGCCGCCTGCGTGGCCTTGTGTAGTGTGTTGTGGCGGTGGAGAGAGATAGAGAGAGAGAGAGAGAGAGACAGTGTCATTTCATTTGAGTTAGATAGAGCAGGCAGACAGGCGAGTCAGTTAGCTGCAGTCAGTGTATTTAGTTTATATATGCATCCTAGGTGTTGTGTATATATATATATATATATATATATATATATATATATATGCTCCTAAGTATTCAGACCCTTTGCTGTGACACTCATATATTTAACTCAGGTGCTGTCCATTTCTTCTGATCAACCTGCGATGGTTCTACACCTTCATTTGAGTCCAGCTGTGTTTGATTATACTGATTAGACTTGATTAGGAAAGCCACACACCTGTCTATATAAGACCTTACAGCTCACAGTGCATGTCAGAGCAAATGAGAATCTTGAGGTCCAAGGAACTGCCTGAAGAGCTCAGAGACAGAATTGTGGCAAGGCACAGATCTGGCCAAGGTTACAAAAAAAATTCTGCACTTAAGAATCCTAAGAGCACAGTGGCCTCCATAATCCTTAAATGAAAGACGTTTGGGACGACCAGAACCCTTCCTAGAGCTGGCCTTCCGGCCAAACAGAGCTATCGGGGGAGAAGAGCCTTGGTGAGAGAGGTAAAGAAGAACCCAAAGATCACTGTGGCTGAACTCCAGAGATGCAGTCGGGAGATGGGAGAAAGTTGTAGAAAGTCAACCATCACTGCAGCCCTCCACCAGTCCACCAGTCGGGGCTTTATGGCAGAGTGGCCCGACGGAAGCCTCTCCTCAGTGCAAGACACATGAAAGCCTGCATGGAGTTTGCTAAAAAAAACACCTGAAGGACTCCAAGATGGTAAGAAATAAGATTCTCTGGTCTGACGAGACCAAGATAGAACTTTTTGGCCTTAATTCTAAGCGGAATGTGTGGAGAAAACCAGGCACTGCTCATCACCTGTCCAATACAGTCCCAACAGTGAAGCATGGTGGTGGCAGCATCATGCTGTGGGGGTGTTTTTCAGCTGCAGGGACAGGACGACTGGTTGCAATCGAGGGAAAGATGAATGGTACAGGGATATCCTGGACGAAAACCTTCTCCAGAGTGCTCAGGACCTCAGACTGGGCCGAAGGTTTACCTTCCAACAAGACAATGACCCTAAGCACACAGCTAAAATAACGAAGGAGTGGCTTCACAACAACTCTGTGACTGTTCTTGAATGGCCCAGCCAGAGCCCTGACTTAAACCCAATTGAGCATCTCTGGAGAGACCTAAAAATGTCCGTCCACCAACGTTTACCATCCATCCTGACAGAACTGGAGAGGATCTGCAAGGAGGAATGGCAGAGGATCCCCAAATCCAGGTGTGAAAAACTTGTTGCATCTTTCCCAAAAAGACTCATCAAAAGAGTGCAAATACTAAATACTGAGCAAAGGGTCTGAATACTTAGGACCATGTGATATTTCAGTTTTTCTTTTTTAATAAATCTGCAAAAATGTCAACAATTCTGTGTTTTTCTGTCAATATGGGGTGTTGTGTGTACATTAATGAGGAAAAAAATGAACTTAAATGATTTTAGCAAATGGCTGCAATATAACAAAGAGTGAAAAATTTAAGGGGGTCTGAATACTTTCCGTACCCACTGTGTGTATATATATATATATATATATATATATATATATACACTGTATTCAGTTTAGCTAGATCCGTTCCTGTTATTCTCTTCCTAATATACTGACAGGCAGGCAGGTGATTGTGGTAGCTGCAGTATTTTTAGTTAGTGTACTGTGTCCTTTGCACAGTGTGCACCTAAAGCTACCTGAAGACAATTGCTGGTGTTCTCATAATAATACCACAGGCAGGGAGCTGCAGTATTTTCAGTTAGTGTACTGTGTCCTTTGCACGGTGTGCACCTAAAGCTACCTGAAGACAATTGCTGGTGTTCTCATAATAATAATAATACCACAGGCAGGGAGCTGCAGTATTTTCAGTTAGTGTACTGTGTCCTTTGCACAGTGTGCACCTAAAGCTACCCGAACCGGGGAGTGTTTGGCTCATCCCTACTCAGGAGGTATTCTGGGACACTCCAGAAGAATCCAGGATGTGGGAAAATATAGCACAGTCAAGAGGTATCCCAAGGCAGTCCCATGGAATCTGGGTTGGTTGGGGGGTATGGCACAGTCAGGAGGTATTTCAAGACAGTTCCGCAGAATCTAAGACTGTTGGGAGATATAGCACAGCCAGGAGGTATACCAAGACAAGCCCATGGAATCTTGGATGGTTGGGAGATGTGGCACAGTCAGGAGGTATCCCAAGATAGTCCAATGGAATCTGGGATGGTTGGGAGGTACAGCACAGTCAGTAGGTATCCCAGGACATTCCTGCAGAATCCAGGACCGTTGAGGAGGTATGGCCCAGTCAGAATGTATCCCAGGCCATTCCCTCGGAATCCGGGACCATTGAGAGGTATGCCAGTCAGGATTTATCTTAGGACAGTCCAATTGAATCTGGGACAGTTGACAGATATGGCACAGTCAGGACATATGCCAGGACAGTCCCGTGGAATCCGAGATGGTTGTGAGGTAAGGCACAGTCAGGATGTATCCCGGGACTTTCCCACAGAATCCGGGACAGTTGGGAGGTATAGCACAGTCAGGATGTATCCTGGATATTCCTGCAGAATCCGAGACATTTGGGAGATTAGACACAGTCAGGATGTATCCTGTGTTATTCCCGCAGAATCTGGGATGGTTGGGAGGTATAGCACAGCCAGGATACATCACGGGACATTCCCGCAGAATCCGGGACAGTTGGGAGGTATAGCACGGTCAGGATGTATCCCGGGACATTCCCGCAAAATATGGGTCGGTTGGGAGGTATTTCACAGTCAGGGTGCATCCAGGTATAGTCCTGGGCCAGTGGGCAGAGTCAGGATGCATCCAGGGATATTCCTGCAGAATTCAGGACGGTCAGAAGGTATGACAGTCAGGGTGCATCCGGGACATTCCTGCTGAATCCAGGGCATTTGGGAGGTATGGCACAGTCAGGATGCATCCCGGGACGCATTCCTGCAGAATCTGGGACGGTCAGGAGGTACGGCATCCCGGGATGCATTCCCGCAGGATCTGGGATGGTTGGGGAGGTAGGATACAGTCTGCATCCCAGGACATTCCCGCAGAACAGTCAGGAGGTACGGCACAGTCAGGATGCATCCCGCGACATTCTCGCAGAACTCGGGATGGTAGGAAGGTACAGCACAGTCAGGATCTAGGACTGTTGGGAGATATAGCACAGCCAGGAGGTACCCCAAGACAAGCCAATAGAATCTGGGACGGTTGGGAGATGTGGCACAGTCAGGAGGTATCTCAAGACAGTCCAGTGGAATCTGGGAGGGTTGGGAGGTACAAAACAGTCAGTAGGTATCCCAAGACATTCCTGCAGAATCCAGGACCATTGAGGAGGTATGGCACAGTCAGGATGTATCCCAGGCCATTCCCTCGGAACCCGGGTCCATTGAGAAGTATTCCACAGTCAGGATTTATCTTAGGACAGTTCCATGGAATCTGGGACAGTTGACAGATATGGCACAGTCAGGATATATGCCAGGACAGTCCCTTGGAATCCGGAATGGTTGGGGAGTAAGGCAAAGTCAGGATGTATCCCGGGACTTTCCCACAGAATCCGGGACAGTTGGGAGGTATAGCACAGTCAGGATGTATCCCGGACATTCCCGCAGAATCCGGGACAGTTGGGAGGTATGGCACAGTCAGAATGTATCCTGGGATATTCCCGCAGAATCTGGGATGGTTGGAAGGTATGGCACAATCAGGATGTATCCAGGGACATTCCCGCAGAATCCAGGATAGTTGGGAGGTATAGCACAGTCAGGATGCATCTCAGGACATTCGCACAGAATCCGGGACAGTTGGGCGGTATAGCATAGTCACGATGTATCCCGGGACTTTGGAATCTGGAATGGTTGGGAGGAAAGGCACAGTCAGGATGTATCCCGGGACTTTCCCGCAGAATCCGGGGCGGTTGGGAGGTATGGCACCGTCAGGAAGTATCCCGGGACATTCCCGCAGTATCCGAGACAGTTGGGAGGTATGACACAGTCAGAATGTATCAAGGGACATTCCTGCCAAATACAAGACAGTTGAGTGGTATGGCACAGTCAGAATGCATCCAGGTATAGTCCTGGGCCATTAGGGAGGTATGGCAGAGTCAGGATGCATCTCGGGAAATTCCCGTAGAATCTGGGATGGTCGGGAGGTACGGCACAGTCAGGATGCATCCCGGGACATTCCCGCAGAACCCGGGTCAGTTAGGAGGTACAGCACAGTCAGGATGCATCTTGGGACACTCCCGCAGAATCTGGGACGGTAAGGAGGTACGGCACAGTCAGGATGCATCGGGGGACACGCCCGCATAATCCGGGACGGTCGGGAGGCACGGCACAGTCAGGATGCATCCCGGGACATTCCCTCAGAATCCAGGATGATTGGGAGGTATGGCACAGTTCACACAGACAGGAGTCCATACCCGCCTAAGCTTTCCCGCCGGAAAGCCATCAAAGCCAACCGTAGGTGTCAGAGGCATTCCACACCCCTCAGACCCAGGCATATATGACCCTTGCATGCATGCATACCTATGATTGGCTGTGAGCTTTAACTTACCAGTGGGATAGCTCAGGCGGGTTTGGTCTCCTGTCAAAACACACCTGAGCTCATCACTGGCCAGGAGGTGTCAGCACTATTCACTGGCTGGGCCATAAAGCTGGCTGCACAGAATTACAGGAGCTTTGCCAAGCCAGGGAGCTGAACTGTACATTGTAGCCAAGAGTGATTAACAGGACAGAGGATGACCCCCCCCCCCAAGACAGAATCACACAGTGCTCAGGGTGTTATATCAGGACAGAGGGTGGCTCCCCAGAACAGACTCACACAGTGCTCAGGGTGTTATATCAGGACAGATGGTGGCTCCCCAGGACAGAATCACACAGTGCTCAGGGTGTTATATCAGGACAGAGGGTGACCCCCCAGGGAAGAATCACACAGTGCTCAGGGTGTTATATCAGGACAGAGGGTGACCCCTCAGGACAGAATCACACAGTGCTCAGGGTGTTATATCAGGACAGATGGTGGCTCCCCAGGACAGAATCACACAGTGCTCAGGGTGTTATATCAGGACAGAGGGTGACCCCTCAGGACAGAATCACACAGTGCTCGGGGTGTTATATCAGGACAGAGGGTGGCCCCCCAGGACAGAATCGCACAGTGCTCAGGGTGTTATATCAGGACAGAGGGTGACCTCCCAGGACAGAATCGCACAGTGCTCAGGGTGTTATATAAGGACAGAGGGTGACCCCCCAGGACAGAATCGTACAGTGCTCAGGGTGTTATATCAGGACAGAGGGTGACCCCCCAGGACAGAATCGCACAGTGCTCATGGTGTTATATCAGGACAGAGGGTGACCCCCAGGACAGAATCACACAGTGTTCAGGGTGTTATATCAGGACAGAGGGTGACCCCCCAGGACAGAATCACACAGTGCTCAGGGTGTTATATCAGGACAGAGGGTGACCCCCCAGGACAGAATCACACAGTGCTCAGGGTGTTATATCAGGACAGAGGGTGACCCCCCAGGGAAGAATCACACAGTGCTCAGGGTGTTATATCAGGACAGAGGGTGACCCCCCAGGACAAAATTGCACAGTGCTCAGGGTGTTATATCAGGACAGAGGGTGACCCCCCAGGACAGAATCACACAGTGCTTAGGGTGTTATATCAGGACAGAGGGTGACCCCCCAGGACAGAATCGCACAGTGCTTAGGGTGTTATATCAGGACAGAGGGTGACCCCCCAGGACAGAATTGCACAGTGCTCGGGGTGTTATATCAGGACAGAGGGTGGCTCCCCAGGACAGAATCACACAGTGCTGAGGGTGTTATATCAGGACAGAGGGTGGCTCCCCAGGACAGAATCACACAGTGCTCAGGGTGTTATATCAGGACAGAGGGTGACCCCCCAGAACAGAATCACACAGTGCTCAGGGTGTTATATCAGGACAGAGGGTGACCCCCCAGGACAGAATCGCACAGTGCTCAGGGTGTTATATCAGGACAGAGGGTGGCTCCCCAGGACAGAATCACACAGTGCTCAGGGTGTTATATCAAGACAGAGGGTAACACCCCAGGACAGAATCGCACAGTGCTCAGGGTGTTATATCAGGACAGAGGGTGACCCCCCAGGACAGAATCGCACAGTGCTCAGGGTGTTATATCAGGACAGAGGGTGACCCCCCAGGACAGAATTGCACAGTGCTCAGGGTGTTATACCAGGACAGAGGCTGGCTCCCCAGGACAGAATCACACAGTGCTCAGGGTGTTATATCAGGACAGAGGGTGGCTCCCCAGGACAGAATCACACAGTGCTCAGGGTGTTATATCAGGACAGAGGGTGGCTCCCCAGAACAGAATCACACAGTGCTCAGGGTGTTATATCAGGACAGAGGGTGACCCCTCAGGACAGAATCACACAGTGCTCGGGGTGTTATATCAGGACAGAGGGTGGCCCCCCAGGACATAATCGCACAGTGCTCAGGGTGTTATATCAGGACAGAGGGTGACCCACAGGACAGAATCGCACAGTGCTCAGGGTGTTATATCAGGACAGAGGGTGACCCCCCAGGGAAGAATCACACAGTGCTCAGGGTGTTATATCAGGACAGAGGGTGACCCCCCAGGACAGAATCACACAGTGCTCTGGGTGTTATATCAGGACAGAGGGTGACCCCCCAGGACAGAATCGCACAGTGCTCAGGGTGTTATATCAGGACAGAGGGTGACCCCCCAGGACAGAATCGCACAGTGCTCAGGGTGTTATATCAGGACAGAGGGTGACCCCCCAGGACAGAATCACACAGTGCTCAGGGTGTTATATCAGGACAGAGGGTGACCCCCCAGGACAGAATCACACAGTGCTCAGGGTGTTATATCAGGACAGAGGTTGACCCCCCAGGACAGAATCGCACAGTGCTCAGGGTGTTATATCAGGACAGAGGGTGACCCCCCCAGGACAGAGGGTGACCCCCCAGAACAGAATCACACAGTGCTCAGGGTGTTATATCAGGACAGAGGGTGACCCCCAGGACAGAGGGTGACCCCCCAGGGAAGAATCACACAGTGCTCAGGGTGTTATATCAGGACAGAGGGTGACCCCCCAGGACAGAATCGCACAGTGCTCAGGGTGTTATATCAGGACAGATGGTGGCTCCCCAGGACAGAATCACACAGTGCTCAGGGTGTTATATCAAGACAGAGGGTAACCCCCCAGGACAGAATCGCACAGTGCTCAGGGTGTTATATCAGGACAGAGGGTGACCCCCCAGGACAGAATCGCACAGTGCTCAGGGTGTTATATCAGGACAGAGGGTGACCCCCCAGGACAGAATTGCACAGTGCTCAGGGTGTTATATCAGGACAGAGGGTGGCTCCCCAGGACAGAATCACACAGTGCTCAGGGTGTTATATCAGGACAGAGGGTGGCTCCCCAGGACAGAATCACACAGTGCTCAGGGTGTTATATCAGGACAGAGGGTGGCTCCCCAGAACAGAATCACACAGTGCTCAGGGTGTTATATCAGGACAGAGGGTGACCCCTCAGGACAGAATCACACAGTGCTCGGGGTGTTATATCAGGACAGAGGGTGGCCCCCCAGGACAGAATCGCACAGTGCTCAGGGTGTTATATCAGGACAGAGGGTGACCCCCCAGGACAGAATCGCACAGTGCTCAGGGTGTTATATCAGGACAGAGGGTGACCCCCCAGGGAAGAATCACACAGTGCTCAGGGTGTTATATCAGGACAGAGGGTGACCCCCCAGGACAGAATCACACAGTGCTCAGGGTGTTATATCAGGACAGAGGGTGACCCCCCAGGACAGAATCGCACAGTGCTCAGGGTGTTATATCAGGACAGAGGGTGACCCCCCAGGACAGAATCGCACAGTGCTCAGGGTGTTATATCAGGACAGAGGGTGACCCCCCAGGACAGAATCACACAGTGCTCAGGGTGTTATATCAGGACAGAGGGTGACCCCCCAGGACAGAATCACACAGTGCTCAGGGTGTTAAATCAGGACAGAGGGTGACCCCCCAGGACAGAATCACACAGTGCTCAGGGTGTTATATCAGGACAGAGGTTGACCCCCCAGGACAGAATCGCACAGTGCTCAGGGTGTTATATCAGGACAGAGGGTGACCCCCCCAGGACAGAGGGTGACCCCCCAGAACAGAATCACACAGTGCTCAGGGTGTTATATCAGGACAGAGGGTGACCCCCAGGACAGAGGGTGACCCCCCAGGGAAGAATCACACAGTGCTCAGGGTGTTATATCAGGACAGAGGGTGGCTCCCCAGGACAGAATCACACAGTGCTCAGGGTGTTATATCAGGACAGAGGGTGACCCCTCAGGACAGAATCACACAGTGCTCGGGGTGTTATATCAGGACAGAGGGTGGCCCCCCAGGACAGAATCGCACAGTGCTCAGGGTGTTATATCAGGACAGAGGGTGACCCCCCAGGACAGAATCGCACAGTGCTCAGGGTGTTATATCAGGACAGAGGGTGACCCCCCAGGACAGAATCGCACAGTGCTCAGGGTGTTATATCAGGACAGAGGGTGACCCCCCAGGACAGAATTGCACAGTGCTCAGGGTGTTATATCAGGTCAGAGGGTGACCCTCCAGGACAGAATCACACAGTTCTCAGGGTGTTATATCAGGACAGAGGGTGACCCCCCAGGACAGAATCACACAGTGCTCAGGGTGTTATATCAGGACAGAGGGTGACCCCCCAGGACAGAATCACACAGTGCTCAGGGTGTTATATCAGGACAGAGGGTGACCCCCCAGGGAAGAATCACACAGTGCTCAGGGTGTTATATCAGGACAGAGGGTGACCCCCCAGGACAGAATTGCACAGTGCTCAGGGTGTTATATCAGGACAGAGGGTGGCTCCCCAGGACAGAATCACACAGTGCTCAGGGTGTTATATCGGGACAGAGGGTGACCCCCCAGGACAGAATCGCACAGTGCTCAGGGTGTTATATCAGGACAGAGAGTGGCTTCCCAGGACAGAATCACACAGTGCTCAGGGTGTTATATCAAGACAGAGGGTAACCCCCCAGGACAGAATCGCACAGTGCTCAGGGTGTTATATCAGGACAGAGGGTGACCCCCCAGGACAGAATCGCACAGTGCTCAGGGTGTTATATCAGGACAGAGGGTGACCCCCCAGGACAGAATCGCACAGTGCTCAGGGTGTTATATCAGGACAGAGGGTGACCCCCCAGGACAGAATCACACAGTGCTCAGAGTGTTATATCAGGACAGAGGGTGGCTCCCCAGGACAGAATCACACAGTGCTCAGGGTGTTATATCAGGACAGAGGGTGGCTCCCCAGAACAGAATCACACAGTGCTCAGGGTGTTATATCAGGACAGAGGGTGACCCCCCAGGACAGAATCACACAGTGCTCAGGGTGTTATATCAGGACAGAGGGTGACCCCCCAGGACAGAATCGCACAGTGCTCAGGATGTTATATCAGGACAGAGGGTGACCCCCCAGGACAGAATCGCACAGTGCTCAGGGTGTTATATCAGGACAGAGGGTGACCCCCCAGGACAGAATCACACAGTGCTCAGGGTGTTATATCAGGACAGAGGGTGACCCCCCAGGACAGAATCACACAGTGCTCAGGGTGTTATATCAGGACAGAGGGTGACCCCCCAGGACAGAATCACACAGTGCTCAGGGTGTTATATCAGGACAGAGGTTGACCCCCCAGGACAGAATCGCACAGTGCTCAGGGTGTTATATCAGGACAGAGGGTGACCCCCCAGGGAAGAATCACACAGTGCTCAGGGTGTTATATCAGGACAGAGGGTGGCTCCCCAGGACAGAATCACACAGTGCTCAGGGTGTTATATCAGGACAGAGGGTGACCCCTCAGGACAGAATCACACAGTGCTCGGGGTGTTATATCAGGACAGAGGGTGGCCCCCCAGGACAGAATCGCACAGTGCTCAGGGTGTTATATCAGGACAGAGGGTGACCCCCCAGGACAGAATCGCACAGTGCTCAGGGTGTTATATCAGGACAGAGGGTGACCCCCCAGGACAGAATCGCACAGTGCTCAGGGTGTTATATCAGGACAGAGGGTGACCCCCCAGGACAGAATTGCACAGTGCTCAGGGTGTTATATCAGGACAGAGGGTGACCCCCCAGGACAGAATCGCACAGTGCTCAGGGTGTTATATCAGGACAGAGGGTGACCCCCCAGGACAGAATCGCACAGTGCTCAGGATGTTATATCAGGACAGAGGGTGACCCCCCAGGACAGAATCGCACAGTGCTCAGGGTGTTATATCAGGACAGAGGGTGACCCCCCAGGACAGAATCACACAGTGCTCAGGGTGTTATATCAGGACAGAGGGTGACCCCCCAGGACAGAATCACACAGTGCTCAGGGTGTTATATCAGGACAGAGGGTGACCCCCCAGGACAGAATCACACAGTGCTCAGGGTGTTATATCAGGACAGAGGTTGACCCCCCAGGACAGAATCGCACAGTGCTCAGTGTGTTATATCAGGACAGAGGGTGACCCCCCCAGGACAGAGGGTGACCCCCCAGAACAGAATCACACAGTGCTCAGGGTGTTATATCAGGACAGAGGGTGACCCCCAGGACAGAGGGTGACCCCCCAGGGAAGAATCACACAGTGCTCAGGGTGTTATATCAGGACAGAGGGTGGCTCCCCAGGACAGAATCACACAGTGCTCAGGGTGTTATATCAGGACAGAGGGTGACCCCTCAGGACAGAATCACACAGTGCTCGGGGTGTTATATCAGGACAGAGGGTGGCCCCCCAGGACAGAATCGCACAGTGCTCAGGGTGTTATATCAGGACAGAGGGTGACCCCCCAGGACAGAATCGCACAGTGCTCAGGGTGTTATATCAGGACAGAGGGTGACCCCCCAGGACAGAATCGCACAGTGCTCAGGGTGTTATATCAGGACAGAGGGTGACCCCCCAGGACAGAATTGCACAGTGCTCAGGGTGTTATATCAGGTCAGAGGGTGACCCTCCAGGACAGAATCACACAGTTCTCAGGGTGTTATATCAGGACAGAGGGTGACCCCCCAGGGAAGAATCACACAGTGCTCAGGGTGTTATATCAGGACAGAGGGTGACCCCCCAGGACAGAATCACACAGTGCTCAGGGTGTTATATCAGGACAGAGGGTGACCCCTCAGGACAGAATCACACAGTGCTCAGGGTGTTATATCAGGACAGAGGGTGACCCCCCAGGACAGAATCACACAGTGCTCAGGGTGTTATATCAGGACAGAGGGTGGCTCCCCAGGACAGAATCACACAGTGCTCAGGGTGTTATATCGGGACAGAGGGTGACCCCCCAGGACAGAATCGCACAGTGCTCAGGGTGTTATATCAGGACAGAGGGTGGCTTCCCAGGACAGAATCACACAGTGCTCAGGGTGTTATATCAAGACAGAGGGTAACCCCCCAGGACAGAATCGCACAGTGCTCAGGGTGTTATATCAGGACAGAGGGTGACCCCCCAGTACAGAATTGCACAGTGCTCAGGGTGTTATATCAGGTCAGAGGGTGACCCTCCAGGACAGAATCACACAGTTCTCAGGGTGTTATATCAGGACAGAGGGTGACCCCCCAGGACAGAATCACACAGTGCTCAGGGTGTTATATCAGGACAGAGGGTGACCCCCCAGGACAGAATTGCACAGTGCTCAGGGTGTTATATCAGGACAGAGGGTGGCTCCCCAGGACAGAATCACACAGTGCTCAGGGTGTTATATCGGGACAGAGGGTGACCCCCCAGGACAGAATCGCACAGTGCTCAGGGTGTTATATCAGGACAGAGGGTGGCTTCCCAGGACAGAATCACACAGTGCTCAGGGTGTTATATCAAGACAGAGTGTAACCCCCCAGGACAGAATCGCACAGTGCTCAGGGTGTTATATCAGGACAGAGGGTGACCCCCCAGGACAGAATCGCACAGTGCTCAGGGTGTTATATCAGGACAGAGGGTGACCCCCCAGGACAGAATCACACAGTGCTCAGAGTGTTATATCAGGACAGAGGGTGGCTCCCCAGGACAGAATCACACAGTGCTCAGGGTGTTATATCAGGACAGAGGGTGGCTCCCCAGAACAGAATCACACAGTGCTCAGGGTGTTATATCAGGACAGAGGGTGACCCCTCAGGACAGAATCACACAGTGCTCGGGGTGTTATATCAGGACAGAGGGTGGCCCCCCAGGACAGAATTGCACAGTGCTCAGGGTGTTATATCAGGACAGAGGGTGGCCCCCCAGGACAGAATCGCACAGTGCTCAGGGTGTTATATCAGGACAGAGGGTGACCCCCCAGGACAGAATCACACAGTGCTCGGGGTGTTATATCAGGACAGAGGGTGACCCCCCAGGACAGAATCGCACAGTGCTCGGGGTGTTATATCAGGACAGAGGGTGACCCCCCAGGACAGAATCGCACAGTGCTCAGGGTGTTATATCAGGACAGAGGGTGACCCCCCAGGACAGAATCACACAGTGCTCGGGGTGTTATATCAGGACAGAGGGTGACCCCCCCAGGACAGAATCGCACAGTGCTCAGGGTGTTATATCAGGACAGAGGGTGACCCCCCAGGGAAGAATCACACAGTGCTCAGGGTGTTATATCAGGACAGAGGGTGACCCCCCAGGGAAGAATCACACAGTGCTCAGGGTGTTATATCAGGACAGAGGGTGGCTCCCCAGGACAGAATCGCACAGTGCTCAGGGTGTTATATCAGGACAGAGGGTGACCCCCCAGGACAGGATCACACAGTGCTCAGGGTGTTATATCAAGACAGAGGGTGACCCCCCAGGACAGAATCACACAGTGCTCAGGGTGTTATATCAGGACAGAGGGTGACCCCCCAGGACAGAATTGCACAGTGCTCAGGGTGTTATATCAGGTCAGAGGGTGACCCCCCAGGACAGAATCACACAGTGCTCAGGGTGTTATATCAGGACAGAGGGTAACCCCCCAGGACAGAATCGCACAGTGCTCAGGGTGTTATATCAGGACAGAGGGTGACCCCCCAGGACAGAATCACACAGTGCTCAGGGTGTTATATCAGGACAGAGGGCGACCCCCCAGGACAGGATCACACAGTACTCAGAGGAAACAATGATCGCAGCAGTCAGTCTGGTTGGCAAGTACTCTCTCTGCATCTGCCAGCCACCTCTCTGCTCTTGATTCCTCTGGTCTGCACAGAAACCTTTGCTTCTGTCAGGGACGCGCAGCGACGTTTCCAGTCTCGATTAGTCACGCCTGGCCGGCGGATCAGCGCAGCCCGCGTGACGTGAGGAGTCCGGAGGCGCGGTCACGTGACGCCATTCCCCGGATGTAGAGGGGCAGGGCCGAGCTGTGTGGAGTTCCCGTCGTGCACCGAGCGGCGGCCCGAGTCCCTCCTGACGGAGACTGGAGAGCCGGAGCGAGCGGGGCACCTAAGAGAGCCGGACGAGGGGGGCCACAGCACCTAGGAGGCTGTATACAGGAGGGCTTCTCAGTATTACACACTCCTCTATATACAGCGGTCCCTGACTACCACAGAGTCCTCTACATACAGGGGGGGCACAGTCCCTGGTTGGTATAGGATTGGGGGAGGGTGTCAGTCCCTGGTTGGCATGGTAGTGGGTAAAGTATAGGGGTTGCAGTCCTTTGTTGGGTAAAGTATAGGGGGGGTCAGTCCTTTGGTGGGTAAAGTATAGGGGGGTCAGTCCTTTGGTGGGTAAAGTATAGGGGGGTCAGTCGCTGGGTAAAGTATAGGGGGGTCAGCCCGTGGCTGGGTGCAGTAATCGAGGTGGGTGCCCGCTTGGCACATCGCTGCCCCTGTAGACAGAAGGTGTCAGCACCCAGCGGGGGGTCTATGTAGTATACATGAGGTGCCCCACATGTTGCGGTGGCCCGGTCTGTGGTATAGAGGAGGGCACAGCCCCCGGACGGTGTATGTTGTATAGGAGGCGCTGCCCCCACCGGACACCATGTTGAAGTGCATGCCGTTGTGGCGCTGCAATCGTCATGTGGAGAGCGTGGACCGGCGGCACAGCTCCCTGCACACCGTGCCCGAGGAGATCTACCGCTACAGCCGCAGCCTAGAGGAACTACTGCTCGACTCCAACCAACTCCGAGAGCTGCCCAAGGTGGGTGCCTTACTGGGGGATGGACCTGTGTATGTTCTGTGGTTTCATGGAACTGGCACTATTGTGCTTGTTGAAACGAGGGGCTCTGCCGGGGGTCGTTGAAATGAGGGGCACTGGCTCTGCCGGGGGTCGTTGAAATGAGGGGCACTGGCTCTGCCGGGGTCTTTGAAATGAGGGGCACTGGCTCTGCCGGGGTCTTTGAAATGAGGGGCACTGGCTCTGCCGGGTGTGGTTTGAAACGAGGGGGGCACTGGCGCTGCCGGGGGTGGTTTGAAACGAGGGGGGCACTGGCGCTGCCGGGGGTGGTTTGAAACGAGGGGGGCACTGGCGCTGCCGTGGGGGGGTCGTCGAAGCGAGCGGCACTACCGCGGGTCAGTGATAAGTCTGGTACCCCTGATGGGCAGAGCCTGCCAGTTGATTTCTATTGGTGCCCAGACAAAGTGAAGTCAACAAATTGTTACCAATTATCAGAGAAAATTAAGTACTGTCCGTGATACTTTTTTTTATTTGCACTAACATAGAATTTTTCAGGACAAGCTTTCGGGGTATGTCCCCTTCTTCAAAGTCCAAGCAGTACTGCTTGGACCTTGAAGAAGGGGACATACCCCGAAAGCTTGTCCTGAAAAATTCTATGTTAGTGCAAATAAAAAAAGTATCACGGACAGTACTTAATTTTCTCTGTCACAATTGCACTAATACGGCTACAATTACGTCAAGTTACCAATTATCAACAATCTAGCCGGTCCTGGTATGTTTGCTGCTGCAGAACTTCTTGCCCCGTCCTTCCCTCTTGTTGTTTTTCCTGTACTCCTCCTATGTGTGTATTATGTTTAGCAGTGCTGAAATCTGTTTTACCCACTCAGGCCTCTGGAAGGGGCACTGCCCTGCTAATTGGTTGAGACGTGTCTGTCCAGTCACCCGTCTGACAGGCCCGGCTGCTGCAATCATCTGACTCTCTTTGTAAAACTTTTTTTTTTTAACGAGTTTCTCCTGTCACATGAGACAACCTGGGGCTGCCGGCGTTCCTCCACGGTTGAACGCTGTCCATTGATTGGAGGGAGCCGGTGTAGGGACTGCACAGTGTTTTTGTTTACTTTCAGGGTGGTGCTGTCACTCTGCACCTCGGAATACGCCCCCCCCCCGAGCTCAGGATGGAGGTTGGTTGGTGCAGGCAGTGCGGAGGCTGCAGACAGGATAAAAGCCACCCTGTAAAATAATAGCAGACTTGTAATTAGCAGATTAGTCTGATATCCGGTTCCATGTGTGAGGTGTGTGTACAGAGCGCTCACAGTTCAGGGGATCGGCCGGGGCTGCTGCATTTCCCATCCGTGTCGCCCAATATCTGGAGAGGCGATGCCAGTCCTGCCCAGTATTTATATACAGCAGCTCTATTTATAACCCTTTCTATGCTGAACCGTTTGTGTGCCTTTCAGTGTATTGCGGAATACTAAACGTGTAACTCAAGGGGGGAAGATTTACTAAAACTGGAGAGTGCAAAATCTGGTGCAGCTCTGCATAGAAATCAATCCGGTTCTAACTTCAGCATGTTCCGTTAAAGTATAACTAAGGGCAGAACTTTTTTTCCTAGCATTGGATAGACTCGAGATGGATTAGATCCCCTGTCAGTTTTTATTGCTGTCTGTGTCCCCGTTTAAAGCGGAGCTCCACCCAAAAATAGAACTTCCGCTGTCCGTATTCCTCCCCCCCCCCCCCCCTCCGGTGTCACATTTGGCACCTTTTCAGGGGGGGGAGCAGATACCTGTGTAATCCAGGTATTTGCTCCCACTTTCGGCGAAAGATCGCAGTATCCCAGGCGATCAATGCCATGTCTGGCCCCTCCTCTTCCCCCCCCCCCGCTGTCTTCTGGGAGACACACAGGCCCCAGAAGACAAGCAGGGACCACTCAGAATGCGCAGCGCGACCCGCGCATGCGCAGTAGGGAACCAGGCTGTGAAGGCTTCACTTCGTGTTTCCCTTGCTTAAGATGCCGGAGCTGAGGGACGGGTCGGCTTTGGGTGAGGACATTGCGGGCTCCCTGGACAGGCAAGTGTCCCTTATTTTAAAAGTCAGCAGCTGCAGTATTTGTAGCCCGGTGCCGACTCCATTGTAGCCATCTTGCCTGAGCCGGGACTGGCTCTGTGACTTCGGCGGACAGTGGACTTCAGCCCGCTGTCTGCTGAAAACTGGTCACAGGAGTGCAGAATGAACTTTGCTTCTTCTGTGATCCACAGGAGAAGTACAGCCAAACAAGCTTTGGCTGTACTTCTCCTTTTAAGCTAGGACAGGGGTCTCCAAACTTTCTAAACCAAGGGCCAGTTTACTGTCCTTCAGAATTTCAGAGGGCCAGACTGTGGCCATTGGGAGTAGAACATGTCCCAGCTTTAGTTGGAGTAAACAATGCCCCGTCTGTGGTGTCATTGGGAGGAATTGTGCCCCATTGTTGGTGTCATTGTGCCCAATTGTTGGTGTCGGGGAGGAAGTGTGCCCCATTGTTGGTGTCGTTGAAAGAAATAGTGCCCCAAGGGCCGAATAAAAGCAAAGGGCTGCCGTTTGGAGGCCACTGAGCTAGACTAATACACAGCAACAACTTGCCACCCCCCCACCCAGTACACTGTTGGCTCCCTGATGTACAGGCCTGGTCAGGGTCTGTGGGAGCAGGACTCTTCTGGATCCTAGGTATGTGCCTGGGGTTGGGTGGTGGGTAAGTATGTCGCCAGAATATAAAGGATCTCCAGAACGCGCCCATAGCTTTATTCAGCGATCACATCATAGTCACAAAAAGCAACGTTTTGGAGCCTCGCAGGACCCCCATCATCAGGCATGTAAAGTCAGATACCTGATGAAGGGGAACAAATATAGAGGGATTTCCAAGCTCAAACTTGCCAACCAGCCAGCGACCAACCGAATTGACCTGTCTGACAATATGTGTTAAGAACAGGGGTTTAGTTGCACACATTTGCAAATACATGTGTAAGCTGCAGGCCCTGCCAGGGCACCCTGTTTCCTGCAGTCCCTAAACTATTTTGTACCCGATGAAGGGGTCCTGCAAGGTTTAGAAACGTTGCCTTTTGTAACTATGATGTGATCGGTGAATAAACCTTTTGTACCCGTTCTGGAGGTCCTCGGAGGGCTGATGAAACATACTTCTCACTTTGAGTGTCCTCTATTTCCAGCCGCTGGTCCGATGCAGCACCCGCTTGCATATACAGCCATTTTCAGAAATGTGTGTGTTGGGAAATACTGTATTGTGTTTTGGGGTTTGGTGGCGGCTCAAGATTGTGTCACTTTTGTGGGTGCAGAATGCTTCAAGGGGGCAGTGCTGGTCAGAGCACTGGGTGCAATATGGTAATTTTCAAACTTTGAGTTTCAGGGTGCAGAAAGGAAGTGGGGGGGGGGGGGGGGGTTCAAACGTAAAAACGAAATAACGTCAAATAATAGCAGGAAAAGAAATAAAAAGCTAAGCAGAGCATTGCATATTTGCCGTGGAAGCCGGCGTACGCTACATATTTCTGCCGATTCAGGTATCCGGGCAATCGCTGGCCAGCAAGGAATCAGAGCAGGCTAAACACTGGGCGGTTTATGTACTTTGTTATGTTTTCCAAATCTTGTGTTTGCTTCCAAGTGGCCGTCTAACGCGGTTGCTTTTTTACCTTCGTGGACGCTGACCAGTGAAGCTGCATTTTTGTCTATAGTACATTATTTCTTCAGTTTTTAAACATTCCTCATTTTTAGGTAATCTTATACTTTGAATTTTTTTTTTTTTGAGGGGTGGGGGGTTTATTTGCTGTCTTAAAGAAAATGCATGGAAATGTTGTTTTTTTTTTCCTCTTTGCCATGCCATGAATAAGGTACTGTTTGGAACTCCTGAAAAATATGACTGTACTTCTGTGTGTAGGCACTCTTACACTGCAGCCTCATAACTGTATACAGTGCCTTGCGAAAGTATTCGGCCCCCTTGAACTTTTCATTCTTTTGCCACATTTCAGGCTTCAAACATAAAGATATAAATTTTTAATTTTTTGTGAAGAATCACCAACAAGTGGGACACAATTGTGAAGTGGAATGAAATCTATTGGATATTTTAAACTTTTTTTAGCAAATAAAAAACTGAAAAGTGGTGCGTGCAAAATTATTCGGCCCCCTTTACTTTCAGTGCAGCAAACTCACTCCAGAAGTTCAGCGAGGATCTCTTAATGATCCAATGTTGTCCTAAATGACTGATGGCGATAAATAGAATCCACCTGTGTGTAATCAAGTCTCTGTATAAATGCACCTGCTCTGTGATAGTCTCAGGGTTCTGTTGAAAGCACAGAGAGCATCATGAAGACCAAGGAACACACCAGGCAGGTCCGTAATACTGTTGTGGAGAAGTTTAAAGCCGGATTTGGATAAAAAAAGATTTCCCAAGCTTTAAACATCCCAAGGAGCACTGTGCAAGCGATCATTTTGAAATGGAAGGAGTATCAGACCACTACAAATCTACCAAGACCTGGCTGTCCCTCTAAACTTTCAGCTCAGACAAGGAGAAGACTGATCAGAGATGCAGCCAAGAGGCCCATGATCACTCTGGATGAACTGCAGAGAACTACAGCTGAGGTGGGAGAGTCTGTCCACAGGACAACAATCAGTCGTACAATGCACAAATCTGCCCTTTATGGAAGAGTGGCAAGAAGAAAGCCATTTCTCAAAGATATCCATAAAAAGTCTTGTCTAAAGTTTGCCACAAGCCACCTGGGAGACACACCAAACATGTGGAAGAAGGTGCTCTGGTCCGATGAAACCAAAATCAAACTTTTTGGCCACAATGCAAAACGATATGTTTGGCGTAAAAGCAACACAGCTCATCACCCTCAACACACCATCCCCACTGTCAAACATGGTGGCAGCATCATGGTTTGGGCCTGCTTTTCTTCAGCAGGGACAGGGAAGATGGTTAAAATTGAGGGGAAGATGGATGCAGCCAAATACTGGACCATTCTGGATGAAAACCTGTTGGAGTCTGCAAAAGACCTGAGACTGGGACGGAGATTTATCTTCCAACAAGACAATGATCCCAAACATACAGCAAAATCTACAAAGGAATGGTTCACAAATAAACGTATCCAGGTGTTAGAATGGCCAAGTCAAAGTCCAGATCTGAATCCAATCGAGAATCTGTGGAAAGAGCTGAAAACTGCTGTTCACAAACGCTCTCCATCCAACCTCACTGAGCTCGAGCTGTTTTGCAAGGAAGAATGGGCAAGAATTTCAGTCTCTCGATGTGCAAAACTGATAGAGACATACCCCAAGCGACTTGCAGCTGTAATCGCAGCAAAAGGTGGCTCTACAAAGTATTAACGCAAGGAGGCCGAATAATTTTGCACGCCCCACTTTTCATTTTTTTCTTAGTTAAAAAAGTTTCAAAAATCCAATAGATTTCGTTCCACTTCACAATTGTGTCCCACTTGTTGGTGATTCTTCACAAAAAAATTAAATTTTATATCTTTATGTTTGAAGCCTGAAATGTGGCAAAAGGATGAAAAGTTCAAGGGGGGCCGAATACTTTCGCAAGGCACTGTACCTGCAGATCTAAGGCACTGCATTCTCTGACTGCTAGTTTTGTCCGATTTTGAAGTGAGATATAATGGGGTTACTACTATGCTGCTCTTTGCTCTCCTTGCTGGTGAGGAAGCTGTACCTATGGACTCACAGTGCAAAGATCTCCCTGCTTCTGTGCTTTAAGCCTCATAGCTATATACTGTATATACTCGAGTATAAGCCGAGTTTTTCAGCACATTTTATTTTGTGCTGAAAATGCCCCCCTCGGCTTATACTTGAGTCACCTTTTTGCGCCTGATCTCCCGGATTTTGGGGACCTGGTACTGGCTGGCCGTAGGTTCCCTCGACCCCAAACTTGGCACACTTGTAGCCCCACTCTTCCTCTACAAGTGTGCAAAGTTTGTTGTCCGGGGGACCTACGGCCTCGGAGCACCGATTTTTCAAAGCCGGGGCACCCCTTCCATAGACTCCAATGTTAAACGGTGATTTCTCTGGTAAATTTGGGGACCCCGGTACCGGCCAGTCATAGGTCCCCTGGACCCGAAACTTGGCACACATGTAGCCCCATTTCTCCCATGTTAAACGTCAGTCTAGGCATGGGCACAGTGAGGCATGGGCACAGTGAGGCATGCAGATGGACACCCTAGGCTTATACTCGAGTCAATATGTTTTCCCAGTTTTTTGTGGTAAAATTTGGTGCCTCGGCTTATATTCGGGTCGGCTTATATTCAAGTATATACAGTATGTGTTATTTTAAGGCATTGCTGCCTCTGACTGATAGTCTCATCTGGTTTGGAGTGAGATGTGCAGGCGGTCCCCTACTTACAAACATCCGACTTACAAACGACTCCTACTTACAAACGGATGGAGACAACAGGAAGTGAGAGGAAATCTACCCCTGGGAAGTTCTCTACTGTAAGAGTTAATATGGGAAAAAAGGTGTCTCCACTGATGCTTTATCACCAATCCTTGTTTCCCTAATAACCCAAAACTTTCAAAATCCAATTGTAATTGGGACAGAAAGTGAGGTGAAATCTTTTGAACAGGGGCACAGACAGCAAAACAAACATTACAGGGGTGATAACACTTCCTTATGTTATCCAAAATGCTTAAAAATATATTTTTTTGGCTGGAGCTACACTTAAAAAATGTACCTGTTTCGACTTACGAACAGATTCAACTTAAGAACAAACCAATAGTCCCTATATTTGTAACCCGGGGACCGCCTGTAATGAGGTTACTACTATGCTGCTCTTTGTTCTCCTTGCTGGAGGCGAAGCTGTACCTGAGGACCTGCAGTGCAAGGATCCTCCCTGCTTCATTCATTCTGTGTATCTCTGCTTCTTCACTTCTGTTTCTACTTCTTCATATCATTACCCTACCAGTTATGGTGTGGGGGGAGGGGGCGCGGGAGGCTCTGATGTGTTAAAGCAAAGCTATGCTTCTCTACCAATATGGCCACCTCCACACAAACGGAGCAGAAGCAAGGCATATGGGGTAAGTAATGGGGAAAAGATCAGCTATAGGAAGCCTGTAGGCCCAGGGTAGGCAACCTTGGCCTTCCAGCTGTGGTGAAACTACAAATCCCGTCATGCCTGTGATTGTCAGTGTCTTGCAAATCCCATCATGCCTCTGCCTTTAGGATTCATGCCTGTGATTGTCCAGGTTCTTGCAATGTCTCATGGGACTTGTAGTTTCAAAACAGCAGGCATACTGCTATCCTTGCTGGAGAGGAAGCTGTACCTGAGGACCTGCAGTGCAAGGATCTCCCTGCTTCATCCATTTTGTGTATCTTTGCTTCACTTCTGTTACTGCTTCTTCATATCATTACCCTACCAGTTATGTGGGGGTGGGTGGGCGGGTGCTCTGATGTGATGAAGCAATATGGCCACCTCCCACACAGATAAACAGAGCAGAAGAAAGGTATGTTGGGTAAGTAATGGGAAAAGATCAGCTATAGGGAGCCCGTAGGCCAGGGGTAGGCAACCTCAGTCCTCCAGCTGTGGTGAAAGTACAAATCCCGTCATGCCTGTGATTGTCAGGGTCTTGCAATGTCTCATGGGACTTGTAGTTTCAATACAGCTGGAGGGCTGAGGTTGCCTACCCCTGCCGTAGGCAATACTGGTGACTAGTTTTCTCTCCTGGTGCCTTTTTCTGTACACGGCTTCCACAGTACAGGTCAGATTTAAAGCTGAAGTCTAGGTATGACTTTTTATTGTCACTGCTCCTCTCCACCTTGTCCAATCAGGAAGCGCCTTGTTTCTATTAAAAAAATTAATAAAAATGAAAGTGGTTATAAACCTCAGACATGAAATATGAACAAAGCATATCCCTCTATAAGTGTGTACTTGTCTCAATTAGGAGCAATAGGTAGGGATGCACCGATACCCCTTCTTTTTTTTTTTTATCAGCGAGTACGAGTATCAATACTTTCGGTCAAGTACTCACCAATGCCGAGTACCGATACTAGAGATGCACCAAAATTTCGTCGGCCGAAAATGGCATATTGCCGATAAAGAAAAAGGTGCTGATAATGGCATCAAAAACGCACACCGATTTTGCCGTGATTTTACTGCGCTTTTGTTGTGACTTTACTGTGCTTATGGTGTGTTTTTCATAGGTCGTGGTTCAAAAACGTAACTCGGGTGCGTTTTTATTGATGGGTCCTTGCTGCGTTTTCAATGCATTTCAACGGGGAGGTTTATTTTTTTTTAACTGACCAAAAATGCAGCAAGCAGGATTTTTAAAACCACAATGGAAACGCAACTTGAAGCAGAGTGAAGAAATACATAGAGTCTAAAGGGATGCAATTTTGAAGCTGGACACTCTTCTGTGTGCTGGAAAGTATCTCCTCAGGACCAGAATAAGGACTTCAGTTCCTGTAGATACCTGGAGCATGTATAAAATGCAGATAAGTGAGACGTTGTAGCAGGATGATCCCTCCTATTCCCGGTGCTCATGTCTCGCTCTGCCTTTTCTCTGTGTTGTGTGCTGTAATACGCTCGTTCTTCCAACTCCTAATACATTATTTATTCTGTAATTGTGGTTGAGATACTAGCAGAGGACGCGGTGTGATTCTGTAACCCCTTCCTGACCGGAGATCTTGGTAACGGATGATTTGTCATTCTGTGACCC
>JARGYO010005626.1:198730645-198749910 GCA_029206835.1 Rana muscosa | reverse complement strand
CACATACAAGTCACACAACTGCACCGATGTCTGAGAAATAGCGGCTAATCATCAAGTGACCACAGAAGTGCCAAGTAGCTTTCAACGAATCATTGTGGGAACCCAAATCTTGCAGCGGACAACTTTTAGGCCCGGTTCACACTGATGCGCTGTGAATTTAGTAAGTTTGTCTATTCTGAGCGAATTTTACCGCGATTTTAACGTGAATTTCAGGAGTGGGACATAGCTGCGATTAAGGTTCTAGCCAATGGAATCATAGTGTAAGGTGTTAACGTCCTGGTTTTTTCGTGGAGAATCGCGTGGTAAAATTCGCACATATGTGAACCATCATTGCGATTCCAGACCGATTTACACTCAAGTCTATGGAGACTAAATTCGCAACGCAGTAAAACCGGACAAGACCCCTTTTTTTTATCGCATCCGTTGAGGAATCGCAACGCATGTATGTGAACGACCGTCATTGAAAACAATGACTTTAGGGATGACATGCGAATTCAAAGTGTTTTTGACGCATTGCATTTGGTATGAAAATCGCACAAGGTGTGAACCGGGCCCAAGTTATGAGATTAAAAAAAAAAAAAAAAAAAAAAAAAAACACCCCAAACTCTCGGTATTCTAGCAAGGAGTGCGGAATTTAAACACGTCCGGCCTTTGTTCAGCGACCCAAGCTGACAAATTACACAACGTTCCCCAATAGCAGACCAGCCGCTGAAGCAAGTCCCCCAACAAGTTTCAGAAGAGAAAAGTTTCCTTTCAACCAGAAAGTGAACGGCGGCCCCCCTCCCTCTGCGACATTCAGCCATTGATGAGAGTCTGAATAATGTGAAATTGAAACCTTTGTTGCTGGGAGAGCGGAGAGGCCTTGCAAGCTGGGAAAGGAGAAGGGGGGGGGGGGGGTACAGCGTATTCTGCAGGTTCCTCTGACGGGAGAGAACTATTCAGCGCTCCTCTTCCAGCTGATTAAACAGAAGCAAGAGAGAGAAAGTTCAGTGATGACATGGAAGAACGCAATGCTGGAAGTGGATATTTAAAGGATCATTTCTACCCAAATCCAATAAAAAGGATGGATGGCGTCTGATGGACTCCAATCAACTTCTAATTATTAAAACTGTAGAACTTTATTAGCGAGATCTTTACAAACGTTTCAGGATTTGACACTTCGCTGACTTTAGGCCTCATGCCCACGGAGGTTTTTAAAAACGAGCTGTAAAGCTAGGTTGGACGCCTGGAAAAAGCGGCGATAAAAACGCGATTTTTACCGCGTTTTTAAGCGTTAGGTAGCGTTTGCAAAGGACTCTTGGGAAATCTAATGTCCAGACAGGAATGTCCTGTGTTTACAGAGGTTACACTGTCCAATCATCTTTTTGCAGATAAAAAAAACGCCGGAGCTCAAAAACGCCGCTGCTGCGTTTTTTGGGCATTTTTAAGTGTTTAACAATTCGCATTTTTTCAGCTCTAAACGCCGACGCCACAGAATGCCCTGGTCGTGTTTTTTTTTGTGTTTTTTTTACAGCTTAAAAACGCCTGTGCCGGGGCGTGGCCTGACATAGCATGGAGTAGGACGTGCATGATTTGAGCTCCGTCCATTACTCCTGTACAGCCCATCCTGACCTTCAGCGTCATCCTGCACCAGCCCAGCGGGACCCCCTGGGGACCCTGAACATCCGTGGCCGCAAATCCACCATCCTCCGCTCGTACGGCGGCCTCCGCAGGGCCGCGATCCCGATCGCGGGTGCCGCATTTAGGAAAGTCCGCGGCTTCGGCCTAGCCCTGGAAGTCGGCGGCCATCTTGCTCCACCCGACCTGCCGCCTGTGCTGCTTCCTGGCCCTCCTGCTCTCAGGTAACAGCCTGCAGGGGCCCACCGAGTCCCCCTGAGGACCCCTCACACCCACAGAGGCAGATACATCAGCCTCTGACTGCGCGGCCGCCGCGTTCAGGAAAGGCCCCGGCTTCGGCCTAGTGCTGGTCGGTGGCCATCTTGCTTCACCCGGCCTGCTGACTAGTGACTCTTCCTGGCCCACCAGCCCTACAGCTCCCTACCATTCGGTATAGACTGAGCTGCCTGCTTTGGAGGGGGGAGGGATCACAGCGGATACCTGCCATGACTCCGCCAAAAACGCCAAAGGCCACCCTGGCGAAATTGGACCAGTACCGCCGCCAGGAGGAGGAAAGAGATGGCGGTGCCGCAGGCGGTGAGCAGGACGCTACGGGAGGCGACACAGCTAAACTGCTCGAGGCGATCACATACTGCCGGACGTCCCTGACGGCGCAAATAGAGGGGGTCAAGGTGGACCTTTCACTCATGCGACAAGACTTCCAGAAACTTTGTGAGCGTGTCACGACTGCCGAAACCCGCATTGGAGAGGTGGAGGACACCGTTACGCCGCTCCAAGTCAGCTCCGATCGAATGCAGCTCCAAATCAATCAGATTCTAAGCAAGCAAGATGATATGGAAAATAGGCTCCGGAGGTGCAACCTCCGTTTCATCGGGCTCCCCGAGGGAGCTGAGGGCAAAGATCCTACCACCTTCTTGGAGAAACTCCTTGTTGACACCTATGGCCGCGAGGCCTTCTCCCCCACCCTGGCGGTGGAGAGGGCTCATCGTATGCCTGCCAGATCTCCTCCTCAGGGGGCTCCCCCCCGCACGTTTATAGCAAAATTCTTGAATTACAAAGATAGAGATGCGGCGCTGCGCATGGCCAGGGAAAAAGGTAACATCCACCTTGGAAACTCCAAGATCGCTATCTTCCCCGACTTTTCTGCCGAGGTGCAGCGCCGCCGCCAAGGCTTCATGGAGGCGAAGAGGAGGCTCCGGATACAACATCTTAAATACTCTATGCTATTTCCAGCTCGTCTTAGAGTCGAAAGGGACGGCCGTGTGTTCTTTTTTGAGGATCCTCAGGAAGTCATTGCCTGGTTGGAGCGTCCGGGGCCCGCCAGAGGGGCGGCGGAGTGACCTGACCGAGCATGTTCATCAGCACTATTGATTGCCTGTCATCATCACCAGCACATTATACGCTGCAGCGGGAGTCTGCAAATCCTGGTATGTTACCCCCCTTTTTTTTTGTCTCCCCTTTACTGCCCGCGGCGCATACCCTATTGCTCCTTACCCCTGGGACCCCCTTTTGCCTTCCCCTGCTATAATCCTCTTTCAATTGTAACCTGCAGAGGGGGTCTCCCATACTTAGGGCCCCCACTGACTGGTTGATCCATGTAACTACCCTGGAGACTGTAATTGCGGAGCACAATCAGTCCTACACTCCACATGCCTAACACAGCGAATTTTCGCCCCCCAGCAACCGGAACACGCATCTCTTTATTATGTGACTGCAGAACTTTCTATACCACCGACCCCGCACTGTACTTCTGGTTCACAGTACAAGAAGAGCCTGTTGCTCTTTATTTGCGGGCATTGGATCTTCCACACCTCCCATGTGAGGAGATCGCTGCAGATCTTTTACGTAACAGCAAGATATTTTGGTTTTATCTGCTACCGGTTGTTACTTTCTTTTGGTTTTGGGAACATACCCGCATCAGTTGGGGAAGATGCAGGGTGGGGAGGGGGGAGGGGGAGGTTCGTTTTTTCTTGATGGACTGCAATACAACGAAGTGCATGCTAACATTGATACTGCATAGATGGCAAACCTTGTATTCATGTAATGCTACTGTCCCACGATATGTTTTAATGTTTGAATTATGGCATCGATAAAACTGCTCACTTGGAATGTGCGTGGGCTTGGGGACAAGGTAAAGAGATCTGCAGTTTTCTCATTTCTCAAAAAACAACGAGCCGACATTGTGGTGTTAGTGGAGACACACGTTGAGGGTCGGCTCCAGATGGCACTCCGCCGGCCATGGATTGGGTGGGCATATCATTCATCCCACTCGTCCCACGCCCGCGGAGTCTCAGTTTTGATTGCCAAGACGGTACATTTTGAGCTGTGTGATGTTCAGTCTGACCCACAGGGGCGCTATGTCTTTCTTTCGGTTAAATTGTATGGTGAACCTTTCCTACTGATGGCATTCTATGTACCTCCACCATTTAATTCTACTATAGTCACAGAGGGCTTGCTATATATGACTCGTCATCCTTCGATTCAGGCGGTGTGGCTGGGGGATTTTAACGCTACGTTGAACCCTACATTAGACAAACTGTCGCCCTCGCCATTATCTACTACAGCTCCAACCCACACTAGATTCTCCCGACTTATCTCTTCCTTTAATCTCACTGACACCTGGCGTTTTAAATTCCCGCTCACTCGAGCTTACTCCTGTTTCTCAACTACCCATAACACCATGTCCCGTATAGATTTTATATTCATTTCTAGTACCCTTGCCCCAAGATTACTGGAAGCTGAATTTGCCCCCAGATTACTTTCAGACCATAGCCCATATTTCATTAGCCTCTCCATCCCATTAGACAAACCGCCCCGTACGTGGCGCCTGAATCCGTTTTGGCTCACCCTGTTGTCGGAGGATGACGAGCTTGGTAACAGTTGGAGAACTTACTTTTTAGAGAATGACGGATCTGCATCCCCAGACGTAGTATGGGAAGCCTTCAAACTGCATGCACGTATGACTCTGACCTCCTTTATCAACAGGCTGAAGGCTAATTCATCAGCCATACTGGACGGGGCAATGCGGGATCTGTCCTCCTCTGAACAGGGGTACATGTCGAACCCCTCTCCTGATGGAGCTGCCCGACTCAGGTTACAAACCAGGGTGGTTAATCAGCTACAACACGAGACGGCCAGGAAAAAACTTTTCTTTGCCAGACAAAAATTATATGAACATGGGGAGAGAGCGGGTAAACTGTTGGCCTACTTGGCACATAGTGAGGATAGACCCCCTACTGTCATTTCCCTCACTGGTCCTAATGGGGAAAAGATTACGGAACCCCAGGCTGTCACTTCTGAATTTAGGGACTTCTTTTCTCAACTATATACGTCCCAGGTTTCTACCACTGACTCTCAATTGGAAGATCTACTGGCGGAAATCATCTTTCCACAGCTAGACGATGCCCAAATGGCTATGCTAGACGCACCTATTACACTCGATGAAATAACCACAGCGATTGGGAGCTTCGCCAGATCCAAGGCCCCGGGTTCAGATGGGTTGCCCATAGAATTTTACGCCCAATACATCGAGATACTTGCCCCCAAGTTATTGTCCCTCTTCAACCATCTATTTGACAATTTCACCTTACCCCCATCGATGGGCGAGGCGGTAATTATCCTCATACCTAAGCCAGGCAAGGACCCAGGCCTCCCGGAATCTTATAGACCAATATCGCTACTCCAGGTAGACATAAAGATTCTGGCTAAAGTACTTGCCCTACGCCTTAACCAAGTGATTCTAACCCTGATCCATGCTGACCAAGCTGGATTTATGCCGGGGCGTAACACCTCCTTCAACCTCAGAAAATTGTATATTAACTTACAAGCGACACATACTAATGTTGGGTCCCGGGTGGTGGTGGCTTTGGATACTGCCAAGGCCTTTGACTCAGTGGAGTGGCGGTACCTTTGGGGATGCCTCCGTGGCTTTGGTTTTGGACCTAAATTTATTAAGTGGGTTCAATTATTATATCTGGCACCCAGGGGTAAAGTAGTGGCCAACGGGAGGGCCTCCCAGACATTTGACTTATCCAGGGGCACTAGACAGGGCTGCCCACTGTCTCCGCTCCTCTATGCCTTGGCGGCGGAGCCCCTTGCAATCTCCATTAGAGGGGACCCCGAGATTCAGGGTCTCTGCCTTGGTTCCCTGACTGAAAAAATTAGCTTATACGCAGACGACACGCTACTATACCTGGCCGACTCTGCCACATCGCTTCAGAAGGCGTTGCATACAATTGAACACTTTGGTCAGTTCTCTGGCCTTAAAATTAATTGGGAGAAATCTCAAATACTGCCTATGGATAGTTTCCCCTCTCCCAAGCTACAGGCACAGTTACCACTCCAGCGAGTGAACACTATCAAATATCTTGGAGTATTGGTGAATAGAACACCGGCTGACTATATATCCCTGAACATAGAACCCCTTTTCGATCTCATCAAGTCTAGAACCCAGGTATGGGCGAGACTGCCGCTCGGCGTGTGGGGCCGTATTAACATTGTTAAAATGATATTATTTCCGAAAATATTGTATATACTCTGGCACACACCCGTATACTTACCCTTGAAATTTTTCAAGTCAATGGAGGCCATACTCAAGACATTTATTTGGGGTAACAACAGACACAAGCTGGCCTGGAGAGTCCTTAAGAACCCTACTGACCTAGGTGGAACAGCCCTCCCTGACTTAAATCTTTATTACCTTGCGTCCCAACTGTCTCAACTATACCACATAGATAAAACCGACAGACTCAGATTCCTCACCCTCCTCTGTCCACGGTGGGCACAACTGACCACTGACCCACTCACTGCAATTGCAGTGGGACATAGTGGGAATAACTCCAATAGAGACCGTGGGTCCCTATTATACCAATATAGGCGCGTATGGGACATCACCACTAAAACATTAACGACCCCTAAACACAACAACTATACCCCCTTATGGCACAATAGACTACTCTCAGAGTTTCTCTTGATCCCTGACACAGAGATATGGTGCGAATATGGAATATATTATTTGCACCACATAATTTCCGATGGCACACTTAAAAACTTTGAGGACCTCCAAAATGAGTTCCTGCTGCCCAATTCTATGCTTTTTAGATTCTTCCAGGTGCGTCACGCAGCCCAAGCTCAGTTTCCCCAGCCTTTGCCACAATCTACGCCTAATGTTATTATGGCTGTGGTTAAAGGTGTGGACCCGCGAAAGCTGATCTCTGATTTTTATGTCATGCTTCTCACCCCATCATCTACCACGCTAGCTTACAGCCTTAAACCAAGATGGGAAAGAGAGGTGGGCCCACTGGAGGATGAGGAGTGGAGTGAAGCACTAGACTCGTGCAAGACTGTATCCCCCAAGCTCTCTGACAGGCTGACCCAGTTATACGTGGTGCACCGAGCGTATCTCACCCCCCTAAGAATCGCCCGCTTTAGACGACAGTTTTCTACCTTGTGCACAATGTGTAACCAAACGACGGGCACATTCTTCCATCTACTCTGGGCGTGCCCGGTCCTTCAGGGTCTGTGGAAGCAGATTGTTGACTTCCTCCATGATGACATGGGATCCCCATTGACCCTGGACCCCAAACAATGCTTACTGGGGATATTCCCCGACTCTGAGATGGACAAATTCACTAAAACATTCTTGCATGAAACATTGTTTAATGCTAGAAAAATTATAGCCAGACAGTGGATGAGACCCACTCCCCCCAGCTTCAACGATTGGAAACTAGATATAAATAACACTCTTCCCTACAAAAAGTTCATATACATCAACAGAGGTTGTCCAGATAAGTACTACAAAATCTGGGATCGATGGCTTGAGTCCGCAGACACATGCACTGATGGTCCGTAATACTATACATCCTTCTAGCGTGCAATTCCATGAATAGCGTGGACATAGGGTTTTCCACTTATTGATAGTCACTGAATCCAGTGTTCAATCTGAACAAGTTTTTTGATCTACTGTGCCTATATATGTATAAGCCACATTTCTTGTTTTATGCATTTCTCCAGTATTGCCTTGTAACTTGCAGAATTATGTTCCAAATGTAAATTGTTCAATAAAAAACTTTTTTCTCAAAAAAAAAAAAAAAAAACGCCTGTGCCATTTGCAGCTCAAAAACGCCTAGGTGGGCATGAAGCTATAGACTAAACATGGACAGGCGTTTGTAAGCTGTAAAAAAACGCTCAAAAAAGCCTCCGTGGGCATGAGGCCTTAGACACAAAGTAAATGTAGAAAGAACAAAAATCTCTGGATGGAATTCCTCGGAAGAAATGATGAAGTTACAAAGTTACTCACGCAAAGGCCTCAGGCCCCATTCACACAGGGGCGGCACGACTTCGGGGTTGACCTCGGCGGCGCGATCTTAAGACGACTTGAGACGCCCGCCGAGGCGATTTGCATAAAGACTTCTGTATAGAATGCCTTGGGTCGCCCCCAAAGTAGTACAGGAACCTTTTTCTAAGTCGGAGCAACTCGAGTCGCTCCTATTAGAACGGTTCCATTGAACAGCGTGGGACGCGACTCGTCAGGCGACCGACTCGCCTGACGAGACACCCTGTGTGAACCGGGCCTCATGCACACTGGACGTTAAAATAACGTTATAAAAACGCCAGTAGTTTTGCAGTGAGTTTTTCAACGTTTTTGCAATAGCATTTTTTAGCTTTTTTTGCGTTAGCGTTTTTTCTTGAAGAAAATTTTTTTTTTTTTTTTTTTTTATTTCAATGGATCAAAAACGTTAAAAAACGCAGGTGAGCAACGTTTATCGACGTTGGAGCGTTTTTACAGCTGAAAAACGTCTCTCAGAACCCACTTTTTTTTTTACTGCTCAAAAACGCCACTGCCTAAAACTGCTGATAACAGCCCATGTGTGCATGGACACCTAGGACAACATGGAGAGTTTAAAGGGGAGTTCCAGACTTTTTTTATACTTATTAAAAGTCAGCAGCTACAAAAAGTGTAGCTGCTGGCTTTTAATAAACAGACACTTACCTGTTCCACTGTCCAGCAACGCGACGCACGGAGCTCCGCTCCTCTCCCCCCCCCCTCTCCCCCGGCGCCTCCATTCACAGTGTGGGCACCCGGCTGTGACAGCTTTCGGCTCCACGGCCAGGCACTCACTGCGCATGCGCGAACGGCGCAGCGCTCTGAGTGGACAGGCGATCGCCTGGGTCCTGTCACGTGTCCCAGGTGATCGTCTACAGGAAGGGGCCGCCAGAAGGAGATATGACAAATCGCCTAGGCGACCCCAGGGCGGAAGGAGGAAGTGGGACAGGAAGTCCCACTCCACTGAAGCCCCCACTCCCCCCCCCAAAAAAAAATTTACATGTAAGGGGGCGAGGAGTGGATCAAGCGGAAGTTCCAAATTTGGGTGGAACTCCACTTTAATGACTGTAAGAAAAAAAAAATGTCTACTTCCAAAAACAGCTGCTGTGAAAACGTCCAGTGTGCACGAGAGGTCTTACAGTCACCGGCCAAATACTGAAGTGCCGATTAGAAGGCAGAACATTGAAAGGATCTGAAATAAAGAAAAATCTTCTCTTCACTTTACAATCACCAATTACTCCAAAAACGTGGTTTCCGAAATCTGCACTGAAAGTAAGAAAGTCCCTAAATTCTGGTTGGAGGCAAAAATCACATTTCCTCCACCAATATAAAAGTGAAAGTCCAGACACTACCAGAGCAAGGTTTTCTAATCAATCATTTTCAATTAAAAATACACTAAAATAAATTTTAGTGCACACAGACAATACAATCCTCATTCTTTTTGTACAGAATAAAAAAAAAAAAAAAAAAAAAGACTATAAATTACAGAGATACCAAATTCATCTAACCCCCCAAAATGGTGTGCGCCTGAAAGGACGAGAAATGACGGCGCCTACAATTATTACCGGGTGACACTTTAACCCTTTAAGGCAGGGCTTGACAAATTTGCTTGGAATCTAGGAGCCAGCTAAAAAAGTTAGGAGCCAGGAATGCGCCCTGTCCCGCCGAGCTTGCGCGCAGAAGCGAACGCATACGTGAGTAGCGCCCGCATATGAAAGCGGTGTTCAAACCACACACGTGAGGTATCGCCGCGATCGGTAGAGCAATAATTCTAGCCCTAGACCTCCTCTGTAACTCAAAACATGCAACCTGTAGAATTTTTTAAATGTCGCCTATGAAGATTTTAAAGGGTAAAAGTAAGTCGCCATTCCACGAGCGGACGCAATTTTTAAGCGTGACATGTTGGGTATTATTTTACTCGGCGTAACATTATCTTTCACAGTATAAAAAAAAAACTGGGCTAACTTCACTGTTGTCTTATTTTTTTATTAAAAAAAAAAAGTGTATTTTTTCCCAAAAAAGTGCGCTTGTAAAACCGCTGCGCAAATACGGTGTGACAGAAAGTATTGCAACGACCGCCATTTTATTCTCTAGGGTGTTAGAATAAAAAATATATATAATGTTTGGGGGTTCTAATTAGAGGGAAGGAGATGGCAGGGAAAACACAGGGAAACTCCATTAGCATTGCTGGTTGCAATACCAACGGCCACCACAAGATGGCGTTAGACCACAGAAGGAAGCCTAGGCCTGCAGAAGGCCGCAAAGCCGCGGCCTCAATTACTGGCCGGCGCGGCCCGGCGCGATCCCGCGGCGCGGAGGGGGGCACGGAAACACAGGATACCCCAGCTGTGCCCCCAGGCGCCAGGTCGCTAATTCTAGTCGCAATGGCGACCTGGCGCCCGGGGTTTGTCGAGGCCTGCTTTAAGGGTTCAGTCAGACATGCGGCAAGGACGGCCCGTTGTGCGATTGACGCTACAATGAAGCTGACACTGGTAGCCAATCACATGACCGGAATGGAGCGCCCTCAGAATAGGTTAGTATAGACATCTTTCCTTTTAGTTACACAAACTTAAAGCGGAGTTCCACCCAAAATAACATCCATATATGACCACACTCCTTACACTACAAACATGTACAGTAGCCACTTTTTTTTTTCTTTTCTGTACATACCGTAATATTGTCATCTAAATTCCGGCTTCCGGGTACTCACTCCCGCGGGAGTAGGCGTTTCTATTCTCCCGCAATGTAATCTGGGAGTTCGCCCAGATGTGACATGTCCTGCAGAAAAAGTTCCCCGGCGGATAAGGTCCCCCCCCCCCCCTGTACTGCGCATGCGCGGCACGAACCTCAGCGGAGTTTCCGAAAGTAGCCGAACATGTAGAGCTGCGAGTCGGCTCTACACGGCGCCTGCGCAGTCAGCTCTACATGGCTCCTAGTCATTGCGCAGGCGCCGTGTAGAGCTAACTCGCAGCTCTACATGTTCGGCTACTTTCGGAAACTCCGTTGAGGTTCGTGCCGCGCATGCGCAGTACAGGGGGGGGGGAACCTTATCCGCCGGGGAACTTTTTCTGCAGAACACCGTCCACCGCTACCAGGAAGTCAGTGCTTGTGGGCTTCACAATGCCCACAAGCAAAATGGAAAATTCTGACGGCTGATTTTAAAAGTGCATTTTTTGCCAGAAAAAAGACAGGGGAGGTTAAAAATCACCAAACACGTGAGTACTAATTGGTGATCTACAAACACTTTGCATGCAAGCTAAAAAAAAAAAAAAAAAGGATTTGCCGCGGAACCTCCGCTTTAATGTGAGAGTTGGAGAAGGTTTAAAGCGGAACCTTCAGTCATTTCTTCATCTTTCCATTTATTAAATCTTCTGCCCTTGTTCTTTTAAAGCGGTTGTATAGGTAATTTTTAAACTTTTACCTACAGGTAAGCCTATAATAAAGGCCTATAAGGCTTACCTATAGGTGAAAAAAATCTCCTAAACCTGTACGGTTTAGGAGATATTCCCCTCGCAATGAGCCGCTGAATGCAGCGGCGCATGCGCACAGGGGATTCTCGGCTCAAGGCACGGCAGCCGCCGGACCTCACCGCACATGCGCGGGAGTGACATCGCGGCTCCGGCCACTCAGAGCGCTGGAGCCGCGATACCCGGAAGACGCGCCGAGGCAACATGTCGGCTACCTCGGCGTGGACCAGGTGAGTTACCAACGCCTTGTTCTAAGGTAAGTATTTCATAATGACCTAGTACGCGGTGCATACTAGCTCATTATGGTTTTTGCTTTACAGGGTTAAAAAAAAAAAAAAAACCTTCAGCGGGTGTACAACCGCTTTAACTTTGGATAGTAAAACATTTTTTTTCTGCCTGTAAACCCCTTATACAGCCCACTTCCTGTTTCTTGTCTGGTCATTAGCCTAGGCTTATGACATCATGCGCAGCTCTCTCATGAGAGTTTACCAGGAAGGGAGGAGGGATGAGTCATAAGAGGGCCCACGAGAGCTGCAGAGCTGGAGGTATCCCTCTGTCTCTCAGGAAGTGAACAGGCAGCAGCTTCCGCTGCCCACAGTTAAAAATGGCTGCAGCCAGACTCAGTGGAGGGAGATTTCTGCAGCATATTTTGCAAGTACAGAATCACAGTATATATAAAATAATATGCAAAGTGGTTGGAGGGAAGCTTCAGAATGGCAAATATGTTTTTATTACAAATTATATTATATTGTATAATAATATATATATATATATACACACACACACACACACACACACACACACATATATATATGTAGCGGCCTCACTCTCCCTCCATCTTTATCGGTTACACACCAACTCATGTCTAGGGGTTCCTGGGTTGTGAGAGTGAGATGCGCCACGGCCCATGTCCTCCCCATTGTAGTAGGGAGGTGAAGGCCACTTCCTGATGTTTCCTCGGGCCGGTGTGTTCTGTGAATGCACTGAGTCTGTAATTGCAAGCTCACCAGCCTCCCCTTTGCTTCCAGTAACTGGAGTTCACACACCGGAGAAAGGTCCAACACTTGTTTATTTGACACTCCAATAAGCAAAGCACAATAAACAGTTCTTTTGCAGCAAACTGGTTGGGACCTATAACCTTGCCAACGGTGGGGCGAGCAGATCGAGGCACTTCCTAAAGTTTAAGTTCTATGCCACTGTACTATGACCAGCGGCGCCTAAGCCAATCTGGCTGTTACAGAACAGGAAAGATGGGGTCTCTTCCAGCAACCCCTATGAACAGCAATGGAGCCCTCTTCGATACGCTGTGGCCCCTATCAGGGGGATGTGTCCTCCCAAGAGAGTTCCCAGAGGCCCACTGTCACTGGGTTGGTGCTGCTCCGGGTCTCCAGTGGGTAACCTCTCTGACCTCCTCACCTCAGATACGAGTCCCTCCGCTCAGGGACCCTCGGACAGTCCACCCTAGCGGGACCCAGTCGAAGGTACTGGGCCCCAGGCCTCCTCGATAGTACCTCACCCCAGGCTAAAGGTGCCTGGGATGGACGCCAACATGACTCCGGACCAGGCCATGGGCACCTGGACCAGACTCCTGGATCTCCAGCACCCAGGCCTGAGGGGCCTGGGTGCGGACCGCAACCCTCCTCCTCTGAGGACCTCCTTCTCCGCAAGACCTTGTGGTAAGGGCGTCTCCCCCTTTTATCTCCTCCCATCAACGGCCCGGCGGGTTCCCCGCCCCAGCCATACCATCTCCGGGAAGGGACAAAACAGGGAGCACTGCAGGAGATGATTCTACCTGAAGCCTGTGGGTACCCCGCCACCCACAGGCAAAGGAGAATACTACATCCTCCAATCCTCCACAAAACAAAAAGGGGTCTGAACCCTAACACAATTATACACCTGGGTCACACTATTCCCCAGGTGTATCCCATCAATTTGAGGACCCCGCTACATATACATATATACACACACACACACACACACACCCACACACCCCCATCCATATCAGTGTTTTTCAACTCCAGTCCTCAAGGCACCCCAACAGGTCATGTTTTCAGGCTTTCCATTATTTTGCACAGGTGATTTGATCCTTTTCACTGCCTTAGTAATTACCACAGCTGCTTCATCTGAGGGAAATCCTGAAAACATGACCTGTTGGGGCGCCTTGAGGACTGGGGTTGAGAAACACTGATCTATATACATATATATATATATATCTATCTCTATATATATATATATATATAGATAAATAGAACAGACTGCAGTTGAAAATTCTCCCGACAGAAATTGAATTCTTAAACTATTGCTCTTTTGTCTGTCTTTTTATTTTATTTTATTTTTTACTTGATTTATTAGAAATGTTCAGGAGGAGAACAAATGCACATTCACAAAGCAATGTGTCCGGCGTGCGTCGTAGGACAGGATTGTCTTATTTTTTAGAGACGTTATAGATCTGCAATAATTGCTCCAGATATTTGGATTATTATATTTATAAAATGTGTTAAATTTAAATCTTTTAAATCCTAAAATATAAATCTGCATCTTGTTCCTTGTCCTGCGTCCCACAAATACTTCATACGACTTCAGAAAACAGAAACTGAAGAAAAAAAACAAAACAAAAAAAAAAAAAAACACAAAGGCCGGGTGGCGGTTTTGTTAGAAAAGCTTCTTTGTGTCTCTTGGAAGTTGGAGGATTTTGTGCTGCGATCAAACAATTCATTATGAAAGAAGCTGGGAACCCCCCCCCCCCCCCCTCCGCAGGCGGCCATGTCATTGGTGGGACAATGGGCACAACAGCTGTCAGGTCAGCGGATTGTGAAGACAGGAGGGGGGATTAACAGGCACACAATAATAAAGCCGGCACCTGCCTTCACACTCCGCACCCCCCCCACTTCACACATCAGCCAACACTCTGAGCAGGCAGCACATGGACCGTCCCAACTGCACAGCCGTCTCATGCCACAGACACACCCACAGAGGTCTTCTGCCAAGATGGTGGAAAATCCAACTACAGCTCATTTCTAAAATAAAAGTACTGCTGTATAACCCAGAACCTTCTGTGTAGTCCTCGTCCTAATCACTTTTTCTAAGGGCGCGTTTACATTTTTTACGGTGCGTTACGGCGACACATTACCATGTGTTGCATAGAGGGGGCCCACTGAAAACAATGGGCTGCCAAATGCACCGAAAAGTCCCCACGCAAATCTTGTAACGCAACGCATCAGGTCACATTGTGGCATGGGGCATTGTAGGGCTGCAACTAACGATTATTTTCATACTCGATTATTGTTTAGATTAATCGGTTAATAACCTTATTAAAAAAAAAAAAAAAAAAGTGATTTTGCGGCGATTTGCATTTTTACTTTTTTTTTTTTGCCCAATTTGTTGTTGGGTAGGGATAAGCTCAGGCGTGTTCGCATTAAACACGTGCAGAGCCCACCAAGGAAGTCGGCATTGTCGGAACCGTGCTGCGCTAATCACAGGCAGGGAGACATTGTCCCGATGCTCAGCTGCAGAGATCGGGAAAGGTCTCCCTGCCCGTGATTAGCGCGGTTTCCGACGGTGCCGACCTCCTTGGCGGGCTCTGCATGTGTTTAATGCGAACACACCTGAGCTCATCCCTATTGTTGGGCAGATTAAAAAACACAAATTGCCACAAAAAACGCATTTCATGCTTTCCTGCAGCTTCTCCCTTAAAATGGATGTAAAGCCTCTCTCATCCTTTCTAAACTCCTGCCATAGTGCTGATCTATAAGGATATAGAGGCCTCCTGCATGTATCCTTATCTGTCAAATGTCTCCCCTCTGTCTGTTATAAGAACTGAAAAACGACAGATTCTGTGGGTGGATCTGTTGTCTGGAGCTCGGTGGGTGGAGTCATGATGTCAGTAGACTCCCCGCCCACCTCTACACTCCCCTTGTCAACCAACATTTTCTCCTGTGTATTCCTACCGCTATGATCACTAACATCCAGTCAAAATCCAGAAAAGTATAGGCTTACCTATAGGTAGAAGTAGTCAGAAGGGGTTTACAATCACTTTAAGACAAAAAACCTTCTGACATTACAACCACTTTAACACAAAGATTGCTGGAAATAAACAGAGAAGTAGGAGCTTGTAAAAAAAAAAAAAAAAAAAAACTAACACATTTATACTCACCTAGATGGATACTGCATCAATCTATTTCTGCATCTGTTCCCGTCAGCACTTAGACTGAGAACTGAGCGATCGAGGACCACTGATCATTCGGTTTTCAGCCTTCAGTGAGACCGACTGTCAATCTCCGGCTCTCTGTCCCTCCAGTACTCACTGGAGAGCTGGGCTGTGAAGGGGGCGGGAGCGGCCGGCTCTCAATGGCTCACTGAAAGGCTGAGCCAGCTGCCGGTCCAGGCATCTGGGTGGATCCCGACCATATTGTCAGGATCTTTTCAGACCCTAGACTGGCTGTGATGTCAGCTGACAGCGAGCTTTATGCCTCGTATACAAACGACCGATAATTTATTTATATGCAGCTTTCGAGAGACAATTACAACGGTTCATGAGAAAATATCCGAAGGGACAAACGCAACACTTTTTCTTGTAAGATAACAGAACGAGCGATTTTTGTGTAATTGGGATAGATAAAATCGCGTGACCAAGACCGCGCATGCTCGGAATTAAAAATAATACATTACAATACATTGCCTCACTTCTGAAGTTGTAGTCTGTCTTGGGAGAATTTTTTTATCTTTAGTAACCTATTCATTTTCAATATGAGACTAAAAAATGAACTCTCATTCATCCGATATTCTCATTGTGTGTATCAGGCTTTAGCCCGCTGTCGGCTGAAAACAGGTCACAGGAGTGCAGATCGATCTGCACTCCCGTGACCCACAGGAGAAGTACAGCCAAATGAGCTCTGGCTATACTTTCCCTTTAAAAACGAAAATATTCATGAATGATTCCTTAGTGCCGGTTCACACAGGAGTGGCTTCAAAATCATCAGACTCTGAAGCCGCCCCGTACAGCGCAACTTCAGCGCGGCTTGCAAAACGAAGTCCATGCAAGCCGCTACGAAGTCGCCCCAAAATAGTGCAGGAACCTTTTTTCTAAGTCGAAACGACTTGAGTCGCTCCTATTAGAACGCTTCCATTGCAATGCAGCAAACGCGACTTGTCAGGCGGCTAAGTCGCCTGACAGGTTGACCCTGTGTGATTCTATAAATATATAACCATATAAATAACCAATAGCAGAGAATTAGGTGAAAGGGGCTGGCAGGCTCCTGTAAATGACACAGCACTCTGCCTCAGATCTTCTTCTAAGAGTTAAAGAACACATTCCTAGCATCCCTTTAAACACCACTGCAGTTTTTTGATGGCCATTGGGTGCAGCAGACTTTAGCTGGATGGTTACCTAAGCATGCAGGTCTAAAGGGATGCTGGGAATGTGTTCTTTCACATCATTCTTGGGAACAAAAAGACTGGGGGCAGAGAAAACCAAAAGATGCGAGAGGTGGGCAATGACAGTACAGATCAGGATGAGAGGAAAGGGGAGTGAGTGAGTGAGTAACTTGTATAGCGCTACAAATGCAAACTAAATCGCCTTAAGGCGCTTATTTCCATCCGGTGTCATCCTGATCCTTCAGAAGAGGTGGGTCTTACGTTTTTTCCTGAAGGCCCGATAGTTTTCTTCCATGCGGATGTTCGTTGGTAGAGCGTTCCAGAGCCGTGGTCCTTGGACTGCAAATCTTCGTTCTCCCTTCGATTTGTAGCGGGACTTGGGGATGTGGAGGAGGTTTTGGTTGATCGGAGAATGTGATTGGGGGTGTGGTGTTTTATTTTCTCGCATAAGTATTGGGGAGCCTTTCCTTGTGTTAATTTGTGGGTGAGGCAGAGGGTCTTGAATGTGACCCGATCCTTTACTGCCAGCCAATGGAGGGTCCTCAGGGATGGGGTGAAGGATTCCCATTGGGGTGATTGATCGATAAGGATTAAAGCTATACAGACAGAAAACAAAGGCAGGTGCTGCAGTTTAAAAAGGCAATTTTGAGGAGATGAGAATTAAGGATAATCCTTTGCAGTCCAGGAGAGATCTTGACATAAGGCTGGGTTTACACCCCCGACGGATGCGGCTGGCAGCAGGGGGTCCGGTGCGCCCCTCTTCTCCGTTTCAGGGCCAAATTTTTGCCCCATTTCAGCCCTGAAACTGAGCCAAAGACGCACAGCGTTCCTGTGCAAGCGGCTCCTCAGCTGCAACGGAGATATGTGAACCGGCTCCTGTCATGTAAATTGAATGCGGAGAAAACCCACATCCAATTCGCCTTCGTGTGTGAAAAAAGGGAGGAGTGGAATTCACCTTTAAGATTCCTCATCGGTGTCGCTTGTGGCAAGAAAAATTGCTACACGAGGGTCTGCTTGGCAGCCAGGCAACTAGCATTTGTCAAAAGCTGGTTGGTCGGCAATGGCAGTTCCCATGTAGAGAAAGTTCTGCTGTATGGACAGAGATCAAACCTGATAGAGCGAACTAATTCCACTTCAACCATCACAAAAGGGCGGATTTCCCAGCCATCCATAGAGCAGATCCCGTTCTCTACAACGCCGGGACAGGAACAATGGAGGACATTATAGAACACATCCTGGAACAGAACGCGCCGAAGCCATTACACTCACAAATGCCTGAGATTCCAAAAATTCCACAACACTTGTACACCCGTTTACTTCTCCGTATCGCAGTAACAAGAGAAAAAAAATTCAAAAAGGATGACAAAAAATAAAATAAATATAATATTATATATATATATATATATATATATATATATATATATATATATATCTGGTAATGTGCAGAAAAAGAAATCGGGTTAATAAATAACTATGAACTGCCATTTGATAAAGCTCTAAGGCAGGGGTCTCCAAACTTTCTAAACAAAGGGCCAGTTTACTGTCCATCAGACTTTAGTGGGGCCGGACTGTGGCCATCGGGAGTACAAAATGTCCAAACGTCAGTGGGAGTATAAAATCCCCCATGATTGGTGTCATTGGGCCCCATTGTTGGTGTCCTTGGGAAGGATTATGCCCCATCATTGGTGTCATTCGGCCCCATTGTTGGTGTCATTGGGAGGAACGGTGTCCCATCATTGAGGTCATTGGTGGGAATTTTACCCCACCGTTTGTGTCACTAGGAGAAATTGTGCCCTTTGTTGGTGTCAGTAAATAAAATAGCACCCCAAGGGCCTGATAAAAGCAAGCAAAGGGTCGCATCCGGCCCCCGGGCCGCAGTTTGGAGACCACTGCTCTAAAGGAATGAGGTACTACCACCAGGAGGAAGTGTGAAATATTCTGTGAAATGGTCTGGGTGGCCAGGGGGGGGAACTTTCTTTTATTTGGGCTAAATAAAGTTTTGTTGAAGTAAATAAATACAGTATTGTTTTTTTTTTGGTCCTTCATCAGAAGCCCATCTTCATTGGACTGTAATCAGACGATCCTGGCACCAGGCAGCTCACACCGGGATTCATCCTATAGGAATAACGGATGAATGGCGGGACCTGCAGGTACAACTTGTCTTCTAATTAGAGAAGCATTTTGACTCTGAAACCAACATTTTTGGAGCAGGAAATACTTTAATTTTTTTAAAAAAAGGAAACGCTCTTTTGCAACAAAAAAAAAGCGTCTTACTTCTCTCTTCCCAAACTACATCAGAACGTACACATTGCTCCACATGCCTCGGTGCCAGGGGGATGCATCACTCGTGTGCAGGGCTTCTGTAAGACCCCTTTCACACGGGGGAGGGGGGGCGTTTTGCATGCGCTACAGCGTTAAAAATAGCGCCTGCAATCCGCCCTTAAAGGGGAGTTCCAGCCTTTTTTAGGTTTATTAAAAGTCAG
>JARGYO010005626.1:198665645-198725645 GCA_029206835.1 Rana muscosa | reverse complement strand
AAACATCTGGCGTGCCAAGGTTCGTCATCACTACTATAGGAAAAAAAAAAAATTTTTTTTTTTTTTTTTTTTTTTTTAAAAACAAACATGTCATACTTACCTGCTCTGTGTAATGGTTTTGCACAGAGCAGCTCAGATCCTCCTCTTCTTGTTTTGGTCCCCTGCCAGCGCTCCTGGCTCCTCCCCCCTGCCAAGTGTCCCTAATAGCAAGTACGCTCCCAAACGGCACTGTGTGGATCCGTTCACACACGCACTGCGCGCTCGCCCCCGCTCCCTCCTCATTGGCTGTAATTGAGAGCAACAGAAACCACTGGCTCCCGCTGCTGTATGAGCCAATGCGGAGAGAAAGACCCAAGAGAGCGGCTGTTCTCATGCACATTGCTGGATCGCGATCGGGCACAGCAAAGTATTGAGGTGGCTGTGGTTGGGGGGTTTCGCACACAGAAGTTTTTTTACCTTAATGCATTAAAGCGGAGTTCCACCCAAAAGTGGAACTTCCGCTTTAACCACTCCTCGCCCCCTTTGGCATGTAATTTTTTTTTTTGGGGGGGGGGAGTGGAACTTCCTGTCCCACTTCCTCCTTCCGCCCAGGGACCGCTTAGGCGACTCGTCATATCGCCTAAGGCGGGCCCCTCCCTGTAGGCGATCACCTGGGACATGTGACAGGTCCCAGGCGATCGCCTGTCCACTCAGATTGCGCAGCGCCGCTCGCGCATGCGCAGTGAGCGCCCGTCCGTGAAGCCGAAAGCTGTCATGGCCAGGTGCCCACAGTAGGAATGGAGGCGCCGGCGGAAGGGGGGGGGGGGGAGAGGAGCGAAGCTCCGTTTGGCCACGTCGCTGGACAGTGGAACAGGCAAGTGTCTGTTTATTACCTTGAACCTTTAGAACCACTTCAGGGGATAGAACAAGAGGCTGCATTGCTTATCTGACTCCCTATGTCAGCACTGTGCTCTTCTGCCTGAAGCTCCAGTCTGTGGGAGTAGCCTTGGCACCTTTGTGTACAATGCAGGGCTATTAACCCTATATTGTAAAAGGTGGAGGCAGGAGTACGATCACAACACAGCTTACAGAGGAGGTTGCAATGGATCAAAAGGAGCCTGCTGGACTGGGGGGGTAAATTAACCACTTGACCAAATGGCACTCCTGCTCAAATCAACGTAGCTGTACGGCGGGCGCTTTAAGGAGTATTGGGGGGGATGTGCCCGCTGCGTGATGTAGGAGCCAATGTGCATGGCTGCCGGCTACCCGTGATCGCTCCCAAGGACAGAACGGAGATCCGTCTATGTAAACAGGCAGATCTCCGTTCTGTCAGGGGTGAGGAGACTGATCTGTTGTTCATACTACTTAGGAACAACGATCATTCTCCTCCCCCAGGCAGTCCCACCCCCCCCCAGTTAGAAACACTCCCTAGGGGACACACTTAACCCCTTGATCACCCCCTAGTGTTAACCCCTTCCCTGCCAGTGACATTTATACAGTAATCAGTGGCTATTTTTAGCACTGATCGTTGGATAAATGTCAATGGTCCCAAAATTGTGTCAAAAGTGTCCGATCTGTCCACCGCAATGTCGCAGTCCTGATTAAAAACAAAAACCGCAGATCGCCGCCATTACTAGTAAAAAACAAATGCCATAAATCTATCCCCTATTTTGCAGACGCTGTAACTTTTGCGCAAACCAATCAATAAACGCTTATTGCAACATTTTTTAGCAAAAATATGTAGAAGAATATCGGCCTAAACTGGAGGAAGAAATTTTTTTTATATATATTTTTGGGGATATTTATTATAGCAAAACGTAAAAAAGTTTTTTTTCTTCAAAATTGTCGCTCTTTTGTTTATAGCGCAAAAAATAAAAACCGCAGAGGTGATCAAATACCACCAAAAGAAACCTCTATTTGTGGGGGGGGGGGGGAGACATACATTGTATTTGCGCACAATTGTCAGTTAAAGCGACTGTGTGCCGTAATCGCAAAAAATGGCCTGGTTAGGAAGAGGGTAAATCCTTCCGGGGCTGAAGTAGTTAAGCAGCCTCCTCTGAAACCCCCAATAATTAACAAGTATTTACCCATTGCAATGTCAAAAGGTCCCAATGCAAGGGTAACTTTTGTTGTGGGCTTAAAGTGGAGCTCCACCTAAAAACGTGAAGTTCTGCTTTAAAGTGGTTGTACACCCATTTTTACCTACAGGTAAGCCTACATTAAGGCTTACCTGTAGGTGCTGGAACTTTCTCCTAAACATCCATGGTTTAGGAGATATTTACAATAGAGACGTGCGCCAATGTTTATGGCGCAGGCGCACAATAGAAATGGCGATCGTGCCGTTTCAAAAAGAGGTCATGCTGTGACTGGCAGCTCCAGGATGCATGCCAGTCACAGAGCTGGAGTTCACAGCCCCGGAAGAAAGAGGGGTGAAGATTGGACGCTTCCTGCACAGGGGACAGCAGTGACATCGCAGGCTTCGGTTTCAGGTAAGTGACACATAATGGGCTACTATGAGATGCACAGTAGCCCATTATGCTTTACCTTTGCAGGGAAATAAAGAGGATGTAAAACCTGTCAGTTTACTTCCTCTTTAAGGCCTCCACGTCACCTTTTTTTGTGGGGGGGGGGGGGGGGTACCTGGTTTTGACCTAGGCGTTTTAAGTGGAAGTTGATGTCACTGGTCCTGCAGTCTTCTGGGACCATTCACAATGGAGCAGCACGGCTCCAGGTCACAGCCAGGTGCCCACAAGTTGACCTGCCAAGAAAAGAAAACCAGTGGGAAAGAACGGCTCACGTGAGCATTTCGCTGGATCCTGGGACAGCCAATTGTCTGTTTATTAAAGAGGAAGTAAACCCCAGCCCGATTTTATTTATTTATTTTTTTTCAAAATCTAACATTCAGTTGCTCATTAAAAGTCAAAATCAATAGAAATCTCCCCTAAACGAGGTCTGCAAGTACCTTATTTCGGGTGTTTTTCTTCTCTTGATTTTCCGGGTATTGACCGCGCCATTTTTAGTGCTGTTTGCAGAATCTATAGCCTACGTCACTTCCGCCCTTACTGTGTTTGCCTTCCAAAATCTTGCGCATGCGCCGTAGCGCCCTAACAAGCCTCGATGTGTGACATCTTATTCGGTCACAAGGGGGAGCGTCACGAAGACAAGAATCATTGCAGCATCGCGAGACTTCCCCCTCTGTGCCATTCAGAGGGGAGTCTCACTCACAGTAATTTCCCCACAAGCAGGAAATACAGAAACGGCACAATTCACATGCCGTTAAAAGAGCATACTGCGCAATCGCGCATGACGTCATCACTGATTAAAAGACGATTTACACTGAAACTACACAAGTGCACTTTCACAAGCAGCAATCAGCTGCCTGTGTTATCTACTATCTGCCAAGATTAACTTCACACTGAGGGTTTACAACCACTTTAAAAGTCAGCAGCTACAGTATTTGTAGCTGCTGACTTTTAATAAACACAACAAAAATGACTGGAGCTCCTCTTTAAGTAGCATCACAAAAACGGGAGGAACATACGTTGAAAGACGGGAATTAACATTTCCATAAAATTTGGGTTTTTAGATTAAAATTTTGTTGTCTCTGCACAAGGAAAACGGATAACATCAAACTGGAGCTCCGTTACTCCTATCACAACATCATGATTTCTTGTTTAAAAACTGTCCGATTAGAGAAATGCAAATAATCGATTTTCTCTCTAGATCGATATACTGTATGTGTGTTTGTTCCTTAAAAGGACCTGACTGGATGTTCCCAAACATATGAATTCTTCCTCATCCTCTGTGCTCCGTCGCAGAGCACGTGGATGGAAGACAAAGCGCTGGCACAGTGCCGAGCCATAAAGATACCGCAGGACTGACACTAGACTCCCCTTCATTGCACTTTATGAGTTTATAATGGGCAGAAAAAACCCACAAATAAAGAGGAGGTGGTCGGGCACATGTTCTCTACGGCCTAGTAAACATAAATCATTCCTCATCATGTGACTCGGTAATAACTGCCGTCGTCTTCCCCATCAGTGACACAAAAAAAAAAACAGTCCCAGACACAAAGCCGACCACGTGTGCCAGCGATACGGTGAAGGAAATGGCTAGACTATAAAATGTATTTGGTGGTCGGATTCTAAAGCCTCGTACACACGATCGGATTTTCTGCGGACAAAGCGTAGGACTTTTTTTCCGAAGGGCGTTGGCCTTGAACTTGTCTTGCATACAAAACGGCAAAGAGACTGTATATGTATTGTAATGTGTGTTATATGTTGTTGGAAAATTAATAAAAAAAAAAAAAAACACACAACGGCAAAGAATTGTCGGCCAACAAACATGAAACTACATGAAAAAAAAAAAAAAGAGCAAGAGGCGGGACTTTGTATGAAGCACACGGAAGCAGATAAATACGTTGGATAAAAAATAGCTTTTAAAAGTTGTTGTAAACCCACTAATCTTTTTTTTTTTCTTAGCCAACCTGCAAGAGAAAGGCATAATGAGCTAGTATGACTAGCATACTAGCTCATTATGTACCACTTACCTTAGATCGGGGCCCCCGAAGCCGTCCGCGTCCCTCTCTCCAGACGCAGACATCACTGTGGCGATAGCCGGAATGTTACTTCCGGGTATCGCCGCACCAGCCAATCACAGCGCCGCTCCGGCGCTGTGATTGGCCGGAGCGGCGAAGACGTGCCTCCGCGCATGCGCGCGGGAGCCGTCACATTCGGCTACGCCCAGCGATTGCTGGGAAGTAGCCGATTTTGTGAATGGGATTAACCCCATGAATGCGCCGTTGTCTACGGCGCTCATGCGCCGTTGTCTACGGCGCGCATGCGCCGTAGACAGCGGCGCCTGTCATTTTTAGTAAATATCTCCTAAACCGTGTAGGTTTAGGAGATATTTCTTGCACCTACAGGTAATCTAGGCTTACCTGTAGGTGCAAGTTGAAAAAGTGGGTTTACAACCACTTTAATTGGTTAAAAATGTCATAAAAAAAATCCATTTCTAAATTCTTTTGCTATAAGTCATTCATTTTTACAATACATTAGAACCAAATATTGCACAATGGTAGTGTTCCAACAAGGAATTATCATATATTGGCAGATGCATAGAATAGTTGGAGCATATTAACACACATTTCAATTGATACAGTACAGAATTATAGCTGTAAAAAATATTTGATAAACATGGGGAAAAATAGGATTTTTGCACTCACCGTAAAATCCGTTTCTCTGACGTCCATGGACCGACACAGCTCTCATACTGATTACATGTGGGTATATGTCCCTGCTCGCAGGAGAAGACCTAGGCAGAATGTTAGAGGTTAAAACATTCTAGAACAAGCCAGAGCTGAACAGCCCCGCCCAGGGGGGCGGTCCCTCCGGACATTACCCTCCCACCTGCAGCTAGCAGCCTCAGTTCGTAACAAAGCAGTACAAACTTAAAAGGAAGGGTGGGTGCTGCGTTGGTCCATGGACGTCAGAGAAACAGATTTTATGGTGAGTACAAAAATCCTATTTTCTCTTATCGTCCATGGACCGACGCAGCTCTCATACTGATTACATGTGGGACGTCCCAAAGCAGTATAAGAAAAGGGTGGGAGCAAAAAAAGTAAGGAACAACCAAAACTTCACTCCAAACCAACAGAGCCCCTCAACGGAGGAGTTGCAACATTAGACAGCGGCCTGCAACACTTTACGGTCAAAGGAAGCATCCGAAGATGCAGCCACATCAACCTTGTAGAACTTTGAAAAGGTATGAACGGACGACCAGGTCGTCGCCTTGCACACTTGTGAAACCGACGCTTGATGTCGGAAGGCCCGGGAAGCACCAATTGCTTTGGTGGAATGCGCCGCAACCGGAAAGGGAGGCGCCCGCCCCTTAAGGGCATAGGCCTGTATGACGGTCTGCCTGATCCACCTAAAGACGGTGGCAGACGACACCGCTCGGCCCTGTTTTGGACCAGACACAGATTTCCGAATGGAAACAGTAGCAGACAGGTACACTCGTAAGGCTTGTACCCATCTTAATGTATGAAGCGCAAACTCTCATGGATGCGATGGGTGAGGACACAAGGACGGAAGAACAATGTCCTTCTTAAGGTGAAAGGCCAAGACCATCCTTAGAAAAGAAGGATGGTCGTGGGCGCAACACCAACATATCCTTATGGAGGACCAAGTAAGGCGACTTGCCGGACAAGGCCGCCAACTCAGACACCCGTCTAACCGAAGCAATGGCCACCAAGGCCAACTTCCGGGACAAGGTCAAGAGAGGAATCTCTCCGATATTCTCAAAAGGGATGTTCTTGGAGAACCGAGATGCATCAAAATCAGATCCCAAGTAGGGAGAGGAGGCTTGACAGGGGGGGATCACATGGCGAACCCCCTGCACAAAAGGTGCTAATCAAGGAATGGCCCGGTAGCGGTCGTTGAAAAAGACAGCCCGGGCCGAAATCCGACCCTCAAAAAAAGGTATGCAAGGCCAGCTTTTGGGTCACACCACGCTGTAAGACCAGCAAAATCCTGGGAACAGAATACATCCGAGGATGCCACTCAAGTTCCTCGCACATAGCGATGTAAGCCTTCCAGGTACGGTGAGATATCTTTCTGGAGGAAGATTCCCGTGTCAACAACATAGAAGAGATGACCGAATACGAGAGAACTCGGTCCTTTAGCACCTGGCTTTAAACAGCCATGCCATTAAAGCCAAGGACTGTAAAGCAGGATGAAGTATGCTCTGCGAAGCCGGCGAGGCAACAACAGTAGCGGAGGGTAAGCATATATCAGGCGATACTGCCCCCACGGGCTTCCAACGCGTCTGACGCATCCGCCCAGGGGTCCCTGGACCTGACCACGATCTTGCCACCTTGCGAGTGAGTCGAGAGGCCACAAGGTCCACTTCCGGTGCCCCACCTCCGGTAAAGGTGGTGGAAACACCTCCGGATGCAAGGACCCTTCGCCTGCAATGCACACGGCCGACAGGACCGTCTTGCAGCGAGATGTACGATACATTGCGGAGTCTCTTTGGGATTTTCAGAGAACGGAGGCCCCAGTGTACAGGGTGCCTCAAATGTTGGCCCATAAAGGCAACTTGACGGAACTTCCCTAGAAACTCGGTCAGAGGACTAGTACCTCAGCCTCCACAGGTGGCGCAAACCCACCCCGGGCACAGAGACCCTAAAGGCTAAAGCAGTTGTAGTGCACCTGCTAGACGACTGATGGATGAAGCAGAGGCTTTTGCCCAGTCATTGAGCTACAAAAAATGCCAGAGACGCAGCCACTAACGGGCGTAACGCTAACCCCAGCCTGGCGAACACAGTCCAAGCCAGCGCTTCTGATCACCACTGAAAGCAGGTGGAAAGTGATACCCCTGAAACCAGGGATCCTTGTGACAATGCTCCATCCAGCAGCTACCCATGGATAGGTGCCGATTGTGCAAACACATAGTTTATACTATGTATTGCGTCAAACGCACAAATGGAGAGTGTGGGAGGAAACCCACCCAGCCACAAAGAGCATAATACCACCACATATGGCGTATGTAGTTTAGTATTTGTGGATAAACCTATTAAACGCGTACATACTGTGCCAGCGACGAAGGTGCGCACATCATCGGGGCCTGGACGTAAACCAGCCACGCAGATTGCGTACACAACCGTGTAGGTATGTTAGCCTGCGAATAAACAAATTGCACATGTTTATACTGTGCATAGCGCTGAGAATGCGCACACCATTGGAACGCAGGGGAGAAACCTGAGCACCCGGATGAAACCCATGCAGACTGCATACGCATACCATGTATGGCATTATAGTATGTGTGCTAAACATTTTGCACAAGCCCATGTGTGCATAGCACCGAAGGCGCGCACACTGTTGGCGCGTGGGAGGAACCGAAGTACCCCACGCATACTCAGAGAATACAATACCTACAACTACTGTGAATGTATTTAGTGTAGTGTATAGACAGAATGTGTATGTTTACATCGTGTATTGCACCAAAGGCATGCATGTCATGTAGCGTGGGCGGAAACCCACGCAGACTGCAAAGAAATACCGGGTAGGTATGTTAGTATGTGGATATCCAATCGCACAAATTTAGACTGTGCATAGCGCCGAAGCGCCCATACCAATGGAGTGTGGGAGGGAACCGGAGTACCCGGAGGAAAACCACACAGACTGCCTACACATACCGTGTAGGTATTATAGCATGCGTGATAAACATTGAACATGTTTAACTGTGCAGAAGGCCAAAAGCGCACATACCGTCAGCGCGTGGGAGGAAACCGTAACACTCGGAAGAACTCCACGCAGACAGCACACAGATACCGTGTAGGAATGATAGCATGTGAATCAACATATTGCACATGTTTATGCTGTGCATTTCCATAGCCTAAATAAATGGCATAACGTGCTTCACAAGGCCAGTGCATTCTGTTCTTTCTGTACTGCGAGCCAATCACCTGACTTCTGAAAGTGAAGAAATCATCACAAACACCAAACCAACCGACAGGAAACACATGTAGCTGTATTGCAGTTATGAAGGAGCATTCTCAGATGGGGTGTTGGCTAAGTGGGGAAGCGATCTACTCATCCCCTGTCTGTGATCGATGGGTAGATGCTGGTGGAACCCCTGGGGATTGCTCACGGAACCCTGGACTGGAGGGGAAATCATGAATGACGGCTTCTCTCTGTATCCAGCTGTCATATTACATCTACAGATGAATAAACTCGGCCAATTCTGGACTGGATGCCAAGCAACACGTTGTATTCTTCTGGGAAGAGCAAAGCTTAAAGTGGAACTTCACTCCCTCAATCAACATGAACTATTTTTAATCCTTACGCTTGCCAGCATTAGTAAATAGATAGGAAAGGAGGAGATGATATTTACTTGTTTTATATCTTTTTAATTTTTACATTTCTTAAGTTACTTCCTGGATTCCAGGCCTAGACAACCATATATACCAGCAGGGGGTTCTCTCAACTAAGCACACCCTCCTGCCTGCATGCCTGAGCCAACAGCAGATGAATTCCGGGAAGTAAATACTACATGAATCATCTCCCCTTACTCCAGATGGCCACAGCTAGAAATGCTAGGCAGGGGGGTGTTTTTTTTTTTTGTTTTTTTTTAAGTATTGGGCACAAAAGTACCCGATATTACCGATATTGCATCAAGGGGTTTTACCGGGGTGATGCTTGCAGCTGCAGGCATCACCCTGATATCGTTCTTTAGAGTGGACAGTCGGCTTTATTGTAATGACATCCGATGTAGCTCAGCAGCTGTTATTACAAGCAGCGGGAGGGAACGATGCCTTGTTTGGGTCTCGGATCTGGTAGACTGGAAGCCATATCATGACATAACTTCCCGTATTACTGGCATCTTAAAAGGCGCCAGTTTAACCACTTCCCGCCCGGCCTATAGCAGAATGACGGCCGGGCGGTGGTTCAGTTATCCTGACTGGGCGGCATATGACGTCCAGCAGGATAACTGACGGCGCGCGCCCGTGGGGGCTCACGGCGATCGGTGGTGCGGCGTGTCAGTCTGACACACTGCTACACTTGTTTTTTAGCACAGCCCCCCCTCAGATGCCCGCCCAGGACCACCAGAGATGGCCACTACACAAGACCACCAGGTGTGCCACCCTAGACCACCAGGCATATGCCAATCAGTGCCCAGCCAGCTGCCAATCAAAAATGCCTGCCAGTGCCACCAGTGATGCCTATCAGTGCCCAGCAGTGCCACCTATGAGTGCCCAGCAGTGCCACCTATGAGTGCCCAGCAGTGCCACCTATGAGTGCCCAGCAGTGCCACCTATGAGTGCCCAGCAGTGCCACCTATGAGTGCCCAGCAGTGCCACCTATGAGTGCCCAGCAGTGCCACCTATGAGTGCCCAGCAGTGCCACCTATGAGTGCCCAGCAGTGCCATCTCATTGGTGCCACCTTATCAGTCCCCATCAGTGCAGCTTATCAGTGCCCATAAGTGAAGAAGAGAACTTGGTTACAAAATTTTATAACAGAAACAAAGAAAAACGTTTTTCTTCAAAATTTTCGGGCTTTTTTTATTAGTTTAGCAAAAAAATAAAAAACCGCAGAGGTGATCAAATGCCACCAAAAGAAAGCTCTATTTGTGGGAACAAAATGATAAAAAAATTAGTTTGGGTACAGTGTAGCATGACCGCCCAATTATCATTTAAAAGGGGATGGCGCAACATTAAATATGGCATGCTCTACCCCAGCCGCCTGTGAGTCCAACATGATGGAAAGTTCCGCTTCTTCGACAACCCTGCAGATGCTGATAGCTGGCTGACCACCTTGCAATGAAAGATTCTTTCAACCGATCTATCAGATGCACGATTCTCCACATCCTGGTTTGCTCTATCCTACTTAATTCCTGCAAGCACCGGAGTTACCCCAAATGTACCTCTACAAGTGAAACACAACTGACCCTCCCTGTTTTGTTTTGTTTACTCCCAGAGTGGAGGACCAGGTGACTCATCTCTACCTGGGGCAGCCCAGCAACTTGAAGGGACTGCTCCGCTACTCCAGAGGGCCGGTCCCCTCTCACTGTAATGGGATGCAAGTTCCCTCACCCTCGCCTACTGTTCTAGGTTGAACTCACGCTGAGGTTATCTCAGAAACTTTGAGCCTTCAGAAGGCGACATCTACAATCAAGTTTAGGGTAAGAAACTGCCTTGGCGAAAGTTGGGGTTATGCCAGGCGGTAGGGCGTTACTTGTGCTGTTTGTAAGTTACCACACCTGCTCGGGTTCCACACTATTTTTCTTGCTGGACTATGTTGTCTTCATTTTGATACTTCTCTGGTTCACATATTTTTTATTATTTCACTTTATGTTTTCTCCAGTATCACTGGATTTCTACACCCTATGGACTGCCTCTGCAGCGGGCCTATGGCCAGAACATAACTGGGTATGGGTTTTCTATGATCCTAATGGCATTGAACTTCTCTATTTCAAATGGGTATAGATTTAAGGCTGATATCTTGGAATGTTAGGGGAGTGAATGACAAGGTGAAAAGATCGTTAGCATTTACATTTCTGCAGTCCCACAAACCTCACATTTTGTTTCTCCAGGAAACTCACCTGACGGGCAACAAAATCCTAGCACTCAGGCGGGCATGGGTCAAACAAGGGTTTCATGCCACATATTCCTCCTACGCGAGGGGCGTGACTGTTCTGCTTAACAAGTCACTCCCTTACTCAGTGGAACAGGTCTTCACGGACCCTGGGGGAAGATAAATCATCCTTATCCTCGAAATGTATGCCCAACGTTGGGCAATAATTAATGTATATGTCCCTCCTCCGTTTAACTGCTCCATCCTGTACACGGTCCTTACAAAAATAGCCCCCCTCCAGGTCCACAATATTCTAGTTGGAGGGGATTTTAAACGCCATCCTTGACCACAACAAAGATACTACTAGCCCCCTTAGACCTGCTCCCCCTGATTTGGACCTCTGGGCAGACACTTTTGGTCTCCAGATCTGGCGGTGGAAGCATCCGGAGGAGAGGACATATTCACATATCTCAGCGTCGCATAGGTCTGGGTCCCGCATAGACTTCATATTCGGGTCGGCTTCTGCACTGTCTCGAGTCGGAACAGTCTCCTATCTCCCGGCAGGTCTTTCAGACCACTCACCGCTGGAGCTTGGCTTGACTCTGGGTACCCCCCGCGAGCCGGGATGCTGGAAGTTAGCGTCCCATTGTATAGCCAATCCCCAAATCCAGGAGTTGGTAGAGCCCAAACTCAAGGAATACTGGCAGACAAATGAGGGATCGGCTTCCCTTGACGTGGTCTGGGAGGCGGGCAAGGCTCATGCCAGAGGAAAATACATCTCCTCTATCAAGGCAGTGAAATCCGGCTTTGCGTTTCAGACCGCTCAACTGGAACAGAGCGAAGGGGCGGCACTGGAACTTTTCACTGGGCATCCAACACCTGAAAATTACTCTACCCTAGCCCAAACGAGAAGAGATCTGAAGCTCCACTACACCTCGCTGGTACACTCTGATGCGCGGAAGCTTGTAGCCAGGCTTTTCGAGTCAGGGGGGACAAGAATGGCAAACTACTGGCCAACCTTGTGGCAGAACCCTCGCTCCAAACAGTAATCCCTAGACTTCAGACTTCCACTGGTTGCCAGGTTACAGACCCCGAAGGTATACTGCGGGAATTCCATCTCTTTTATAGCAACCTGTACGATGACCCATTCTCTGGCTCAGCTGTTGCTGGGCTGGAGGAACTAGGGGGAAATACTCTGCCTCTCCTCTCTGAGGAGGACAGGATCGCGCTAGATAAGCCATTAACACGTCTAGAAATAGAGGCTGCAATATACTCCTTGCCCAACAATAAATCCCCGGGCCCAGATGGTCTACCTGGGGACTGGTACAAAACTAACGCTACTTTACTGGTCCCTAAACTAATCCAGTTATACACAGACTGCCTGGAATCTGACAGGCTACCAGACAGCATGTACCAGGCACATATAGTGCTGCTGCCCAAACCAGGGAAGGACCCCACTTCCTGCTCATCCTATAGACCCATCTCGTTGCTGAACTATGATCTTAAGATACTCACAAAAGTACTAGCCAATAGAATCATGAAGGTTTTACCATCCCTTGTCAACATAGATCAGACAGGCTTTATGCCTGGCAAGTCCACAGACATTAACCTTAGACGAGTCTTTACCCATCTCCAGCTCCCACCCGAAGAGACTGCCTCCCGGGTACTGGTATCCCTCGACATCGAAAAGGCTTTCGATACAGTCAGATGGTCCTATATGATACAGGTTCTGGAGGGTTTTGGCTTTGGCCCAACTTTCCGGAAATGGATCGGCTTACTATATAGGGCACCCACCGCTCGTATCAAACTGAATGGTAGACTCTCGCCCTCTTTCCCGATTAGGAGGGGAACAAGACAGGGGTGTCCTCTATCACCTGCACTGTTTGCCCTGGTAATGGAGCCTCTGGCTGAGGCCCTGCGGAGGTCGGGGGAGGTGTTTGGAGTACGGGTCGGCTCGTTGACCGAGAAATTGGCATTGTATGCCGATGATTTGATTCTCTTCCTCAGGGACCCCGGTCCCTCGCTCACCGGGGCGCTTCGGCTTCTGGACCGTTTCGCGACTCTCTCTGGCCTCCGAACCAACTGGAGCAAATCACTAATTTTACCCATAGACCCCGGGGCAAGGAGGCTGAGTGATCCTACTTCGCCTCTACAATGGGCAGATACCATCAGATACCTAGGGATAAATATTTCGTCCAATACCAAGGATTTTTTCAAACTTAACCTGTCCCCGGTGCTGCAGTGGTGTAAATCAAAACTGAAGGCTTGGTCAAACCTCCCATTATCTCTAATAGGGAGAATTAACTTAATAAAAATGAAATTACTCCCGGTCTTGCTGTACATCTTGCGGCACTCTCCGGTCTGGATCCCCAAGTCTCTTTTCCAGCAACTAGACTCCTCAGTGGCTTCCTTCTTGTGGCAATCACACCCGGCTAGATTCAGTAAAAAGATCTTGTGTAGACCATGGACACAGGGGGGACTTGCCTGCCCAGACTTTCACACCTACTATTTAGCAGCGATGCTCACCCATGCACATAACTGGCTGGTCTCGGATGACACCAATGCTTCAGTTGTCCTGGAGGCAGCACACCTAGGATCTTTTGAGGCCCTTCGCAACGCACTCTATAGGGGGTCAGGGGGCTCTGCGGTACCTTTGACTCTAGATATGAAAGCGATCATTAAGGCATGGTACACGGTAGTGATTAAACCTAATTTGGCAAAGGCCAGATGGTCCCCTAATACACCACTTTGGTGCAATCCGAGGCTTGGGGAGTTCCACTCCTTACAGGATCCGGGTTTGTCGGCCGGCAAGGGCATCAAGTATTTGAGGGATATCTGCGATGAGCTGGGGCTATTTACATTCGATAGGCTAAAGAATAAATTCCAGCTTCCGAACTCTCTCTTTTTCAGGTTCCTGCAGCTCCGCCACGCCTTTAATTCGCAGTTCAAGTCGGTTCAGCTTCGGCTGGAGCTTGACGCCTTGGAGATTCTCCTAGACGATGCTGAGCTCTCAAAACCACTATCCCGAATCTATCGAGCACTCCTGCCGTCCATCCAGGTAGGTCTGGATGGTCTGCGTGGTCTGTGGCGGGCGGAGGTGCAGGAGCTGGATGGCGAAGACTGGGAAGATATGTGGGACTACCCATTTCAGCCGCTAGTGGCTACTAGGGACAAACTGATCCAATTCAAGATCCTCCACAGGATCTATTACACGCCCCAACGCCTCCATCGCATATACCCGGCCCTGCCGGCTAACTGCTGGAGATGCTCTGATACTCCTGCAGACTTCACACACATTCTGGGATTGCCTACAGATCCGGGACTATTGGCGGGAGGTAACTCAATTTATCCACAGCCTAACTACCATTTCTATTCCTCTGACAATTAGTGTTTGCCTCCTTGGCCTGGTGGAGCAACTGGCACTTGCCAAAGCACCACGTATCCTAATAGGTATCCTCCTGTTTTATGCAAGAAAAGCCATAGTATTAAAGTGGAAGTCAACCACCCTCCCCACCCTGACCTCATGGAAGCATCTAGTTAACACAGTTAAAAGCGACGTACCTGTCTTGTGGATGCCCCAAAAAATATGAAAAAGTCTGGCATCTGTGGACTGATTCAGAGTCCACAACAGATGACCGACCCCAAGAGGAGTGACTTGTCAGATCTCCTCTGTACTCCTCAGTCCTGATAGGAGCTGAGGTCCGTACTCTGAATAGATAAATGGAGGTGTAAGCATAGCTCAACATTAATAGCACCTACTCCTGCATGCTCCTGATAAGTCCAACCCAGACATCGAGGAACGAGTAGAGGTCCCGCAAGGAAAAGATAACTCCTGTTGCAATCCTACCACGTGTATCCCGAGAGGTGTCCCTGTTATGTTAGTTAGATATATTTAGTGTTAGGATGTGATGTTAAATTGTTTTCTGTGTTTTGTTTTTTTTTGTCCTTTGATGTGCACGTGGTTATGCCCCAGTGGCCCTGTTTTGTACCTCAAACACAGAAAAACTTCAATAAAGAGAATTTAAAAAAAAAATAAAAAAAAAAGGGGGATGGCGCCTGAATGCTGAAAATTGGCCTGGGCAGGAAGGTGCTAAAGTCCCTGGTATTGAAGTGGTTAAAAAAATATAAAGTATTCACAAAAACGCTGATCTTGACATTTTGAATACTTTCAAGTGCAGAGGAGGGGTTGGGGGTCTTATAGACCCCGATCCCTTCATAAAGAGTACCTCTCACATGCCTGTTACGTCACAAGCATAGGCGTGCGCACAGGGTGTGCCAGATGCGCCCAGGCACACCCTAATCATCCTGTGCAGCACAGATTCCCCCTACTGCCCTCCCCTCCCACTGCGCCCCCGACTTCCCTCTTCTCTGTCGGCTGTTGCTGCGTAGATGTTTTAGAATGAGTGGGGGAAGGGGCCGGTAAATATGTAATTCACCTGCCCCTTCCCTTTCTGAATGAACATTGTGAGTTATCGGTAATGTGTGTTTGAGCTTTGGGGTGCACACCCTAATGCAGCCTTTCTCAACCTTTTCAACAGAGAGGAACCCTTGAAATAGTTCTCTGGTCTCGGGGAACCCCTGATAAAAATTACACATCTACAATTCATGAAACCTTAGTGTGATGGTCAGTGGGAAGAATGGTCCTTACACTTGTGGTCATTGGGAAGAATTACCTCCTTACAGATAGCTAAAAGGATCAATGGTGTCAGTAGGAAATTATCTGAGAGGCAGAAATTGCCCAATGCTGAAGGAACCCCTAGCAACCTCTGGAGGAACCCTGGTTGAGAATCACTGCCCTAATGCAATAGGCTACGCACGCCTATGGTCACAAGGGATGTTTACATTCCTTGTGACAGTAATAACCGTGATAAAAAAATAAAATTAAATAAAAAAAAGTGTAAAAATTAAATCGGCTATCGGTCCGAGGGGAGGCCAAAATATAGGTAGGAGGAGAAAACATACCCAATATACAGGCAGGGTTACGGCAGATGGATGTAATGTGCAGCTATCTGGATAGGTTCTGGTAGGAGAGGGAGATGGGGAAAGATGGGATTAGATCTCCAGCATCAAAGGACAGGCCAGAAGGGTTACTGTTGAACGCTGCAGCCGCATGGCTTTCCTGTCAGGGGAACATTCACTCCCAGCATCCCAGGGGAGCGCAGAGTGTCACAGGCTCCAGGTACAGCTGGAAAGAACGTTAAGGCAGCAGTTGTGGGAGGCCCCCAAGAGGAGACACAGCACTACGTCATATCACCTCCACCGAGCCGTCACCTGCCAGGCAGAATGTTTTCAGCTTAGTGCTCCAGTCTATGAACAGGGCATGTTTTCCCAACCAACAGGTACAGGAGCACCAATGAATAACCTCCCCGCCCCCCTCCCAAACTTCCATCAGCCTTCGGCTGGCCATGCATAATACAAATTTTCCTTTCGATTTACCATAACCATATAAAATGGGGTCAAACCTAAACACTTTCAATTTGTATGTAACCAGGTAGGGCCTCCTACTACATAGTTGAAAGTAAATATAAAAGGAAATTGAAGAAAATTGTATAATGGATGGCCTACTTTATTCCATCCCATACAATTTAATCCCTCCTTGTAAACACTTTGTAAGAGACCATAAGCAGCTACAAGTTCTCCATCACTAGGGTTTCTTTTCCAGGTCAAATAAATTGCCTTTCACAGACGCCACTCATGTTAAAGTGGAACTCCACTTTTATTGAGAAAAAAAAACTCCCCTCTGTGTGATCTGTGTACATTGCGGTTACTGTTATTCTGAAGAAAGCGCCGTTTGTTTTTTTGTGTCCATGTGCGGCGGGAAAGTGAATGGGAGAGACTGTAAAGTGGAGTTCCACACAAAATTGGAACTTCCGCTTAAACCACTCCTCGCCCCCTTACAATTGTAATTTTATTTTTTTTTGGGGGGGGGGGGGGGGGAGTGGGCAGGCCCCTCCCTGTAGGCGATCACCTGGGACACGTGACAGGTCCCAGGCAATCGCCTGTCCACTCAGATTGCGCAGCACTGCTCGCGCATGTGCAGTGAGTGCCAGGCCGTGAAGCCGAAAGCGGTCACAGCCGGGTGCCCACAGTAGGAATGGAAGCGCCGGCGAAGAAGGGGGGGGGGGAGGAGCGAAGCTCCGTTTGGCTGCGTCGCTGGACAGTGGAACAGGTAAGTGTCTGTTTATTAAAAGCCAGCAGCTACACTTTTTGTAGCTGCTGACTTTTAATAAACATAAAAAAGGCTGGAACTCCCCTGCTGCACCTGCAAAGCTCTAATGAGGGAAAAAAATCAATAGGGTTGCGCTGTTACTGCACAACCAAGTGTGTGTGTGTGTGTGTGTGTGTGTGTGTGTGTGTGTGTGTGTGTGTGTGTGTGTATAGACACTATTTTTTGTACAAAGAAAAGTCCATGAAATAGTGAAAAAAATGAAAAATACTGTATTATACTCGAGTATAAGCCGAGTTTTCAGCACTTTTTGTGCTGAAAAAGCCCCCCCGGCTTATACTCGAGTCAGGTTTCCTCTCCCGCCTCGTCAGTCTTGATGAGGAGGGAAGGAAACCCATATTACGCTGTACATTGTCCCTGTGTGTATAGGAAGTGTATAGGACGGCGCTGTGTGTATAGGAACTGGAAGTCCGCGCCATCCCGCCTCCTCTTCCTCGTCCGTCCGTGACGAGGAGGAGGCGGGGCTTTGTTACAGGGGACGGCGCAGACTTCCGATACCTACAGCCCTGCTCTCTGACCAGAGAGCACTGTACTAAATCCATTGCTGCCCTAATCTTGTGTTTGTAGCAGATAGGAAATGGTAAGTAAATAGCGAGTTTGCTGTGGTAAGCGGCTGAAAGGCCCCTTGTTACTGGTTTACTGATAAGCTTGTGTTAAACCCATTAGATCAATTACTGATTGTATTTGAGGCTGTATACAGACCTTGTAGTGATCTCCAGTCTGGTTTCATCTTTTGGCCAGGGTACAGTTTCTTTCTTAGGTTTTGGCATGGGACTCACAACTGCAAAAATCCTGTGAAATACTGACACGGCGGATAAGATACATGGGCACAGTGAGGCTGCAGATGGGCACAGTGAGGCTGCAGATGGGCACAGTGAGGCTGCAGATGGGCACAGTGAGGCTGCAGATGGGCACAGTGAGGCTGCAGATGGGCACAGTGAGGCTGCAGATGGGCACAGTGAGGCTGCAGATGGGCACAGTGAGGCTGCAGATGGGCACAGTGAGGCTGCAGATGGGCACAGTGAGGCTGCAGATGGGCATGGTTGACCCTCTTTTCCACTTACAGTAGCTACTGCATTTCCTACCCTAGGCTTATACTCGAGTCAATAAGCTTTCCCAGTTTTTTTGTGGTAAAATTAGGTGCCTCGGCTTATATTCGGGTCGGCTTATACTCGAGTATATACTGTAATTTTAGAATTCCAACTAAAGGCCCGTACAAACGATCTGATTTTACGACAATAATTGTCTGATGGACGACGGTATGCTCCATCAGACAATTGTTGGCGGAATTAACGACGTCAACAAACGTTGGCTGTTCATGCTCACCAACTGTCTGACAATAAATGTGTTACGCCGGATTATCCGATCGTGTGTACACAAGTCCGTTGGACTAAAATCCGAAGTACAAACACGCATGCTCCAAACCAATGCTAAACATCAGACAGCAGAAGTGGACAAAGGGTGGCGCTAAAGAGCAGAAAAACCATGTAGTTTCGTGAATGTTGGCTGAAAAAGTTGTGCAGAAGTTCACGGCCAACGCCCGTCGGACAAAAAGTCTTTTCTGTTTAAAAAAAAAAGTGTCCATATAGTGAACTTAAAGTGTCAATCCTATTTCCCCACAGGATAAGTATGGTAAATAAATCTGCTTACCAGATACTAAAGCCCTGTACACACGACCGGATTTCCTATGGTTTTTAAACCGATGGATTTTTCCATCCGAAAACCGATGAAGCTGACTTCCAGTCTTGCCTACACACCATCAGTCAAAAAACCGACCGTTCCAAGCGCGGTGACGTAAAACACACCGATGAGCCGAGAAAAATAAAGTCCAATGCTTCTGAGCATGCGTCGACTTGATTCTGAGCATGCGTGGGTTTTTTAACCGATGGACTTGCCCATAAACGATCGGAATTTGCCATCGGTTTTTTATCCATGGGAAAAATTTAAAACATGTTCTATTTTTTGACACTGATGGAAAAAAGACCGATGGGTCCCATACACGATCGGTTTGTCTGTTAAAAAAAAATCCATCGGACTGTTTCATCGGTAAAACCGATCGTGTGTACGCGGCTTAAGACCTCCCAAGGTCTATATGCACTTCAGTGAGCATTCACCCCTCACTACAGGTATAACCGCTTCAGCTGTCCAACCAACTTGATTGGATTCCCGAGAGATATCCCTCGCAGTGATTACCCTTCTTCAAAGGAACTCCAAAGTCCAACCATTCAGCAAATCACATGGAAGAAAAAGGTGGACTCATTGCGCAACATTTTAAAAGGCACACACACTAGTTTATTAAAAGTTCTTACAACGGATCGAACAAAATAGGCTTATATGGAAACATTTGATCGTCTGGCACCCTCCACGGGTGTACCGATGTCACCGCTGCTCCGTGCCAAGCCTGATGTACATTTCGTCCAATGGGACTTCTGTGACGCAGAAGTCGTTCCATTGGACGAAACGTACGTCAGGCTAGGCACAGAGCAGCGGGGACGTCGGTACACTCGTGGCGGGTGCTGGACGAACTAATGTTTCCGTATAAGCCCATTTTATTTGATCTGTTGCAAGTAGAACTTTTAATAAACTCTTGCTGGAAAAACTGACAGGCGCAACTGATCAGACAGCATGTGTGAAAGGGGCCTATCTCACCAAAAATGACATTTTTGTTGCAGGAGATGCCCAAACTCTGACGTGTATCTTAGTGCAGACTTCTGGGAAAAGGTTGTTGCTAAAGAAGCTGACTGTTCACAGAGTGCTGTATCCAAGCATATTAATGTAATGTAAGGTTGAGTGGAAGAAAAAAAAAAAAAAAAGAATGGAAGAAATAATGTGCACAAGCAACAGGGATAACCGCAGCCTTGAGAGGATTGTGAAGCAAAGGCCTATCAAGAATTTGGGGGAGATTCACAAGGACTGGACTACGGCTAGTGTCAGTGCTTCAAGGAGCAACCACACAAAGACGTATCCAGGACATGGACTACAACTGTCACATTTCTTGTGTAAAGCCACTCCTAAACCACTCCTGAACCAGAGACAACGTCAGAAGCGTCCTACCAGGGCTAAGGGAAAAAAGGACTGGACTGTTGCTCGGTGGTCCAAAGTCCTTTTTTCGGATTGAAAGTAAATTTTGCATTACATTTGGAAATCAAAGTTTCAGAGTCTCGAGAAAGAGTGGAGGGCGGCGCACAGAATCCAAGTTGCATGAGGTCCAGTGTGAAGTTTCCACAGTCCGTGATAATTTGGGGTGCCGTGTCATCTGCTGGTGTTGGTCCACTGTGTTTTATTAAGTCCAAAGTCAGTGCAGCCGTCTACCAGGAAATTCTAGAGCACTTCATGCTTCCCTCTGCTGACCAGCTTTATGGAGATGCTGATTTCATTTTCCAGCAGGACTTGGCACCTCCCACACTGCCAAAAGTACCAATACCTGGTATATTGATCATGGTATCACTGTGCTTGATTGGCCAGCAAACTCGCCTGACCTAAACCCCATAGAGTCTGTGGGGTATTGTCAAGAGGAAGATAAAACACAAAAACCCAACAATGCAGATGAGCTGAAGGCCACAATCAAAGCAACCTGGACTTCCATAACACCTCAGCAGTGCCACAGGCTGATCTCCTCCATGCCACGCCGCTGATGCAGTAATTCATACAAAAGGAGCCCCGACCAGGTATAAAGTGCAGACTATACTGTACTTGGACATACTTTTCACTAAGCCCAACATATCTCTGTATTAAAAATTCCTTCTTTTGGTCTTGTGTAATATTCTAATGTTCTGAGATACAGAATTTTGTGTTTTCACTAGCTGCAAGCCATAATCATCAAAATTATAAGAAAGAAATTCTTGAATATATCACTATGTAATGAACCAATATATGAGTTTCTTTTTAAATTGAATTACTGAAATGCATAAATTTTTTTGATATTCAAATTTTTTAACCACTTAAAAAAGGACCGAGTCTCTTTCTGAGATTTGTTTACAAGTTAAAAACATTTTTTTTTATGCTAGAAAATTACTTAGATCCCCCAAACACATTATATACACATATTTTATATATATATATATATATATATATATATATATATATATATATATATATATATATATATATACACACATACATACATACATATATACACATATACATACATACATACACACACACACACATATATACACATATACACACACACACACACACACACACACACAGTATGTCACCTTTTTGCGCCTGATCTCCCGGAATTTGGGGACCCGGTACCGGCCGGCCGTAGGTCCTCTGGACCGCAAAGTTGGCACACATGTAGCGCCACCTTTCCTCTACAAGTGTGCAAAGTTTGTTGTCCGGGGGACCTACGGCCGGGGAGCACCTATTTTTCAAAGCCAGGTACCCCTTTCATAGACTCCCATGTTAAACAGTCATTTCTCCAGTGATTTTGGGGACCCGGTACCAGCTGGTCTTAGGTCCTCTGGACCCGAAACTTTGCACACTTGTAGACCCATTTCTCCTCTAAGTGTGCAAAGTTTTTTGTCTAGGGGGGGGGGGGGGGGGGGGAACTACGGCCGGGGAGCACCGATTTTTCAAAGCTAGGCACCACTTCCATAGACTCCCATGTTAAACGTCAGTCTAGGCATGGGCACAGTGAGGCATGGGCACAGTGAGGCATGCACATGGTCACCCTAGGCTTATACTCGAGTCAATACGTTTTCCCATTTTTTTGTGGTTAAATTTGGTGCCTCGGCTTATATACATCTTCCAACAAACCAAGAACACATCAAAGATGTATAGAGCAGAAAAAAAACAAATAAATGAAAACCAACAGACCCCCCACAAAGGGGAAGGACTAAAAAGAAGGGATTTAAATGACTCAAAGAAATTAGGATTATTTCACAAGATAAAGTCGCACAGAAGCTTTGATCATATAGAGAGATATAGGCCCAATACATAGAATGGGGTGGCACTTGTCATGCGTTTTGGAACAGTCAAAGCACATGACAAGTCCCACCGGTGTGAGGGGGGGGGGGGGGGGCGAAAACACTTACATTAAAAAATATTCAAAAAGATAACCTCACTCCTGCTGGTAAAACAAAACAAAAAAAAAAAAAAAAAAATAGGATTTTTGTACTCACCGTAAAATTAATTTCTCTGACATCCATGGACCGACACGGTGGCTCTTAATCACTGAACGTGTGGGTATATGTCCCTGCTTGCAGGAGAAGACCTAGGCAGAATGTTAAATGTTAAAACATTCTAGAACAAACCAGAGCTGAACAGCCCAGCCCAGGGGGGCGGTCCCTCCGGACATTACCCTCCCACCTGCAGCTAGCAGACCTCAGTTCGTAACAAAGCAGCACAAACTTAAAAGGAAGGGTGGGTGCCGTGTCAGTCCATGGATGTCAGAGAAATGGATTTTACGGTGAGTACAAAAATCCTATTTTCTCTCATCATCCATGGACCGACACGGCGGCTCTTAATCACTGAACGTGTGGGATGTCCCAAAGCAGTGTCAAGAGGGATGGGAGCAGTATAAATGGAAAAACCAAAAACTTCACTCCAAACAAGGCAGAGCTCCTCAACGGAGGAGTTGTCACTTGAAACAGCGGCCTGCAACACCTTGCGGCCGAAGAAAGCATCCGGAGATGCAGCCACATCAACCCTATAAAACTTAGAAAGGGTATGAACAGACGACCAGGTCGCCGCCTTGCACACTTGTGCAACAGACGCTTGATGTCGGGAAGCCCAGGAAGCACCAATTGCCCTGGTGGAACGCGCCGCAACCGGAAGGGGAGGCGCCCGCCCCATGAGAACATAGGCTTGAATCTAGGCAGAAAAAAACTGAGGTCTGTTGGCTGCAGGTGGGAGGGTAATGTCCGGAGGGACCGCCCCCCTGGGCAGGGCTGTTCAGCTCTGGTTTGTTCTAGAATGTTTTAACATTTAATATTCTGCCTAGGTCTTCTCCTGCAAGCAGGGACATATACCCACACGTAATCAGTGAATAAGAGCCGCCGTGTCGGTCCATGGATGATAAGAGAAATCAGTTTTCCACACGTTTACTTTTCGACAATGTCATAAAACGAGCAATTGGTGGGGAAGCTGCGTCATTGTCACACACGCGTATACAAGTCACAACAAACCGAGTTCCCGCAATAAACAGGGAGCAGACAGCGCGCCACTCGCCTACACCCTACAATGACGGCTCACGTCTTGTATCATCTCTAATTATCTTTGCACAAATCCTAATAATTTTCCTTTGTTATACAATTTATTTCCCGCTGCTCTTCAGTTATTTTCTTCTTACACTGTCACATTTCTCTTTTGTTCTAAACCATACCATGCCAATTAAAAAATAAAAATAAAAATATGACTGTTTATTGTACAGATTTTCTAAAATGACCTGGACAAAAATTTGTTGGTACCCCAAGAAAAGATTTTAAAAAATTTGGCCATAGCAATACTTAAAGTGGTTCTAAAAAAAGGTACGTTTTTTTCACCTTCATGCATTCTATTCTATTCCTTGGTTATCTGTATTAATCACTTCTGACAAGTTTTCCCTGACACCAAGAGAAAAATGGTGACAGGAGAGGGACCTCCAGTACACAGTGTATGATTTAGAGCATGGGTGCTCAACCTGTGGCCCTCCAACTACAAATCCCATCATCCCTTTGATGATATAAAGCACTCGTCCTGCGATTCTGTTTGTGCGATTTTACCGCGATTGTCGCCCTATACGCCAAGATGTGAACAGAGCCTTAAAGTCACAATTTTCCCTCCTCTTATCTGTACCAGGGATGGGGGGGCATATGACTCTACCGAGTCACTGCCTCTTTTAAAGTCCCACCTACACCCCTTCCTAAAGCAGAGTTCCGCCGGAAAAAAATGTAATCATTTTTTTTTTAAAAGTCAGCAGCTACAAATACTGCAGCTACTGACTTTTAAAATAAGGACACTTACTTGTCCAGGGCGCCCTCGATGTCCTCACCAGAAGACACCCTGTCCCACGGCTCCCGGGTGGAGGCGCCGGCATCTTCAGTAAGGCCCCTTTCACACAGAGGCGTTGAAAAAAACGTAAAAAATTTTTTTCGATTTTTTACCGTGATTTTACCGTGTTCGCGGTAAAAATAGCGCTAACGTCTATGTGTTTTACCGCGTTATTCATTTCAATGGAGATAGGCGTTTTTACAGTTTTTTTTTTAGCGCCCTAAAGATGCTCTAAAAAAATTTTTCCAATGCACAGCCAGCAAAATGCCTTAGTGCCCTCAGGGCTTTCACATTGAAAATGATGGGGCAGGGTTATTTCGGGCATTTTTTACAGCACTATTTTTACCGCAAAAACGCCTCAGTGTGAAAGGGGCCTAAGGGAATCAGGAAGTGAAGCCTTGCGGCTTTATAGCCTGGTTCCCTATTGCGCATGTGCGAGTCCCTGCTGCCTTTTGGGACCGGGGGGGGGGGGGGGGCGACATGGCGTAGATTCCATCTATTGCCGGAAGTGGGAGAAAATACCTGAATTAGACAGGTATCTGCTCCCCCCCTCCCCCCTGAAAGGTGCCAAATGTGACACCGGAGGGGGAGACCGAATCAGCGGAAGTTCAATTTCTGGGTGGAACTCCACTAACTAGATTCAAAGCAAATTTGTCAAGCCCTGGTATATGTCTATGTACAGTGCCTTGCGAAAGTATTCGGCCCCCTTGAACTTTTCATTCTTTTGCCACATTTCAGGCTTCAAACATAAAGATATAACTTTTTAATTTTTTGTGAAGAATCACCAACAAGTGGGACACAATTGTGAAGTGGAACGAAATCTATTGGATATTTTAAACTTTTTTAGCAAATAAAAAACTGAAAAGTGGTGCGTGCAAAATTATTCGGCCCCTTTACTTTCAGTGCAGCAAACTCACTCCAGAAGTTCAGCGAGGATCTCTTAATGATCCAATGTTGTCCTAAATGACTGATGGTGATAAATAGAATCCACCTGTGTGTAATCAAGTCTCTGTATAAATGCACCTGCTCTGTGATAGTCTCAGGGTTCTGTTGAAAGCACAGAGAGCATCATGAAGACCAAGGAACACACCAGGCAGGTCCTTAATACTGTTGTGGAGAAGTTTAAAGCCGGATTTGGATACAAAAAGATTTCCCAAGCTTTAAACATCCCAAGGAGCACTGTGCAAGCGATCATTTTGAAATGGAAGGAGTATCAGACCACTACAAATCTACCAAGACCTGGCTGTCCCTCTAAACTTTCAGCTCAGACAAGGAGAAGACTGATCAGAGATGCAGCCAAGAGGCCCATGATCACTCTGGATGAACTGCAGAGAACTACAGCTGAGGTGGGAGAGTCTGTCCACAGGACAACAATCAGTCGTACAATGCACAAATCTGCCCTTTATGGAAGAGTGGCAAGAAGAAAGCCATTTCTCAAAGATATCCATAAAAAGTCTTGTCTAAAGTTTGCCACAAGCCACCTGGGAGACACACCAAACATGTGGAAGAAGGTGCTCTGGTCCGATGAAACCAAAATCAAACTTTTTGGCCACAATGCAAAACGATATGTTTGGCGTAAAAGCAACACAGCTCATCACCCTCAACACACCATCCCCACTGTCAAACATGGTGGCAGCATCATGGTTTGGGCCTGCTTTTCTTCAGCAGGGACAGGGAAGATGGTTAAAATTGAGGGGAAGATGGATGCAGCCAAATACAGGACCATTCTGGATGAAAACCTGTTGGAGTCTGCAAAAGACCTGAGCCTGGGACGGAGATTTATCTTCCAACAAGACAATGATCCCAAACATACAGCAAAATCTACAAAGGAATGGTTCACAAATAAACGTATCCAGGTGTTAGAATGGCCAAGTCAAAGTCCAGATCTGAATCCAATCGAGAATCTGTGGAAAGAGCTGAAAACTGCTGTTCACAAACGCTCTCCATCCAACCTCACTGAGCTCGAGCTGTTTTGCAAGGAATAATGGGCAAGAATTTCAGTCTCTCGATGTGCAAAACTGATAGAGACATACCCCAAGCGACTTGCAGCTGTAATCGCAGCAAAAGGTGGCTCTACAAAGTATTAACGCAAGGAGGCCGAATAATTTTGCACGCCCCACTTTATTTTTTTCTTAGTTAAAGTTTCAAAAATCCAATAGATTTCGTTCCACTTCACAATTGTGTCCCACTTGTTGGTGATTCTTCACAAAAAATTTTAATTTTATATCTTTATGTTTGAAGCCTGAAATGTGGCAAAAGGATGAAAAGTTCAAGGGGGCCGAATACTTTCGCAAGGCACTGTATGTTGAGGCAGCAAAAAAATATAATGTAAAAGCACTTTCTAGCAAAAAGGCTTTTGCTTGAGCCCCATTGTCTGGAGGGTAGTACTACTGCGGGCACGGTGCCACACAATGAGCGGTACAAAGAACAATGGCATTCTGTGTCCGCAGGTTTCTCACACACCTCTTCATTCACCTGATCACACACCCGGCTGTGTGCACACTGCAGCTCAGGGCAGGCACAGCGGATGCTCATTACCACACTGCCCAAACCTGAACTTCTGTACAATATAGAGAAACACCTGAACAGGATGGGCCGGCTTTATAGTGTACAGGGATAGCCAGGCATGAGACATGCTACATGAGATCCCCCCCCCACAGGTAATACACCCCCTATGACCCGTATTATGATCACCTCCCAGCTACACCCTTCTACATGAAACCTGTGTGCAGACCCGGCTCTTACACACTACGGCAAATTAAATAAAATCACATGGAAAAAAACAGAAGCAGCCCTACATCCAGGACCAGCAGCACAAATGTCTTTTCATAAAGACATAAAATGAATAGATCCATGCAGTTCAAATCTCAAAACACTGCAATTTGTTTTTCAAAACCCAGTCATTTGATTTAAAGCGGTATTAAAAATACAAAAAAAACTACATTTAAATTCCACAAACCTTGGGCTAGTTGGATACACTTTACCAACTCCTCAGAATATCATACCCTGATTTCTATTATTCATTAACTTGACTTGGGGATTTATACTTTGCTAGAAACTTTAATATTGATATTGTTTTATTCATGATGACAAACTACCCAGTCTTTCCCTTAATTATCCTTATTCCCTTTTATCTCATTTATACTTAAAAAGGGCATTTATACTTGCTACAAAGTAATATGAATTATACTAAGACCCCATTCACACAGGGGCGACTCAGCCGCCTGACAAGTCGCGTCCCGTTCTGTACTATGGAACCGTTCTAATAGGAGCGACTCAAGTCGCTCCGACTTAGAAAAAGGTTCTTGTACTACTTTAAGACGACTTCCATTGACTTCAATACAGAAGTCATTTTGCAAGTCACCTTTGAAGTCGTCTGCAGATCGCCCGGCAGAGTCGCGGGACAAGTCGGTGCCGCCCCTGTGTGAATGGGCTCTAATAATCTTGTTTACTTTATATTTGATTCTGTATATAATTTGATATACATTCTATGTTCTGCTTGTTCACCACACACAAATTCATTTTTATGAATATTAATTTATACATTGAATGCCTTGCATTATTTCTTATGCATCTTATTGTATAACGTTATACCCCTCCTTTTTTTTTTATGATAAAATATTAATAAAAACACTGAAACTTAAAATACAAAACTAATATATCGCAGCTTACCAATCATTAGATGTGGTGGCTGCATTTGTTATTATACAGTAGAGCTGCACGATTACATACCGTATTTATCGGCGTATAACACGCACCCCAAGTTTAGGAGGGAATTTTAGGGAGAAAAAAAAAAAACTTACATTTAAATGCAGCCTTATCAGTGTCATTTGCAGCCTTGCCCCCCAGTGTTCATTGCAGCCTTGCCCGCCCCCCCCCCAGTGTCCATTGCAGCCTTGCCCGCCCCCCCACCCGTGTCCATTGCAGCCTTGGCCGAATTTAAATTTGGCGCCGCCGAGCGGGGCGAACGCCGCAGAGAACGTACGGACTGGGCGGAGCCGAGATACACATAGCCGAGTGTACTCGGCTCCGCTCACAGTCACGCTGAGTCCCGCCCTATGATGGACATAACACAGGTCCAATGGCGGGACTGGGCGTGACTGTGAGCGGAGCCGAGAAAAGCCGAGTACACTCGGCTATGTGTATCTCGGCGACGATTGCTGCGCTCCGCTCACAGTCAGCGGAGATTCGACGGGGATAGGCGAGTATCGGCGTATAACACGCACCCACGATTTCCCCCTGATTTTAAGGGGAAAAAAGTGCGTGTTATACGCCGATAAATATGGTAGTTAGTTACATAGTCAGGTTGAAAAAAAGACAAGCCCATCCATAAATTTTTATATATATATATATATATATATATATATATATATATATATATATATATATATATATATATATATATAGCTGCACGATTATACATGCATATATTTTAACAACAACAACCAGGAAGTTTACGCCGCAGGTTGCCCTAAACAGTGCGCATGCGTGGGAAAGAGCCGGGAGAGGAGCATTCACCGCTTCCAAGTGCTTGTGGGCTTCACTCTGCCCACAAGCAAAATGGGAAATGTCTAGATCGGATTTTATAAGTTTATCTTTTCAAAGAAAACAGGCAGGGGATGTTTACAGTCACCTAACGAGTGAGTACTACATTGTGATCTAAAACACCATTGAATAAAAAAAAAAAAAAAAAAGACTGGTCGCGGAACCTCCGCTTTGAGGGCCGGTTCACACGGATGCGAGTTCATACCGAATGTGATGCGTCAAAACCATTCTAAATTAGCATGTCACCCAGAAAGTCATTGTTTTCAATGACGGTCGTTCACATGCATGCGTTGCGATTCCTCTACGAATGCGATTTAAATAAAAGGGTTTTGTGCGAGTTTACTGCGTTGCAAATTTAGTCTCCATAGACATCAATGTAAATGGTTCTGGAATCGCATTGATGGTTCACATGTGTGCGAATTCCACCACGCGATTCTCCACGAAAACCAAAGTAGGTTTTTTTACACTATGATTCCATTGGCTAGAACAATCGCAGCTATGTCCAACTCCTGAAATTCGCGGTAAAATCGCACCTCAGAATGGACAAAAAACTGACCAAATTCACAGCGCATCAGTGTGAACCGGGCCTTGAAGACCAAACCTTTTATGATATTAGTTTGTTTACAAGTAAAAAAAAAATCATTATTTTCTGCTAGAAAATTAGTGTGTGTGTGTGTGTGTGTGTGTGTGTGTGTGTGTGTGTGTGTGTGTGTGTGTGTGTGTGTGTGTGTGTGTGTGTGTGTGTGTGTGTGTGTGTGTGTGTATTTTAGCAGAGACCATAGAGAATAAAATGGTGGTCGTTACAATGTTTTATGTCACACCGTATTTGCGCAGCGGTTTTTCAAAACACTTTTTTTTTTTAAATACACTTTAATGAATAAAAAAAAAACTAAATAAATTTTTTGGTATAGTGTGAAAGATGTTACACCGTGAGAATCGTGATTTTTATTCTAAGCAAAAAAATCGTGATTCTCATTTTAGACAGAATCGCGCAGCTCTATTATACAGGATTTATAAAGCACAAACAGTTTACACAGCGCTTTACACAACATGAGGGCAGGCAGTACAATTACAATATAATTTAATACAGTGGCCAAGTGATTAGCACTTCTGTATGGCAGCACTAGGGGTCATCAGTTCAAATCCCAACCACGGCAGCATCTGCATGGAGTTTGCATGTCCTCCCTGGGCCTGCATGGTTTTCCTCCAGGTGCTCTGGTTTCCTCACACGCTTCAAAGACGCGCTGGTAGGTTAAAGTGGTTGTAAACCCTATTTACACCTCTTACTTCCAGGTAAAGCCTAAAATAAGGCTTATCTGTAGGTACTGGAAATATCTCCTAAACCATATACGCTCGCACAGACGTCATCGACGCATGCGCACTGAGGAAACGGCTCACTCATGCCGTTTCAACAGCATCGTGCCATCATCGCGGCTCCAGCCAATCACAGCGCCGGAGCCCGCGAACAACTTTGGGAGACATGTCGCCGGTCACAGTGCTGTACAGGGACCTCTGCAACAGCTTTGATCTAACGTGAGTATTTCATTATGAGCTAGTATGCGATGCTCATTATGCCTTTGTCCAAGGCCGCTTTCACACTGGGGCGGGGGCAAAGCGCCGCTATTTTTTAGCGGCGCTTTACCGTCGTTTTTGCGGAGGAACTCGGAACTCGGCCACTAGCGGGGCACTTTTAACCCCCGCTAGTGGCCAAAAAGGGGTTAAAACCACTCGCAAAGCGCTACTGCAGCAGTTTGGCCGCGCTGCTCATTCATTTCAATGGGCAGGAGCGGTATACACACTGCTCCAAAGATGCGGCTAGCAGGACTTTTTTTAGCGTCCTGCCAGCGCACCGCTCCAGTGTGAAAGCCCTTGGGGGCCTGATTTTAATAGGAAGGGGCGCTTTAGGAGCAGTGTATTCACCGCTCCTAAAGCGCCTCAAAGAAGCTGCTTGCAGGACTTTTTTTTTTTGACGTCCTGCCAGCGTAGCGCCCCAGTGTGACACCGGATGGGGGGGGGGGGTTCCAAATAAGGCAAGTACCATTTTTGGGTGGAACGCAACTTTAAAAGACATGTACAAGCTATTGGGATTTGAGCACAGGTATATCTTTTCTCTATGAAAAACAGAAGAAACGCTGGCAGGATCACCAGATGGAAATAGAAGAAAGCCTAAAAAAGAAAGCTAAAAGCAGCCATCACATCTAGAATAATAAAAGTCTGCTTTTGGGTATAATACTGCTATAGAAACTGTAAACAAAGTCTATTATAATGCCAGTACTGGCTTTGTTGCAGCCGACCTTTGCTCTCTTGTAGAGCTTGAAGAATTCATGGAATCTCCACCATCCAATATGTCAGATGCCTTTGCCAACCAAAAAAAATAAAAATAAAATCACACACACACACACACACACACACACACAACCAGAATAGTTGGATGCTAAAAGGGAGGTTTACATTCCTTGTAATAGGAATAAAAGTGACTAAAATTTTTATTTTATTTTTAAAAACAGTGTCAAAATAAAAAAGCGACGAGCTTGCGCGCAGAAGCGAACGCATACGTTGGCAGCGCCCGCATATGAAAATGGTGTTCAAACCACACATGTGAGGTATCACCGTGATCGATAGAGGGGGAGCAATAATTCTAGGCCTAGACCTTCTCTGTAACCTGTAGAAATTTTTAAACAACGCCTATGGAGCTTTTTAAGGGTAAAAAGTTTCCACGAGCGGGCGCAACTTTGAAGCGTGACATGTTGGGTATCAATTTACTCAGCATAACATTATCTTTCACAATATAAAAAAAATTTGGCCCAACTTTACTGTTGTCTTATTTTTTTAATTAGAAAAATTGGATTTTTGTACTCACCGCAAAATCCATTTCTCTGAGTTCGACGGACACAGCACCTCTTAAATCTTGACCATTGGTTTATATCGCCTTCCTGCTTCTAGGTATTTAGTTTAGTAGCAAGCAGTAATAGAAGTATCAAAAACTCCATAGAGGGGTGGGTGCTGTGTCAGTCGATGAACTCAGAGAAATGGATTTTACGGCGAGTACAAAAATCCCATTTTCTCTTTCGTTCATGGACGGACACAGCGCCTCTTAAATCTTGACCATTGGGACGTCCAAAAGCAGTGCCAAAAAAAAATGAGGGATGGGTAAAATAACCCAAGGCTAACCACAAGAGCCCTAACCAGGACACAGGAGCCTTAACCGGGTCACAAAACCCCCAACTAAAAAAAAAATAATAATCTATTGCAAAGAAAAAATACCCCTCAAGAGGAAACCCCCCCTTCTTAAACAGCGGCCTGCAAAACCTTGCGGCCAAAATAAGCATCCGCAGATGCCAAAGTATCTACTTTATAGAATTTAGTGAAGGTATGCACTGACGACCAAGCCTTGCAAACCTGTGATATTGACCCCCGATGATGGAAGGCCCAAGAAGTACTAAGCGCTCGATTAGAATGCGCCGTGACAGGGAAAGGAGGAACTCGACCCTTAATAGAATAGGCCTGAGTCACAGTCTGTCCGATCCATCTGGAGATGGTAGCCGAAGATACGGCCAGCCCTTTCCTTGGTCCCTGTGTAACCAAAAAAAGTGAGTCTGACCTTCGAAAAGGCTCAGTGGCTGCCAGATACACCCGAATCACATCCAAAGTATGCAAAGCAAATTCCTTGGGATGAGCCGGCTTGGGACACAAGGACGGCAACAGTGTACTCATTCAAGTGGAAGTCAGAAACAACCTTGGGCAAAAAGGAAGGACAGGGACGAACAACCACTTTATCCCTATGGAGTACTAAAAAGGGACTACGACAGGATAATGCCGCCAACTCCAAAACCCTGCGGTCCGAGGTAATAGCCACCAAGAATGCCACCTTCTGGGACAACGTAGGTAAGGGAATCTCCCGAATATTCTCGAATGGAGGTTTCTGGAGAACCGATAGCACTAGGTTTAAATCCCATGGCGGCAAAAGAAACAGTACAGCGGAGCCACATGCCAGACTCCTTGGATGAAGGTACGGACTAAAGAGTGAGTGGCTAGGGGTCGCTGAAAGAATACTGCCAAGGCCGACACCTGGCCCTTGATGGTGCTCAAAGCCAACTTCTGCTCAACGCCCTGTTGAAGAAAAGCCAAGATCCTAGCCACAGAAAAGGATAGAGGACGAACGCCAATCGACTCACACCAGGAAATGTAGGCGTTCCATGTATGATGGTATATCTTACTAGAAGTAGACTTCCTCACCTTCACCATAGTAGGGATCACTGATCCCGACAGCCCTCTATCTCTCAGAACCTGGCTTTTAATGGCTAGGCCATTAAAACCAGCCACTGTAAAGCAGGAAGGAAGGTCAACCCTCGGTACAACTGGTCCTCTTTTAGAGGTAATTTTCTAAGCTAGGAACTAGTAATTGGACTTTGAAGGCATACAAAATAGATAGGGGTATAAAACTAAAAGGGTTTATTGATATACAAAACAATCATAAAATATCAATTTAGATGATCAGTTTTTATGACTGGTCCAAGAGGGTTATCAGTGTATTTTTTAAACAGTACACTATATTCTCCTTATATTGACTCAACTGAGTACATAACGCAAAAAATAGGATTTTTGTACTCACCGTAAAATCCGTTTCTCTGGCATCCATGGACTGACACAGCGTGTCTTATACACCTTTACACGTGGGTTATGTCCCTGCTTGCAGGAGAAGACCTAGGCAGAATGTGAGATGTTATACATACATTCTAAACAGCCAGAGCTGAACAGCCCCGCCCAGGGGGGCGGTCCCTCCGGCATAACCCTCCCACTGCAGTCAGCAGACCTCAGTTCGTAACAAAGCAGTACAAACTCGAAAAGAAGGGTGGGTGCTGTGTCAGTCCATGGATGCCAGAGAAACGGATTTTACGGTGAGTACAAAAATCCTATTTTCTCTTGTCATCCATGGACTGACACAGCGTGTCTTATACACCTTTACACGTGGGATGTCCCAAAGCAGTGTCAAGAGGGATGGGAGCAGTATAAATGGAAAACCAAAAACTTCACTCCAAACAAGGCAGAGCTCCTCAACGGAGGAGTTGCAACATCAAACAGCGGCCTGCAACACCTTGCGGCCGAAGGAAGCATCCGAAGATGCAGCCACATCAACCTTATAAAACTTAGAAAAGGTATGAACAGACGACCAGGTCGCCGCCTTGCACACTTGTGCAACCGACGCTTGATGTCGGAAAGCCCAGGAAGCACCAATTGCCCTGGTGGAATGTGCCGTAACCGGAAAGGGAGGCGCCCGCCCCTTGAGAGCATAAGCTTGAATGACGGTTTGTCTGATTCACCTAGAAATGGTGGCAGACGAAACCGCTTGGCCCTGTTTTGGACCAGAGACAGCCACAAATAGTGAGTCAGACTTCCGAATAGAGGCAGTAGCAGCAGTACACCCGCAAGGCTCGTACCACATCCAAAGTGTGAAGCGCAAACTCTCTGGGATGCGATGGGTGAGGACACAAGGACGGGAGGACAATGTCCTCATTTAAGTGGAAGGCCGAGACCACCTTTGGCAGAAAAGAAGGTCGTGGACGTAACACCGCCTTATCCTTATGGATGACCAAAAAGGGCGACTTGCAGAACAAGGCCGCCAACTCAGACACTCGTCTAATGGAAGTAATGGCCACCAAGAAGGCCACCTTCTGAGACAAAGTCAAGAGGGGAATATCTCTAATATTTTCAAAAGGGAGGTTCCTGGAGGACCGAGAGCACCAAATTCAGATCCCACGGGGGGAGAGGAGGCTTGACAGGGGGGAGCACATGGCGAACCCCCTGCACAAAGGTGCTAACCAAGGGATGACCCGCCAGCGGTCGCTGAAAGAAGATGGCCAAGGCCGAAATCTGACCCTTAATGGTACTCAAAGCGAGCTTTTGGGTCACGCCACGCTGCAGAAAATGCAGGATTCTGGGAACGGAATACGTTCGTGGGCGCCAGTCCAGCTCTTCGCACATGGCGATGTAAGCTCTCCAAGTACGGTGATAGATCTTTCTGGAGGAAGACTTCCGTGCCCTTAACATGGTCGAAATGACCGAATCCGAGAGACCTCGGTCTCTCAGCACCTGGCTTTCAATAACCATGCCGTTAAAGCCAGAGACTGTAAAGCAGGATGAAATATAGGACCTTGAGACAGAAGGTCCCCCCGTATTGGTAACCGCCAGGGAACGTCTGCGACGAGACGTACCAGATCGGCGTACCAGTGACGCCGAGGCCATTCCGGAGCAACGAGGATCACCGGAATTCCCTCGGTCGCTACCCTGCGGAGCAGGTGAGGCAGCAACTGCAGCGGAGGATAAACGTATATCAGGTGATACTGACCCCATGGGGCCACCAACGCATCCGAGGCATCCGCCCAGGGATCCCTGGATCTGGCCACAAACCTCGACCCCTTGCGATTGAGTCGAGAGGCCATCAGGTCCACATCCGGCGTGCCCCACCGTCTGCAAAGGAGTTGAAAGACCTCCGGGTGCAAGGACCACTCTCCCTGGTCCAGCGTCTGGCGACTTAGATAGTCCGCCTGCCAATTGTCTACGCCCGGAATGTAGACGGCCGACAGAGCCGGCACGCTTCTTTCGGCCCACCTCAGGATGCGGACGACCTCGGAAGCCACAGCTGAGCTCCGAGTCCCCCCTTGATGGTTGACATACGCCACTGCTGTGGCGTTGTCCGATTGGATCCTGATGGAGTGACCCTGTAGTTTCTCCGACCATGAGGAGAGGCACAGTCTGATTGCCCGTATCTCCAGCACATTGACCGGTAAGAGGGCTACGTCCGGAGTCCAAAGCCCTTGGGCCGACAGGACTCCCCAGACTCCCCCCCAGCCCGTCAGGCTGGTGTCCGTCGTGATCACCATCCATTGGATGGGGAGGAACGACTTCCCGGACCGAAGAGCCGGGGACCTCAACCACCACGTCAGGGACGCCCTGACCAGGTGACTCACCTGGATCTGAAGATCCAAGGACAACGGGGATTTGTCCCAAGTGGACAAGATCTCTTTCTGTATAGCCCTGGTGTGCGCTTGGGCATAAGGAACGGCCTCGAAGGAGGCCACCATGAGTCCCAGGACTCTCATGCAAAAGCGGATTGACGATCATTTTCGGGACGTCAGCACCCGTACTGCAGACTGAAGTGTCAGTAGTCTGTCTGGAGGTAGGAAGACTCTTGCCTCCAAGGAGTCCAGAATCAGACCTAGATACTCCAGACGCTGAGTCGGGACTAGAACCGACTTCTGAACGTTCAGGAGCCACCCAAACTCCCTGAGGGTCTGACTGACGATAGTCACACTTTCTTCCAATTCTGAGCCACTGTCTGCTCTTAGAAGAAAATCGTCCAGATAGCTCACGATAGCAATGCCTCGCTGTCTCAGCAAAGCTAGGACCGGAGCAAGCACCTTGGAAGAGCCACAAATTGATAGTGGACTTCGCCGACCGCAAAGCGCAGAAACTTCTGGTGGCTGGCGCAGATCGGAACATGCAAGTAGGCGTCCTTGATGTCCAAGGATGCCAGAAAATCCCCTTGATGGAGTGTCGCGATCACTGTGCGAATGGATTCCATGCGGAATTTTTGCACCTTCACGAAGGCATTCAGGGCCTTGAGGTCCAGGATTGGCCGAACCCCGTCCTTTTTTGGAACAACAAACAGATTCGAGTAGAACCCCTGAAACCTCTCCTGGGACGGAACCGGCACAATTACTCCGGACCCGATCAAATCCTGTACAGCCCCCAAGAGGGCTGCCCGACGGGCAGGAAGGAGAGGGAGATTTGAGGGAAAGAATCTGTCTGGGGGCCATGAGCGGAACTCTATTCTGTATCCTGAGGTGACCACCTCGCACACCCACCGGTCGGAGATCCGGGAGGTCCACCGATCCGTGAACCTGCAAAGTCGTCCCCCCACCCCAGAGACGGGCGGGGGCAAGACTTCACGCGGAGGCGGGCTTGGGAGCCGGCTTGTTCGGCTTACGCACCCAGGGGCGCTTGTGCCCGCCAGCCGCACTCTGTTGTCAGTCTGGGATGGCTTACCCGTGGACTCTGACGGACGAAAAAAAAAAAACCTTTTTTGCTGGAAAGGAAGGACCCGGTTTACGTCGGGCCTCCTTACCCTTGATAGTTTGAGGAAGGAGAGTGCTTTTACCTCCCGTGACATCCTTGATGATGTCATCCAGAGCAGCACCAAAAAGTCTACCACCCTTAAAAGGTAGATCCGTCAGGAGCTTCTTAGAGGCTAGGTCAGCAGACCAGCATTTCAACCAGATGAGAGGACGCAATACCACCGCCGAGACAGAGGCCCTGGATATTAAAGGGGCCGCGTCCAACGTGGCGTCGCACACAAATATCAGACCCTGCACCATCTGGTGGGCCAGAGCAATAGTGTCTGGAGGAAGGTTATACTCCTGCACAGTTTGGTGCAAAATTTTTGCCCATTCCGTGAGTGTCTGAGACACAAGGGTCGCCGCTACTACTGGCCGTAGGGCGGATCCCAACAAGGCAAACATGGCTCTACTCACCACTTCTGACCTCCTGTCAGTGGGGTCCTTAAATGCAGGAGTCCCCTCCATCGGGAGAGTGGTGGCCTTGTTTAAACGGGCGACTGGAGGGTCGACCACCGGGGGAGAAGCCCACTTTTTAAGCAGGGCGTCTACAAAAGGGGTATCTAATAGACAAACGCCGCGGGACCATGAAAGTCTTCTGCGGCTTTTCCCAGACATGGTCAATGAGCTGGTCAAAGAAAGGTACATATGGAAAAACCTTTTTAGAAGGCTTGGTCTTAAAAGAACCAAAGGAGACTGTATCCGCCTGAGGTTCTGCAGTCGCAGCATTTAGCTTGAGAGTGTCCCTCACAGCATCAATGAGTTCACTAACAAGCGCCCTGTCATTTACTGACTCAGAACTGGAGTCTTCCTCACAAGGAATGTCCTGTTCCAAACCATCCAAATATTCAGAGCTAGGGTCCTGAGCAGCAATAGCTAGGCCCATATCTGAATCAGAGCACTCCCCTTGTGGAGATAAAGTGGGGAGAGGGCGCTTTTTTGCTCCCTTGTGCTCACACACAGCTTCCATCCTGGTCAGAAATGATTCCAGGACTGCCGACAACTGGTCCATAGGGACCGCAGGTGCTGGAGCACTGGCTGCTGCCTCTGGCATGTTAGGGGAAGCTGGTGACTGACTCCATAATGTCCCCCTCTGAGACCACCCACAGGCTGTGCTGACTGAAGTAGGGGAATGCCCAGGGGACCCACCAACCTGACCAGGACCGCTCGGTTCCGCTGCCCTGTCTCTCCGCGCCGCTCAGCGTGAGTGAGCTGAGAGGAGAGAGACTGTGAGGAGATTCGCGCTGTTCCTGAGCGGCGCTAGAGGCCAAACTAGAGCTAAAAGAAGGTGCGGCTACAAGAAAATGGCCGCCGCAATGTGCTCTGGCGGCCACGGCAAGATGGCCGCCAATGTAAAAAACAGCACAGTCACCAAACATGGCGCCGAACAGCGCCCAGGCCCCTCACTCTCAAATAACCAGCCCCAGCGAAATGCAGAGCAGCATGAGCCCCCCCCCCCAGGACAGTATGGCCCCCAGGCACCCCACACAGTACAGCGCCAGCGAAGTGCACAGAGAGTGACATTAAAAAACACAGGGGGAGACAGGGAAAACCCCCACATAAGAAACACACAGCATGTACTCACCTGCAGCCAGGAGAGACTACTTACCCGTCCCCTGAGGGACCCACTGGTGTGTTTCTGACAGAACTATCACAGTGCGGTACTGAGTAGCTGTCGGCCCGGTCCACCGCGAAAGATACAGCCGGACTGTTCTATCTTGAGAGGACCGCGGAGCTGGAAGCCCACCGGCCACCCCTGGAGTCGTGGGGCATGTCGTGAACTGAGTCTCACGCACACAAGGCGAGGATCAGCACGCTCGATGGGCGGACAGGGAAGACTACGAGGATATCTTGTACCCAACCTGTTGCCCAGCCGACAGTTGATAGAAGATCTCAAAAGAAAAAAAAAAAAAAAAAAAAGGAAAAAATTCCAAAAGGAATAAAAATAGGTCAGGAGACTGGCTCCTGAAAGAGCCACGTCTTCTCCTTCTGCTAGGCAGAAAAAAACTGAGGTCTGCTGACTGCAGTGGGAGGGTTATGCCGGAGGGACCGCCCCCCTGGGCGGGGCTGTTCAGCTCTGGCTGTTCAGAATGTGAGATGTTATACATACATTCTACCTAGGTCTTCTCCTGCAAGCAGGGACATAACCCACGTGTAAAGGTGTATAAGACACGCTGTGTCAGTCCATGGATGACAAGAGAAAAGAGAAATTATAAACTGTGTAGTTATAAACCAGATAACCAGCAGATGGATCCAGAGGAGATGGAGAACTTGCTCAACATGTTGCGCGTCTATTATAAACGCTTCCTCAGGAGCATATACCGTACATATCGTTCTATAAAATATACAGAAAACCATTTTAATACAAAAATTGACATACAAATACATAATTCACATTGATTCTGTGGTCCATGCACCGATCCCTCCCTGTACTGTAGTTGTGTGGTCAAACAGATATCTATATGTATAGACTGGTTATTGAGTAGTAAATGGAATGAATACAAGCTTGTCGTACGCACTTACTTCAAATTAGCGTAATAGGCCAACTACAGTACATTTATAGTTCGATTCCATAATACACATTCATGTATGCCTTAGGTTGAATTGATATGCACTTCATGGCTGTGCTCCCACATGGGTAGGTATAGGGAGGGAGGAGGCGGTTTACTTCCTCTTGCATACAAAATTTTCCTCTAATTGGCTGAGGCAGAGAGGCGGGCAGATGACATCACAATCTCAGTGAAGATGTTACATGGTCTGCACCACAGTACAGCGGTGTGCAATGAAAAGCGTGACAGCCTGCATTTTTTATGTAGCACAGTGTGTTGTTACGCAGTATACCGCATAACACTGCAGTGTATAAAGATGAATGAAATGCGAGTTTGACATTGCAAAAAAAGAAAAAAAAAAAAAAAAAAAAAAAAAACACAGCAGACGTATAGAATGGGGATAAAAAGGGACTATGTACAAAGAGGATATCAAGCAATAATCCATGCAGAAGACGTTATAAACTCCCACGTGCTCTATAATCACTGGAGGAAACAGGATATTATAAAGGATATTCAAAACAATCATGCTGACTGATACGTAATCCACCTGAGAGATAATAAAAGCAATTCATAATACCAATACAGTGTCTTGTATGTCTAAGGCAGCCTCTCTCAGGCAGGGTTCCTCCGAAGGTTTCCATGGGTTAAATGACCAATCAGTAACTTCTGCCTCTCAGATAAGTAACCACCAACACCAATGATCTTTTTAACCATTTGTATGGGTGCATTCTACCGATCACCAATGTAAGGAACATTCTTTCTACCGATCCCCAAATGTAGGAGGTGCAGGCCAGGTCAGTTCCTCCACCCCAAACTCGCTCATCCACATCTTTATGGACCTTGCTTTGTGCACTGGTGTGCAGTCATGTTGGAACAGGAAGGGGCCATCCCCCAAACAAAGTTGGGAGCATAAAATTGTCCAAAATGTCTTCGTATGCTGACGCCCTTAAGGGTTCCCCTCACTGGTTCCCCTCAACCCCACACCATAAACCCCCCTCCACCAAATAATTTGGACCAGTGCACAAAGCAAGGTCCATAAAGGACATGGATGAGCGAGTTTGGAGGTGATGGAACTTGACTGGCCTGGACAGAGTCCTGACCTCAACCCGATAGAACACCTTTGGGATGAATTAGAGCGAAGACTGCGAGCCAGGCCTTCTCCTCCAACATCAGTGCCTGACCTCATATATGGGCTTCTGGAAGCATGATCAAACATTCCCATAGACACCCTCCTAAACCTTGTGGACAGCCTTCCCAGAAGAGTTGAAGCTGTTATACCTGCAATGGGTGGGCCAACCCAAAATTGAACCCTACAGACTAAGATGCCATTAAAAGTTCATGTGCGTGTAAAGGCAGGCGTCCCAATACTTTTGACAATATAGTGTATTTTTTTTGGTAACCAAGGCCCTGCTGCCCATCCTGCAGCCTTTTGGGCCCCTGCCCTATTCCAGTGGTTTCTAGAAGTTTTAAGTAATATGTCTAAGATCTGCGACTAAAAATTGTAAATGGACCCTCTGCTCACCCTCTATAGCAAACTTTCTACAAAAACAGGAACATTTTGTTGACATGCATTGCAATACATGTTTAGGCTGGCGACTGCGTCAAATTAATCCCTCTCCAGCCGGTCTCTGCTCTGCTCTCCAAAACGCAAATGTGTTCCAGTGGATTTAGTGCCAATATGGGGCAGACAGACACAAGCTGTAGGAGAGATACAGGTTCGGTCTACAAAGTGTGCAGAAAGTACAGAATTTATACATATGGTCACACCTGATGGGTTTTTTATATATACAGTATTTCACAAAAGTAAGTACACCCCTCACGTTTGTAAATACTTTATTCTATCTTTTCATGTGACAACACTGAAGAAATGACACTTTGCTGCAATGTAAAGTAGTGAGTGTACAGCTTGTATAAAAACAGTGTAAATTTTCTGTCCCCTCAAAATAACTCAACACACAGCCAATAATGTCTAAACTGCTGGCAACAAAAGTGAGTACACCCCTAAGTGAAAATGTCCAAATTGGGCCCAATTAGCTATTTTCCCTCCCTGACGTCATGTGACTCGTTAGTGTTACAAGGTCTCAAGTGTGAATGGGGAGCAGGTGTGGTAAATTTGGTGTTATCGCTCTCACTCTCTCACACTGGTCACTGGAATTTCAACATGGCACCTCATGGCAAAGAACTCTGAGGATCTGAAAAAAAGGAATTGTTGCTCTACATAAAGATGGCCGAGGTTATAAGAAGTTTGCCAAGACCCTGAAACTGATCTGCAGCATGGTGGCCAAGACCATACAGCGGTATAACAGGACGGGTTCCACTCAGAACAGGCCTCGTCATGGTCGACCAAAGAAGTTGAGTGCACATGCTCAGCGTCATATCCTGAGGTTGTCTTTGGGAAATAGATGTATGAGTGCTGCCAGAATTGCTGCAGAGGTTGAAGGGGTGGGGCGGTCAGCCTGTCAGTGCTCAGACCATATGCCGCACACTGTATAAAATTGGTCTGCATGGCTGCAATCCTAGAAAGAAGCCTCTTCTAAAGATGATGCACAAGAAAAAAACGCAGTTTGCTGAAGACAATCAGACTAAGAACATGGATTACTTGAACCATGTCCTGTGGTCTGATGAGACCAAGATAAACGTAATTGGTTCAGATGGTGTCAGGCGTGTGTGGTGACAACCATGGGAGGAGTACAAAGACAAGTGTGTCTTGCCTACAGCCAAGCATGGTGGTGGGAGTGTCATGGCCTGGGGCTGCCGACACTGGGGAGCTACAGTTCATTGAGGGAACCACGAATGCCAATATTTACTGTGACATACTGAAGCAGAGCATGACCCCCTCCCTTCAGAGACTGGGCCGCAGGGAAGTATTCCAACATGATAACGACCCCAAACACACCTCCAAGATGGTGATGGACTGGCCAAGCATGTCTCCAGACCTAAACCCTATTGAGCATCTGTGGGACATTCTCAAAACGGAAGGTGGAGGAGCGCAAGGTCTGCAACATCCACCAGCTCTGTGATGTCATCATGGAGGAGTGGAAGAGGACTCCAGTGGCAACCTGTGAAGCTCTGGTGAACTCCATGCACAAGAGGGTTAAGGCAGTGCTGAGAAATAATGGTGGCCACACAAAATATTGACACTTTGGGCCCAATTTGGAAATTTTCACTTAGGGGTGTACTCACTTTTGTTGCCAGCGGTTTAGACATTAATGGCTGTGTGTTGAGTTATTTTGAGGGGACAGCAAATTTACACTGTTATACAAGCTGTACACTCACTACTTTACATTGTAGCAAAGTGTCATTTCTTCAGTGTTGTCACATGAAAACATAGAAGAAAATATTTACAAAAATGTGAGGGGTGTACTCACTTGTGTGTGTAGAAGCCATTTGGATCTGAGCACAGGTATTTCTTATTTCTATTGCAGTATATGACTGTCTTATTTCGCTGAGGAAGTCCTTTACCCACGGACGATACGCGTGCGAGGGGCTAAGTGACGTCAGGACAGCCATCTACCTGGTTCCACTCATATGTTTCAAGACTGTTATCCAAGCACAAGGGACTCTGTGCAGCGCTTTTTATTTGAATAAATCAAGTGTATTTTATACGGAGAGCACTATGTATTTCTTTGAAATCTTTGCATGTAAAAACGCAATCTAAGAGTTTGTTTCGGGGCTGCTGAATGAATGAGGATTCTGATCGAAGGACCATATATGAAGACAGCCCCGCTCATCTTTATCATTACCATTGCTAAGGGACGGCACGTATGACCTTTCTGGTAAAACAGAGGTCCATGCATTGAGGTGAACTGCCTGTATTTCTGGTGGCGGAAAAACACGGAAGTGGTTGCACAAGTGATTGTTTTCAAAGCACCCCGTTTCACTGCCAAAGGATCTCTCTATCTCCCTGTCGGTGTGCCAGTTGTCGACACTCTCTGGTTCCTGAACTTTACACTTTTGGACTCTTTGTGTTACATGTGATTTTTGAGCGCTGCACTGCTTTTTATACACGTTTTGCATAAGGATTTTTTTATATATTGACCTTCAGTGTTCAGCTGCATCTTGTTAAGATTGGGTTTTGTGCTGTCTGTTTTTTTCTATTAGTCTATGACGGTCTCCTGAAGCAGTCCGCACTCTCCATCTTCTGTAGCATACTCACAGTCCTGGACTAACTCCTGTTGCAGCTCTGCAGTCTCTTGACAGCGTTCTGTAGCATTACATTCGCTGGATATTATTTGCAGCCCTTTGGTGAGGTCAGGGACCACACTTGAGACCTCCTATATCAAAAAAGAGAGTTGACCACCACTGATCCAAGAAGGGCTTGTTCAAATTTCCACGCTTTTTTGCAATGCAGAATGGGTGGCCAAATGCAAAACCATTTTCTTTAATATACAGGATAGTTCACCATTAGAGCAATGAGCTGGGGAACAGTCCCACATGCCGCGTTTTCACATATTGACCTGCAAGGTCCAAAAAATAAATACTGTATATCAGGGATATGCAATTAGTGGACCTCCAGCTGTTGCAAAACTGCAAGTCCCATCATGTCTCTGCCTCTGGGTGTCATGCTTGTGGCTTGCTATGCCCCATGGGACTTGTAGTTCTGCAACAGCTGGAGGTCCGCCAATTGCATATCTCTGTGTATATACTCGAGTATAAGCCGAGGTACCTAATATTACCCCAATAAACTGGGAAAACTTATTGACTCGAGTATAAGCCTAGGGGGGGGGGGGAGGTGCCCATTGCCACCTTACTCTGCCCATTGCAGCCTCCCTGTGCCCGAGTGTACCTAAAAATCTTCTTATACTGCGGCCGGCGTCCATTGTTTAAATATCGCAGCTTTCTCCTGGTCCCTTCCGTGATAGGCGTTTCCAGCAAACACTGTGTTGAGTGTTCCGCCCATCACTGAGGTCCTCTCATTCTCAGACTCCGTTTCCCAGCAGGCACTGTGTTCAGTGTTCCGCCAATCACGGACGCCTTTTCATCCTCGGACAAGAGAAGGTCCATGATAGGCGGAACACTGAACACAGTGTCTGCTGGGAAAACGGAGTCCGTGAATGAGAGGACCCCCGTGATAGGCGGAACACTCACAATTTTTGCTGGAAACGCCTATCACGGAAGGGACCAGGAGAAAGGCGCGTTATTTAAACAATGGACGCCGGCCACAGTATAAGAAGATTTTCAGGTACTGACTCGAGTATAAGCCGAGGGGTGTACTTTCAGCCCTAAAAAAAAAAAAAAAAAAAGGGGCTGAAAAACTCAGCTTATACTCAAGTACCGGTATATACGGTAAATAAACGTTTTTTTGCAATGACAATCTCTCCCTCCCCCCTGAGTCTTATACTTGTGCTGGCCTCAGTTCTATAAACACGAGGATAATGCTGACAGAACAATCACATCAGATCAGCTTTTGCTGGAAGTTTGTGGGCAGGTGGAGGAGGGAGAGGAGGGGGTTAATGATGAGGATGCTGCGGGAGGAGGGAGTCTCTCTTGTACTGGATCCCAGGAATTCAGTGAGGCTTCTTCCTCATTCCACAGTGCAGACTGGTGCTTCCTCCCTTCATACCGAGTCACACAGCCGCCTCTTGTTCTGTCAGTGCTCTGCATCTCCAGAGACAAATCACAGCAATCCCCCACTAGTGCTCCATACACTGCACTGTGGACTGTCTGTTACCTCCAGCAAAGGTGTTCAAAAACAATACATACAATGAGTGATAGAACAATAAAAGCGACATTAAACCTTTGTTTTTAATCATTTAGTTTTAAATATTAAACAGGTTATACATATCTGCTCTGTGTAATGGTTTTGCAAAGAGCAGACCCGATCCCCCTTTTCTGGAGTCGCCCACCAACGCTCCTGGACCCTCCTCTTCAGTAAGTGCCCTAATGGAAAGCTGCTTTCCATGGGGGCACCCATGCATGCTTGCTCCCAAGCCACCCAGTCTGCGTCTATTGCAGTGTTTCTCAACTTCAGTCCTCAAGGCGCACCAACAGGTCATGTTTTTGGGATTTCCTGCAGATGAAACAGCTGTGGTAATTATTAAGGCAGTGAAACTGCTCAAATCACCTGTGCAAATCAATGGAAATCCCAAAAACATGACCTGTTGGTGCGCCTTGAGGACTGGAGTTGAGAAACACTGGTCTATTGACACAGACCAGGCGACTCGGCCCCGCCCCCTGCTACCTCGTCACAGTCTTTGATTGACAGCAGCGGGTGCCAATGGCTGCCACTGCCATCAATCTGCCCAAAGAGGAGGGCGAGAGCCGTTGCTCTCGTGCACAATCGCTGGATCGAATTGGGCGCAGGTTAGAATAAAGGGGGGGGGAGGGGGGTGCCCCTGCAGAACATACGTTTTTTTACCTTAATGCATAGAATGATACAATTCGTTTTGCACTCCTGTGACCTGTTTTCAGCAGAGAGCAGGCTGAATTCCACTCTCTGCTGAGGTCACAGAAATCAGTCCAGGCACCCCATCATCCCGACAATGTCTGGATCCGCCAGGTTCCTGGACCGATACGCATCGTCTCAGCCTCTCAGCAAACCGCTGAGAGCATGAGAGGGCCGCTCCCCGCCCCTCCACAGCTCAGCGCTCCAGTGAGCGTGGGGGAGGGGGGAGAGCAGAGAGCTGCCGATTGACAGTCAGCAGCTCGGGGCACTGAGAGAACCGAGCCATCGGCGATGTTCGATCGCTTGGTTCTCAGTGCAGAGGCGCCGGGGGGGACAGATGCAGCATCCACCTAGAAGTGTGTGCCGGAGGAGGTTGCTATAAATCGATTAGCAGCCAGCTAAACTATACACAGGCAACCTATGCATGTGTGGGGAGGGGGTGTGTGCCTTTCCTCCAATCAGATTTCTCAGTCTCTTACAGTGTCTAGCAATGATCTCCTCCTACAGGGGAATCAGGAAGTAAAAATTGTAGCACAACATGCACTTTCTAAAGAGTATATCAAGGTGAAGACAAAAAGATATACACGTAAAAAAACTTATGTAGGCAGATTTGTTTCATCCCTGTGTATCGTCTGAGGTTATTCACTTCACTGAGTATAAATGGAGGGTTTACATCCGCTTTAAAGTGGTTGTAAACCCTCCATTACAACTTGCACCTACAGGTAAGCCTAGATTAAGGCTTACCTGTAGGTACAAGAAATATCTCCTAAAACCTACACGGTTTAGGAGAGATTTGCCCAAAAGTTTTACAACGTTGTCTACAGCGCATGCGTGCCGTAGACAACGGTGCATTCACAGGGGTAATCCCCATTCACAAATCCGGCTTTGCCGGATTTGACGGCTCCCGTGCGCAGTGACGTCTTCGCCGCTCCGGCCAATCACAGCGCCGAAGCGGCGCTGTGATTGGTCGGAGCGGCGATACCCCATCTGTGGAGCGATGGCTGTGGCTGGAGGGGGGAGACGAGGACGGCTTCGGGGGCCCCGATTTAAGGTAAGTGATACATAATGAGCTAGTATGCTAGTCATACTAGCTCATTATGGCTTTGTCTTGCAGGCGTTTTTTTTTTTAAACGGGTTTTGGGGTTGCTTTGCTGCTTCAGGCACTGGATGTCTTGACCGTGTGCATGGCATTATGAAATCTGAAAACTACCAAAGAATTCGGGTGTGCAATATAGGGCCCAGTGTCAGAAAGTTGGATCTCCAATAGAGGTCGTTACAGCAGGACAATGACCCAAAACACACATTAATAAGCACCCAGAAATTGTTTAAGACAAAGCGCTGGAGAGAACTGAACTGGCCAGCAATGAGTCCAGAACTAAATCCCATAGAGCTCCTGTAGAGCAGCGTTTCTCAACTCCAGTCCTCAAGGCGCCCCAACAGGTCATGTTTTCAGGATTTCCCTCAGATGAAACAACTGTGGTAAATTATAAAGGCAGTGAAACTGATCAAATCACCTTTGCAAAATACAGGAAAGCCTGAAAACATGACCTGTTGGGGCGCCTTGAGGCCTGGAGTTGAGAAACATTGCTGCAGAGAGATCTCAAAACAGCAGTTGGGGAAAAAGGAAACCTTCCAATCTGAGAGACCCGGAGCAGTTGTCCAAAGAAGAGTGGTCCAAAATTCCAATAGAGAGGTGTAAGAAACTCATCGATTGGTTGCATTAAGCGATTGATTTCAGTTATATTTTCCAAGGGGCACGCTACCAAATATTAAAATTGGAGGGTGCCAATAATTTTGTCCAGTCCATTTTTGGAGTTTTGCGTGGAATGTGCCAGATTTGTTTGTTTCTCCACTGTGTGTCACACCAAAAGAAATAAACACGAGAATGCCTAAACATTTGTAATTGTAACAATTTTCCTGGGCGAAGTGGTGCATTACTAGACCACTTTCACGCTTAAAAACAGCACCTAAAAAGCTCACAAAAACGTATTTCCATTAAAATCAATGAATGCTTTCCACACTGGGGCAGTGTGCTGGCAGGGCTGTGAAAAAACTCCCCTCTCCATTGAAATGAATGGAAAGCTTTTCAAAAAGTGCCTGAAAAGCGCTTCAAAAGGCGCTCAGTGTTTTTACTGGCAGTTTAGAAGCGCCTCAGTGTGAAAGTGGTCTAATCTGACAGAAATGCTGGGGTGCCAATATTTCTGCCCATGACTGTAGATTAGCTTAGTTAGACCCCTTTCACACTGAAGAAGGTGTTTTTCAGGCGCTTTTGGGCTAAAAATAGCACCGGAAAAACGGCCCCCTGCAGTCTCAGTGTGAGAGCCCGAGGGGCTTTCACACTGAGGCGATTCGCTGGCAGGACATAAAAAATCTTTGGAGCGGTGTATACACCCTCCTCCACCACTCCTAAAGCACCCCTGCCCATTGAAATGATTGGGCAGCGCCGCCGAAACCGCCACTGCAGTGGGTGGTTTTAACCCCTTTTTTCGGGCTGCTAGCGGGGGGTTAAAAGCTTTATTTTTTACGGAGGTAGTCGAGTTCAGCTTCATCAGGAAATGAAAACTTGTCTGAATCATCCCCATCCAAGGCTACGCGAGACCCGGGAGCCAGAAATCCAGCACACCAAAGCAATTACAAGCCGGTGTCTCGTCACATTCGGCTCCCCATCACAGATTGCTCCGGAAGTGATGTTCCATCGCCGCCATCTTGCTACACCCCACACCCCTGCACAGTAATGATAGAGTGAGAAGGGGCCAAGCGGACATCTTGTTACACCCACCGGAGTTTTAGATTTCAGTTATTTTCTACACAAAACTGAGCTTATATGCTTAAAGTGGAGCTCCACCCTAAATATTAACTTCTGCTATTTGGAACCCTCCCCCCTCAGGTGTCACAATTGACACCTTTCAGGGGGGGGGGGGGTGAAGATACCTGTCTAAGACAGGTATTTTCACCCACATCCGGGAGTCCTCTCTTTGGGAATCTGCGGGAGTGACGTCACTTCCCCCAGACTTCCCGTAGTGTTCTGGGAGACACTCGGCTCCCAGAACACAGGAGGACGAATCAGAACGGCGCAGCGCGACTCGCGCATGCGCCGTAGGGAACCGGGCAGTGAAGCCGCAGGGCTTCACTTCCTGGTTCCCTCAGCGAGGATGGCGGAGGGAGCAGCAGAGCGACGAGCGATCGGTCATCCTCTGCTGCGGACGTCGCTGGACTCCAGGACAGGTAAGTGTCCTAATATTAAAAGCCAGCAGCTGCTGTAGCTGTTGGCTTTTAATAAATTTTTTTACGGCGGAACTCCGCTTTAAATACATTATTTGTAAATCCGGACTGTTTTTACATGTAAAATTTTAAAAGCAGCAGCAAACCTATTGACCTTACATGGTTGCTAATGTGACAGAACACCTCTGATTTTCCCATTTAACATGTAAACGGTCCGTCGGATTTACAAATACTGTATTTAAGCAAATAAGCTCGAAACAGGGATTGCCGCTCCAAACAGGCCCACCCCTAAATAAAAATCACCTTTCCAGGAACCGAGGGTGCTGGCAATGCACAAAGCAATTGAAGAAAAATTGATGATCTGGACAGCCGCACTCCAATCCAATGTGGCTTTTATTCGCAAAGTAATATAAAAACAGGCACTATATGTCACAGCAACAGAGTATTAGGGACAGCTAACGCGTTTCACAATTAGGAGTGCTTACTCACTGAAGAAACGGCTCGCTCGTGACATTTCTTCAGCAGCTGTGCCGTGACCGGTGGCTCCCGTGCGCATTTGCAGTTGTGACGCCATCGCGGCTCCGGCCGGAGGCCGAGAACCCAGAAATAACTCCGGGAGAAATGTGGCCGGTCACAGCGGTGTACGGGGACCGCTGCAACAGCTTTGATCTAAGGTATTTCATAATGAGCTAGTATGCGATTCATACTACCTCATTATGCTTTTGTCCTATAGGGTTTATTTTATTTATTTTTTTACAACCGCTTAAGCCCCGGACCAATATGCAGCATAAAGACCAGGCCCTTTTTGCGATTCGGCACTGCGTCGCTTTAACTGACAATTGCGCGGTCGTGTGACGTGGCTCCCAAACAAAATGGACGTCCTTTTTTTCCCACAAATAGAGCTTTCTTTTGGAGGTATTTGATCACCTCTACGGTTTTTATTTTTTGCGCTATAAACAAAAATAGAGAGACAATTTTGAAAGAAAATGCAATATTTTTTACTATAATAAAAAACCCCAAAAAATATATAAAAAAAAAAAAACATTTTTTTCCTCAGTTTAGGCCGATACGTATTCTACATTTTTGTTTTACCAAAAATATCGCAATCAGCGTTTATTGATTGGTTTGCGCAAAAGTTATAGTGCTTACAAAATAGGGGGTAGTTTTATGGCATTTTTATTATTATTTTTTTACTAGTAATGGCGGCGATCAGCAATTTTTTTCGTGACTGCGACATTATGGCGGACACATCAGACACATTTTTGGGACCATTGTCATTTTTACAGCGATCAGTGCAATAAAAATACACTGGTTACTGTAAAAATGACACTGGCAATGAAGGGGTTAACCACTAGGGGCACTGAAGGGGTTAAGTGTGCCTAAGGGCGTGATTCTAACAGGGGGGGGGGGGCGTGGCTACGAGTGACACGTCACCAATCTCCGTTCTGATTACACAGAGCGGAGATCGGTGACAGTGTCAGTAGGCGAGCGTGGAGATGTTGTGTTTACACTCAGACCCCTTTCACACTGGGGCGGGCAGGAGCGGTGGCGGTATAGCAGCGCGATTTTCAGCGCTGCTATACTGTCGTTCTTACCGCGGTATGCGGTCGCTAGGGGGGTTAATTTAACCCCCGCTAGTGGCCGAAAAAGGGTTAATACCGCCCGCAAACCGCGGCTATTGCCGCGGTTTGCGGGCGGTATTACCGCGCTGTCCCATTGATTTCAATGGGAGACCGCGGTAAAGGAGCGGTGAACACACCGCTCCTTTACCGCTGTAAAGAAGCGGCTAGCAGGACTTTTGGAGCGGTCCTGCTAGCGCACCGCTTCAGTGTGAAAGCCTTCGGGCTTTCACATTGAAGGCACAGGGCAGGATTTTTTCATGCGGTATAACAGAGCTATTATTAGCGCTAAACCGCATGAAAAACGCCCCAGTGTGAAAGGGGCCTAACATCTCCCCGCTCCATCCCTCCGTGAGACGATCGCGGGGATCCCCGCGGCGATCGAGTCCGTGGGACCCGCGGTCCGACTCACGGGGATGACTGCAGGGTCGCGAGCGGGCCGGCAGTTAAAGGGGACGTACAGGTACGGCCTTGTACGTGCCATTCTACCGACGTATTTATGCCGTGAGCGGTCGTTAAGTGGTTAAGACAGTTCTAATTGACTAAAATGGAATTTCACATGTCACACGACATTGGGGGTCTCACAAGTCGGAATCCCAAGTCACAGCAGTGTGAACCAAGACTAAGGTAATCCCTGAAAACTCATCTCTTCAGGGAAACCTGTCCTGCCTCCACCTAACAAGTGAACATTCAATTCTTCCATCAGCTCATCCCTCAGTTATTATTACCTTTTGTTCAACTTAGCCCACCCTACTCGATTGTAAGCCCTTATGACCAGGGCCCTCTTAACCCTCTTGTATTTTATTGTATTGTAACTGTATCGTATTGTATTTATCAAAGCACTACGCTACATAAATACTGTATAATAATAGTCAGGGCAAAGCAAGTTTTTCCTATTCCGGAAATGTCTGCTGTACCATGTACTTGTATGTAAAAATGTATCCTGCTCTCTTTGTATTGCTTCCTTTGTGTGAAATCCCTGGTGCTCCTGCCAGTTCCTCTGCTTTCCTATCAAATACTGACCATACTAGGCATGAGACAAAGTGTGGTCAGCTCTCTAGCTGTGCCAAGAACTCAGACTGCTCTCCAATGATCAGACTTGCTTTGACAACCCTGCCACACACACACACACTTACTAGGAAGATTAGTGTACTGCTGTTTCCCCCTCCCCAAGCTCTCCGAGCTACTTGTCCAGCTGAGTGTAATTATTATACAGGATTTATATAGCTCCAACAGTTTGCGCGGCGCTTAACAAAATCAAGGCAGACATTACAGTTACATTACAATTTGGGACATTACAGTTACATTACAATTTGGTACAAGAGGAATCAGAGGGTCCTACTCGCTAGAGCTTACAATCTAGGATGTGATCACTTATAAATAAAAAAAATGGGGGGGGGGGGGGGCGTTTAGGTATTTATAATAATTTAACATCTATACACAAATGTTTTGCCTTTCATTTCTATTTTAAACTGAATGGGTTGTTTTAAAGCTGGCCATACACCTATAGATTATCTGCAGATTTTCTATGGTTAGATGGAAAAAGTGCAACAGATTTCTCCATGTAACGCTAAACTGTGTGGATGGAGGAATCTCCCATTGGGCCAAGCTTCAGTATCTTGCTAGTCGGCCCCGCTGGCTCTCAATCTAAACAATGCCTGCACCCAATCAGAATGTTCAGGTATTTTGAGAGCCAGCGGGGCCGACTAGCAAGATATGGAAGCTTGGGCCAGTGGGAGATTCTTCCATCCACACAGTTCAGCGTAGATGGAGGGAATCTGTACCACTTTTTCCATCTGACCATAGAAAATCTGCAGATAATCTATAGGTGTATGGCCAGTCTTACAAAAAGGTGTTTGTTTACAAAAATCAGACCCCTTTTTCACACTGGGGCGGTTTGCAGGCGCCACAGCGCTAAAAATTAGCACCTGCAAACGGACCTGAAACAGCCGCTGCTGTCTCTCCAATGTGAAAGCGCTCGGGGCTTTCACAGTGGAGCGTTGCGCTGGCAGGACGGTAAAAAAAAAAAAAAAAAAAAAAAAGTCCTGCTAGCAGCATCTTTGGAGCTGTGTGTATACCGCTCCTCCACCACTCTTGCCCATTGAAATCAATGGGGCACCGCGGCTATACCGCCAGAAAAGCGCTTTGCAGTGGTTTTTAACCCTTTCTCGGCTGCTAGCGGGGGGGTAAAAAACCCCCGCTAGCGGCCGAATAGCGTTGCAAATCCGACGGTAAAGCGACACTAAAAATAGCGGCGCTTTACCACCGATGCACCTCCCGCCCCAGTGTGAAAGGGGCCTTAAGCTAAATGAAAGCTTTTTTTGGCCGTACTTCTATGGATGACGGGTGCAGTTTGTTCTGCACTCCTGTGACTCGCCGACGTCACTCAGCCGGTCCAGGCAGGGGAAAGATCCTGACTTTGCAGTCTGGATTCACCCAGAAGCTTGGACTGGCAGCTGATTGGCAGAGAGCCCGAGCCAGCCCCTCCCGCCCCTCACCGCCGCCATCCTCAGCCCAGCGCTCCAGTGAGCGCTGGAAGGGACAGCACAGAGAAGCTGACAAGTATGCCGTCCTGCCCCAGTGTGAAAGGGGACTTACTTTAACACTTAGGAAATACCTGCTGGTCACCTGGAATAAACTTAAAACGCCTGATAACAATTAGAACTGGAGAACAACCAGTGTAGAGTCTATACTCAAAAAAACAAGAAAAACTTGATGGACTTTACCGGTACACAGGAGATGACACATGCATAAAATTATATATTCCATTTTATTGTTTAAAATCATATTTAAAAGGTTTTTTTTATTGCACGATTCATAATATCTTCTCACAATTTCCATTAAAATAGTAAAATGCATTACTTTAGATTCCCCAAGGTCAACGTGTTTCTCATATCTAGCTTCTTTAGGACCATTCCAGGCTCCAAAAGGAGGAGAAATATTAAACCTAGCAATGTGCAAAACTGTAGGGGAGGCAGAACACATTTCTGGGGAGGACATTGGGACAAGGTGGCCAATCCAGACCTCCTACGGCTAACAGACCTCAACTAGAAGTATTCCTAAATAGCGAGATCACATAAGGGGCTTGGAGATGGCCACCTCTACAATTCCTCAAACCCGACATGAACAGTAAAGTGATTTCAGATCTCACAAGTCCATAAAAAGTTGTATTATATCTCTAGAATATCCAGTAATCCCCATATTACAAAATTTCCCATTTACATTTGTATAGAGCTGGAGGAAGCCAGGGGCTCCAAGTACGGTATGTCTCTTTAACCACTTCCTTACCCGCCCATAGTAATATGACGTCCACAGATGGGATCTCCCATCCTGGGTGGACGTAATATGACGTCCTGGGCTTTGTGGGGGGATATACCTGAATAATGTCTGCAGCTAGAGGCATCATTCAGATATCCTTCTCTTCAGCCGGCGATTCTGCACACGATAAGAACGATCATAGCGGCGGATCAGCCGCTTGATCATTCTTATAGGCGGCGGGAGGGGACATCCCCCCCTCCCGCCGCCATCCGGTGCCATCGGGGGCCCGGAGAAAGAATCGTCCAGCGCCGGTGTCTTGTCACATAACAAGCATAGAGATGACTGGTGACCAGATGGTCAACAGTCATCTCTATGACCGTTGGAGGCCCAGGGGCGATGTGATGACGTCACGCCCGGGTTCCCAAAAGTAAACAAAGCCGCGATTACGGCTGAAAGCATGAGATCGGTGATTTATTTTTCCCGATCTCATGCTTTCCAGCCTGGAGGAGAGATGTGGGGTCTTATTGACCCCGCTTCTCTCCATAAAAAGAGGACCTGTCACACACCATTCCTATTACAAGGGATGTTTACATTCCTTGTAATAGGAATAAAAGTGTTAAAAAAAATAAAAAATAAAAAGCCCCTGTCCCCAGTAGTACGCGCCCAGAAGCAAACGCACACGTAAATCCCGCCCACATATGTAAACGCCGTTGAAACCACACATGCGAGGTATCGCCGGGTGCGTTAGAGCGCGTGCAACAATTCTAGCACTAGACTTCCTCTGTAACTCTGGTAACCTGTAAAAAATTTCAAAGCATCGTCTATGGAGATTTTTAAGAACCGAAGTTTGGCGCCATTCCATGAGTGTGCGCAATTTTAAAGCGTGACATGTTAGGTATCTTTTTACTCGGCGTAACAGCATCTTTCATATTTAAAAAAAAATTGGCCTAACTTTACTGTTTTGTTATTTTTTAATTCATGAAACCATTTTTTTTCCAAAAAAAAAAAGGCAATTGAAAAATTATTGCGCAAATACCGTGCAAGATAAAAAGTTGCAATGACCATCATTTTATTCCCTAGGGTGTCTGCTAAAAAAAACAAAAATAATGTTTGGGGGTTCTGAGTAATTTTCTAGCAAAAGAATGACGATTTGTACATGTAGGAGAGAAGTGCTAGAATAGGCCCGGTATTGAGGTGGTATAAAGTGGAACTTCCCTCTCTCAATCAACATTGACAATTTTTACTCCTTATAGTGATTGTAAACCCTTACAGGCCACTTTCACCTACAGGTAAGCCTAGATTAAGGCTTACCTGTAGGTGCTGGAAATATCTCCTAAACCTACACGGTTTAGGAGATTTTTACAATGTCCCCGAACGATGTATTCGGTGCACTCTAGAAAGGGCACGCTGTGCCGTTTCAAGCTGGGGCCATGCCGTGACTGGCAGAGCATGCATGGGAGTGACGTCACACGACTCCGGCCAATCACAGAGCCGGAGTTGGCGGCCCTCGGAAAGGAAGAGGAGTGAAGAATGGACGCTTCCAGCCAGCGAGGAAAATCGGGGACATCGCAGGCTTCGGTTTCAGTGACACATAATGGGCTACAATGCGATGCTTTACTTTTGCAGGGAAGCAAAGAGGAAGTAAAACCCATCAGGGTTTACTTCCTCTTTAAGACCCCTTTCACACTGTTAGCGCGGCCGTCGTTTTAGCAGCACTTTGCGGCCGATAGTGGGGCGCTTTTAACCCCCGCTTAGCGGCCGAGGGAAGAGTTAATAGTGCCCGAAAAGCACCCATTCAAGTGCCCATTCATTCCAATGGGCAGGGGGGCGGTGGAGGAGCGGTGTATACACTCCTCCTCCACCGCCCCAAAGATGCTGCTTGCAGGGCTTTTTCGAACGTCCTGCAAATGCACCGCCCCAGTGTAAAAGCACTCCGGCTTTCACACTGGGGCTGCAGGGGAGGCGTATTTCAGGTGCATTACAGGCGCTATTTTTAGCCCAATAGCCCCAGAAAAAAACACCTCAGTGTGAAAGGGGTCTAACACTTCATAATCCTGATATGTGCCCGCTGTACCATGTACTTGTATGATAAAGTATCCTGTTCTCTTTGTATTGCTTCCTTTGTGTGAAATCACTGCTGTGCCTTTCTACTTTCCTATTAAAAACTGCCCACACTAAGCAGGAGAATACATCATGTTCAGTTGTTTAGCTATGCTGTTATCGTGTTATCAGACTTGTCCTGACATGCCCCCGCTGCACAGCCATTCACTGGGAAGCTCAGTGTATGGTTGTTTTTCCTCCCCCCAGCTCTTATACAGCTGAGAACAGAGGGAATGTGTTTACTTATATTAAAAAAAAAAAAAAGGGGGGGGGGGGAATTTATGTTATTTTATATCTATACAAAAATGTTTGCCTTTCATTTCTATTCGAAACCGAATGGGTTGTTTTACAAGGGGATCATTTACAAATCACTTTAAAATGGCAAGTTCACCTTTACAGAAAAATCTGTAAGGTGAACTTACACTGGAGCCCCTCCACATCTCCCCCTCAGTCCCGCTGACCTGGAGCCCGACGATCACCCGCTAGGAGACCTCGTATAGCCACCTAACCGGCCTGAGGCTTAGAAGTCCCCTCGGCTTAGTCTCCTAAACATACCTCGTAAGGAGGTACCTATAGGAGCATTCCAATTGGTTGGCGCTGTCATGGCCCTCGACCAATCAGAACCCGTGTAGCCAGTCCACCGCAGGCGAAGTGGAGGGAAAGCAGCGGGGATTTCAAATCCCCAGACTGATAAAAGCGGCTATACGATCTGTCAGAACAGGTGATCGCTGAAATCCAGGTTAGCGAGACTGAGTGAGATGGGAAGGGGGTCCAGTGTAAGTTCACCTTACAGATTTTCTGTAAAAGGCGAACTTACACTTTTATAACACTCTTTCTGGTTTGTTTTGCTCAGGTACAGTGTAATTCCACTTTGAAGTGTAGAGCTAGAGCTGCATGATTCTGGCTAGAATGAGATTCACGATTTAGAATAAAGATCACAATTCTCTCACGATTCTACAAAAAAAAAAATTGGGCTAACTTTGCCGTTTATTTATTTTTTCCCCAGTTCATTAAAGTGTACTTTTTCCCCCAAAAAATTTCGTTTGAATAACCGCTGCGCAAATACGGTGTGACATAAAATATTGCAACAACCACCATTTTATTCTCTAGGGTCTCTGATATATATATATATATATATATATATATATATATATATATATATATATATATATATATATATAATCTCATGTTTGGGTGTTCCAAGTCATTCTCTAGCAGAAAAAAAAAACGCTTTTTTTACAAATGTCAGAAAAGGTTTGGTCTTTAAATGGTTAAAACTTCATCTACACGCCGGAGTTCTCTCCTTTGCTAAAAGAACGAAGAGATACTTTGTTTCCACCTATTTGCATGTTGTAATAATACTTGGCAGGCTGCCTGGATTTTGTTTTTCCAGCTGCGAGAACTCTGCACTTGTTAGAAAGATCGGGAAGGGAAAAAGATCGCGATTTCGAGTGAGAGTGTAATGGACCACCAAAACCTAAATCTGTCCAGTTGAGTTCCCATCCACCACTTTTAACTGCAAAACAAAAAACAAAAAGAAAAAAGCCATTTTGAAGTCCTGAATAGATGATTATTCTGCATAGGTCTGTAAATAGTAATACCAGTTCTGCTTCTTGTGAGGCTTCGGAATTATAAAAATCACATTTTCCCCCACATTCCTTTCCAGCTGACTTTGTAATAAGAAACTTCCTTTCGTCTACTTATAATAATAACTTGTACTCGCTGAGGGGGGTAATGATTATTCATCTTTTAGACTCGCTACTGAAAAAAATAAAAAACAGCAAAGAGTGAAAGGGACTCGTACCGGCTGCTTGGCAATAGAATCACCGGAGGGAATCGGTACTAGAAAGCTCCAGTATAACTTCTCATAGGGAAGCACGTAGTATCCTGGAAGCTCACCAAGCGGTGTGGACTCAATGTCACCATATCCTGGAAGCTCACCAAGCGGTGTGGACTCAATGTCACCATATCCTGGAAGCTCACCAAGCGGTGTGGACTCAATGTCACCATATCCTGGAAGCTCACCAAGCGGTGTGGACTCAATGTCACCATATCCTGGAAGCTCACCAAGCGGTGTGGACTCAATGTCACCATATCCTGGAAGCTCACCAAGCGGTGTGGACTCAATGTCACCATATCCTGGAAGCTCACCAAGCGGTGTGGACTCAATGTCACCATATCCTGGAAGCTCACCAAGCGGTGTGGACTCAATGTCACCATATCCTGGAAGCTCACCAAGCGGTGTGGACTCATCAATGTCACCATAAATTATTACAGGCAGCACAGTCCTCCAGCCTCTAACACTGCTGACAGACATCTCTGGGAGGCTGCGATGTGCCCATCACCATCCAGATATTTTCTCCAGCAACGGGTCGGATTTTATAGGCCTGACTAGTGCTTACAACCATGAAACAACCTTAAGCCCTGGTTCACTTTGGAGCGATTTGGTAGAGCTGCGCGGTTAATCGTTAAGAATCGAAATCGTAATCTTTTCCCCCATCCCGATCTTCGAAACAGCATGTCACGACTGTAACAAGTGCAGAAAATGCTCACAGCTGGAAAAACAAAATCCAGGCAGCCTGCCAAGTTGTAATACAACAAATAAGTGGAAACAAAGTATCTTTTCGTTCTTTCGTCAAAAGGAAAGAACTCCGGCGTGTAAATGAGGGAGATTTAAAGTGGTTGTAAACCCACTTTTGCAACTTGCACCTACAGGTAAGCCTAGATTAAGGCTTACCTGTAGGTGCAAGAAATATCTCCTAAACCTACACGGTTTAGGAGAGATTTGCTAAAAATTACATTGCTCCGTGTCAACGGCGCATGCGCGCCGTAGACAACGGCGCATTCACGGGGTTAATCCCATTCACAAATTAGACTAAGTCCCAGTAATGCTTGGGCTTAGCCGAATTTGACGGCTCCCGCGCGCATGCGCGGAGTGACGTCTTCGCCGCTCAGGCCAATCACAGCGCCGGAGCGGCGCTGTGATTGGCTGGAGCGGCAATACCCGGAAGTAACATTCCGACTATCGCTGCAGCGATGGCTGCGGCTGAAGAGGGAGACGAGGACGGCTTCGGGGGCCCCGATCTAAGGTAAGTGATGCATAATGAGCTATTATGCTAGTTAGAGCCGAAACAACTGATCGATTAATCGACAACTAATCGATTATGAAATTAATCGATTACTTTTTTCATAAACGATTAATCGGCCAGTAATATAATGGGGTTAAAAAAAAACAACTAAAAATTAGCCCTTTATAGTACAAAAAGAGCAAATCGCTACTGTAAATATTACTTTCACTGTCCCACAGTAAAAAATTAACCCCTAGCGATTATTTGCTCTTTTTGTACGAATTTTTGTTTTTTTAACCCCATTATGTTACTAAACATCTCAGGCCGGGTCACACCTCTGTGTTTTTTGGTGCTTTTTGCAGAAACACACTACAGTTCATTTACATGGTTTCCTATGGGACAAGTTCACATCCACGATTTTTTCAGCTACTGCGTATTTGGAAAGGGCAAGGACTTTTTTTTAAATGCAAAACGGTGCCATTTTGTTTTTTTGGTTCAATATACTTCAATGGATAAGCTGCAGAAAAGCATGTAATGCGTTTTTGCGCCAATTTATGTTTTTTTAATCTGACCAACAACAAATTGGCCAAAAAAAAAATGTAAAAATGCAAATCGCCGCAAAATCACTTTTTTTTTCAATAATGTTATTAACCGATTATTCGAAACAATAATCGGTCAACTAATCGATTATGAAAATAATCGTTAATTGCAGCCCTAATGCTAGTCATATTAGCTCATTATGCCTCTCTTAGAGGTGGTTTAAAAAAAAAAAAAAAAAATTTATAGGGGTTTACAACCACTTTAAAGTGGTTGTAAACCCCCAAATTTTTATTTTTTTTAAAAAACAAAAACCTGCAAGACAAAGGCAAAATGAGCTAATA